>VXBC01007781.1:132243-276781 GCA_013399945.1 Ploceus nigricollis | reverse complement strand
GATGGCGGCCCGCGGCGCTCTGCCGGGTGCCCATGGCGGCGGCTCCGGGGCTGCGCGGGCGGGCGCTGCCCGAGCTCCGCGAGATGCTGAGGCGGCAGGAGCGGCTGCTGGCCGACCGGTGAGGGCAGCCGCAGCGCGGGCGCCGAGGAGCGGGCCGGGCTTTCCGCCGACTTCGTCCGTCCCCTTGCAGGCGGCAGAGGACGAACCGCTCGCTCCTTTCAGCGCCTGCGGGGCCGGCGAGGGCGCGGGTCCCCCCGGGCTCCAGCGGCTGGGGATGCGGGCAGCGCTCAGGTTGTACATGTCCGTGCGGCTCTGCTGCCCGCGGGCACAGGGATGGACGCCTGTCCTGTGAGGAAAGGCTGAGAGAACTGGGATTGTTCTGCCTGGAAGAGAGAAGGCTTTGGGGTAACCTCATTGCGGCCTTCTAGAACCTGAGGGGAGCTTACAGGAGCGATGGGGCAAAACTGTTTGCAGGAGTACGTCGTGACGGACGAGGGAAGGAACGGGTTCAAAGTGCAAGAGAGTAGTTTAGGTTAGATACAGAAGGAAGAAATTGTGCCCTGTGAGGGTGGTGAGGCACTGGAACAGAAGCTGTGGCTGCCCCATCCCTGCAAGTGTTCAGGGTTGGGTGGGGCTCTGAGCAGCCTGGTCTGGTGGAAGGTGGCCCTGCCTGTGGCAGGGGGTGGAACGAGGTGATTTCTAAGGTCCCTTCCCACCCAAACCATTTCATGGCTCATATGTTTCACTGACAACACGTAGTTAGTGCTGTGCTGCAAGTGCTTTGCATCTTGCCGTGTTTCAGAAGTTTAGTGTGTAAATAGGAAGCTGATGTTGCAATGTGAAACCTGCCCCATTAGCTATTCTAATAAAACTTCTGTATCTCAGGTTGAAATAGGATTGTTTATAATAATTTTTGTTTGTTTGTTTGTTTTTTTGTTTTAGGAAGTTCATTGCTAGGCTTCCAGATAAGGGTAAGAAGATCTCTGATTTTGCTGAAAAGCTGAAGCTTGCNGATGGCGGCCCGCGGCGCTCTGCCGGGTGCCCATGGCGGCGGCTCCGGGGCTGCGCGGGCGGGCGCTGCCCGAGCTCCGCGAGATGCTGAGGCGGCAGGAGCGGCTGCTGGCCGACCGGTGAGGGCAGCCGCAGCGCGGGCGCCGAGGAGCGGGCCGGGCTTTCCGCCGACTTCGTCCGTCCCCTTGCAGGCGGCAGAGGACGAACCGCTCGCTCCTTTCAGCGCCTGCGGGGCCGGCGAGGGCGCGGGTCCCCCCGGGCTCCAGCGGCTGGGGATGCGGGCAGCGCTCAGCTTGTACATGTCCGTGCGGCTCTGCTGCCCGCGGGCACAGGGATGGACGCCTGTCCTGTGAGGAAAGGCTGAGAGAACTGGGATTGTTCTGCCTGGAAGAGAGAAGGCTTTGGGGTAACCTCATTGCGGCCTTCTAGAACCTGAGGGGAGCTTACAGGAGCGATGGGGCAAAACTGTTTGCAGGAGTACGTCGTGACGGACGAGGGAAGGAACGGGTTCAAAGTGCAAGAGAGTAGTTTAGGTTAGATACAGAAGGAAGAAATTGTGCCCTGTGAGGGTGGTGGGGCACTGGAACAGAAGCTGTGGCTGCCCCATCCCTGCAAGTGTTCAGGGTTGGGTGGGGCTCTGAGCAGCCTGGTCTGGTGGAAGGTGGCCCTGCCTGTGGCAGGGGGTGGAACGAGGTGATTTCTAAGGTCCCTTCCCACCCAAACCATTTCATGGCTCATATGTTTCACTGACAACACGTAGTTAGTGCTGTGCTGCAAGTGCTTTGCATCTTGCCGTGTTTCAGAAGTTTAGTGTGTAAATAGGAAGCTGATGTTGCAATGTGAAACCTGCCCCATTAGCTATTCTAATAAAACTTCTGTATCTCAGGTTGAAATAGGATTGTTTATAATAATTTTTGTTTGTTTGTTTGTTTTTTTGTTTTAGGAAGTTCATTGCTAGGCTTCCAGATAAGGGTAAGAAGATCTCTGATTTTGCTGAAAAGCTGAAGCTTGCAATATTCCAAGAGGAAGAATTAGCCAGGACAGCTGAGCTGTTATCTGCTGTCAGGTTGGAGTTTCAGGCAAAACAGGAGGAGATTAATACAAGCAAACAGGAAGTTGTCCTAACTGAGGACACAGTGAAGAGTGCAGATTCCTCAGTCTTTAATGAAAACTCTAATATTAAGGACATTTCTGGCACTTTTGCTGAAAGGCAGGAGGCAGAATATATTGAAGAAGATGCCACAAATACAGCTTTGGAAAATCAAAGGACTCAGAGGAAAAATAATAAAGTAAAAACTGTTACAAAGGATCAGAATCGTTTTTGTGAAGATGTCTCCAAGTCAGCCACAAGCAATCACCTGAACAATGATCAGCAGGTCTCCCGGAGCAATACTGAGGATGGGACAGAAAGTACAGCTGCTTTGGACAATAGTAAAGAAGCCTTGGTTGATGCCTTTCAAAGAGTAACAATTGCAGATGGGGAAAACAGTGAGAAAATACTGGAAAAAGAGCAGGATGTGGCAAAACATAAGGGCAATGTATTTGGAAGCCAGCATCCCAAGACACCACATTATATTGAAGTTCTAGAGGCCCGAGCCAAGAATCCAGTCATAAAAAAGCCCAAATTTAAAACAAACGCGTGAGTATTGTAAGACAGAAAAACTTTTTGAATGTGCATAAAATTGGAGATGGTACAGAACAAGCATGATGGCTTTGTTTTCTAGTGATGATTAAAGAGATTTAAAGTCTCATGACACACAGGGTTCATATGTTGGCTCTGTAGCTTTAAATGCCACAGAATCTCAGTACTCAGCAGTGGTTTCATTCTACCCATTTGAAACAATTGTCATGAATCTTCATAGAATTTCATAGCTTAAGATGCAAAACTACTAAACAACTGGTAAAACTTTTGGATATGTTCTAGAACATGTAGAACTTTAATAGCTGGAAGTGTTTTGCTTCTTCTGCACTTTTAGGAAAATTACAGTTTACATTGTCTGTTCTGGTAGCAGTAACAGTTTGTACCTTGTGTGACTCCCACAGCATTGCTACTTCAGTTTGCTAATAAATCAGCAAACCAGTTTGGTTCATTGTCAGGAGTAACTTCTGATACTGTCCCTCTGTGGAGAAGTTCTGTTTTCTCTGAGTGCTGTTTACTTTTTATTTGTCTGTGTTTTCATAGCACTTCAGATTTATTTTCAACTCTTACATGTTAAAAGTAAGTTTTGAAACTGGAGTTGTTCAACCTTGTGATGCAAATTTGGGTCACAACATAGGTGTTTTATGTCTTCCAGACTATCAGGAGAGCAGAGTGGATCATCTCACGGTTCCTCATCCAGTCGATCACCTGGGGGATTTGGCTCTCCAGTTCCTCCAGAGGAGAGAAGACTCAGAGATAAGAAACATTTGGATGACATCACAGCAGCTCGACTGCCACCACTTCACCACTCCCCTGCCAAGCTGTTATCCATAGAGGAATCCATAGCAATTCAGATACAGCAAAAAGAAGCTTATGAGGTATGAATTTACAATTTGGTCTGAAAAGTATATAACCAGGAAAAGTATATAACCAAAAAAGAAAATATAAAGGGATCTTTTCATAAAGGTGAGTTGAGATGGGCAGACTTTGAGGAAAGGCACTTTGTCTTGTATTTGATTCTTTTAGTGACATAATTAAAGAATGTATTAATGCTCTCTGAAAGTGTTAGTCCTACATTAAACAAAATCTGTGTGTGTTAATATGCTGACCTTATTGCACCCACTTCACCTCTGACTAGAAATTTAAATGTACACCTTCCCTATTAGTGATGACAGAGTTTTTGTCCCTTGCATAAATGAAGGCCTAGCAGTATTTATACTTAAAATATTCAAGTATCTACATTTGCCTTTATTTATGCTGTGTCTGAAGAATCCAGGTTCTGAGGTTCTTCAAATTCTGTTATAATGGATTTTGACTTTCCAGGTAGTGTCAGGCTAATGTTTAAATTGGACACTATTGTAGAAGTGTTCTGTTAAAACTGACATTACTGTATCACAGGTGGGGCTGCCACATGGAGAATTTCAGCTCTTATTAAAAAGAGTCAAATGTTAATAGCACAGTTATGTATAAGTGTGAAAAGAAACCTGAAATTTCTTTGCTAGTTGCTAAAACTTTTAATTAAGCCCACTTTGGAATTACTATTATTATTATTATCATTGTTATTATTATTACTATGTCAAGTTTATATTTTAGTATATTAGTTTATTCATGAGAGTGACAAATGAACATGTTTTCTAACCTGTGTCCTTTTATTTCTGACACAGGAAATGCAAGCCAAGCTTGCAGCACAGAAGCTTGCAGAGAGACTGAATATAAAAATGCTCAGGTTTGAACCAGAGGGGGAGGCCTCGATGCAGTACAGAGAAGTGAGAGATGAAGATTATTTTTCAGCAGAAGACTGAATACATGAAAGGGTGTCTGTGGATGAGCTGTGTAACTGATCTTTATGCAGTACTTCTTAAAACCCAAACCTGAATATTGAGAATTCTTAATCTAGTCAGTTTTTTCTTTAAATTTTCACATGACAGCTCCAGGAAGGGTTCAGTGTGGCCATCATAAATACACATGTCACAATTATTTATCAGTCTTCTTTGGCGACTGTTTTTTGAGCACTTGGGGCAGTTAATTCTTGTGGAATGCTCCACAGTTCTCAGATTTAGCAAAGTAAGCTCTCTAATACAGTTTTGCAGGCTAGGATGGGTCAGCTATAAGAGAAGGTTTCTTCTGTGCAGAAATGTGATTGCAAAGGGCTTTGGCACAAGACATGTCCATAAAGTAAGCTGAGGTGCCTGTGGACTGCTGACATGTATGAAAGCTCTTGTCTTGTATAAATGTGAGCTACTTCTTTTACCTATTTAATATTACCTTTCATGGTATGGTGAAAATACCTGCCCAGAGAGTTACAATAAATATCTGATCTTTAGGCTGTAGGGTAATTTCTTACCATATGAGAACCTGTTTCTCTGCCTGCACCTTAAAATAACACTTGCTGCCCTTAAGTTGTAAATAGCTAAGAATTTAAAGTTATTTTGTAACTCAAATTCTGTTTGGGCTTTAAGGGACTCTGCTGTTTGGTTTTTGGTTATTATGGCAAAGCACATCAAGAGATCAAGTTCATCTGAAGACTTTACTATTTTTGTTAAAGATTTTTATGTTTTTCTGTATTTTTGTACACTGCTTTCATACTTTGGATGTAGTATTTTTTCATAGTCCAATACTGTAAATTAAGAGATCACCCTCTGCTTTTCTTGGAGGAAGGGTTGTGTGTATTTTTAAGTTTTGGCTGCTATTTGAAGACAAAAAACAACCTTCCTTACATGACCATGAATATGAAAATATGAATTTTGAAAGATAAGGAACACACCTGACAAGTATTTCACAATGGTATTTTCACTGTGGACTAGGATTTTCTGAGCCTAGTTTGAGTTCAGTTCTTGAAAACAAACCTCAGAGATTCCTTGTATAGCCTGGCAACACCTGTTTTCCAAGATGTTGCCACAGCTGTGTGTGCAATGCTGCCCTGGATGTTCCTGCAGGAATGATGTCTTTGGAAACCAAGGCTGCTCCAGCTGCAAGTCATTTAAAAAGCTGCAAGGGATGCAAATGTGGGAGGAAGGTCTCAGCCACTTCTTGAGTGCAGGCAGCACTTCCCTAGCAGGCAGTAACTCTCTCCAGAGTGCTCCACAAGCCCTCCTGGGCAGTCCCTGTGGCACAGTCCATACCCTGGCACTGCAGCTGGACAGGTGGAACTGCTGCTAATTGTGATATTTTTTGACTAGGTCATCTCTTGCTCTTTCCTGAACCCTTTCCTCTTGCAGCTCATAGTTCATTGGCTTCCCATCAGCTGCTCTTCCCTTTTTCTCATTAGGCTTACCTGCTGTCACTAAACCCAATCCATATTCTGCCTCCCTGTACCACCCATTCCCTTTCCAATGACTTGCTGCTCTGTGTGTCTGTGTTTGACTCCTGCCATGTGTCATGCATCCTCCAGCCACTGCTATCTTATCTTGCTTTCTGGAACTCCATCTAAATACCAGCTGTGCACCTGGCACCCCCTACGTGCCTCAGTCCCTTGAATACCTCACAAAGACTCAATATCTTTGTGATTTTGCCATGACTGCTCTCCTGAGGCTTTCCTTATTTCCTGTTTTGGTTTCAGACTCTGCAGGTGTTTGTCATTTCCAGGTTTTCTTACCTTTCTACCTTCTTTTCATACTTGGGGTTTTTTCCCTCCTCTCTTGTCTGTGCTCCTTCTTCATCCTCCCAGCTTCTCACCATCACTTGCCTTTGTCAGCACAATTCTTTGGCTTGTTTTCAGCCATTCACATTCAACCTTCAGCATCCCTGTTGATGACCCAGTGGATCTCAGTTGTAACTATTTCTGTTCAGCACATGGCTCTGACTCACAGCCAGAGGAGTGATCTCCTCTTGTGGGTGCAGCTCATCTCTCAGATCAGTGCTTTCCATGCTGCCACCTGCTTGTCCAGCTGCATCTTGTCATCAGCCCTCCCATTATTGCAGCCTGTACTGCTCAAGGACAAGGAGCCTCAGAATTGTATTGGCTTTGTATTCCCTTTGCTATTTCATGAAATATAAATTACCACTTCCATGCTGTTTGCATCTCTTCCCCTGGTTGGCATCCTTGCCCTTATCCTGTACTGACTGTGCTGTCACACCTCTGTGAGATGCTGTGTGTGTGTTTTCTCTCTGCTGGCTTTTCTGTGCTGAAGGAATTCACACAAAGCTGTGCAGTTAGGGACTTGTTTTCTAGAATACTGAAATTTACCTCTACCTAGGCTTCTGCTGACCACACACTTCTGCTAACTAAACCAACTCTTTGCTTGTGCTGTAAACACATACTTTTGCTCTCTAAACTTTGTAAATCAGAGGCAGTTTTCTTGATCTTTATTTTGATACCATTCAACATGTTGGGCTTTTGCCAAAATGATCCCTGAATGGGCAAACTTCCCCCTTAAGGAGAGGTAGGGTGGGGTGGAAATCACTGTGGTAACAGGTGAAGTTCATTATGTTCATTAAACAATCAGCGGCTGTTCACTGCAGTTTTGGGGAGCTCTTGTGGAGGAGAGTCTTGTGTGAATACAAAACCAAGCTAAAGGTATGAATTTTAAGTTATTATTTTAAAGTTTGCAAAACCTAGAAGCTTTCCTGGGGGCTGTTGCTTCTGAGCAGAGGTATGCACTTTGAATTAAGATTCTGTGAACTATAAGAAAGCAAAATCAGGTTTAAAGAGTTCTATGTTGAGGATGTGCAATCTTGAAGTCTGTGAAAGGTTAGAGCACAAGAGGATCATGAAAGGATTTGCTGGATAATGAAAGGATGGATCATTAAGTGGTTTAGTCACATTGAAAAAAGTTTCTGATTGAGTATGGTATTGCTGTTGTGTATTTCATTGTTTCTCAGTTCCAGATCATGTCAAAATGTATATTGAGAGCTGAGGAGCTTGTTCTCTGTTTTGAGAATGGACTTTTATATTGGAATGGGCTGTTAAGACAGTAAAAATAAAGAATGGATAACACATTTTTGAAGTTGTTCATGTGAATAATGTTTTGTTTTGACCATGTAAAATTTAGAAGAGAATTGGAACTCTTTTGCTTTAGTGCTTTACAAGGAAGACGTGGAGATGGAGCTAGGAAAGGATTGGTATATAGGAGAAGGAAACTAGGGATGCAAATGGATGACGAAAGACATGAGAGACCTAAAGCTGGCCAGTCTTGCAGGTCTGAGAGATGGCACAGGGACACAGCTTAAATGTAACCTGAGGGTCAGAGAGCTGTAGCATGTGAGGCAGGGATCTGTACAGCACCGCTGTAGTCCCTTGATTTCTGCATTGCTGGGGTACCTGATTCCCAAACTGCTCAGAAGAAAAGCCCTGTAACAGATTTTCTGTGCAGCAGCTTTAACCTTTCCTGTGGGAGAGAACATGTAGTCTGGTTTGCCTGCTATGGTGATAACACCATCTAGAGGATTTAGCCACCTAAAAACTTATGCTAAGTATTTAGAAAATAACATCTGAAAAAAAACCTAAATGTTGCTGGACTTTTAAGTTCTTTTGGCAGATTTTGAGAATAACTAAGGATAGAAAAGACACAGTTGCTTTTCTGTTTTTTAGAGTTCTATTGATAGTGTTCTGGCTTGTGGACTACTAAAGGCCATGTGATCAAAAAAAGTCAGTGACAGTGAGCTGTGAGCTCCTGTGTGGAGGAAACGGGACCAGTAAATTGAGAGAACTTGGAAACTGTGGCTCTGTGCTGTGAAATTTCTGAACCTGCCACAGGGACACAGTATCAGGAGTCAGGGAGAACAATACCCAGACACTACTGACCTATGCATCAAAAGCTGAGTGGGAGGCCACAGCAAAAGCTGCCCATGGTCCCTGAGCAGCCCCAGGCAGTAGTTTGGGGGTTTCTCTGTGGATCTCGCAGCCACACCACAAGCTGGCAGCCTTTAGCAGCCTCCCAGCTGTGGGTGTGCATGTGGCTGCTGCTCTGATCCTCTGTGCAGCTCCATTGCAGAGCCAGCTCCTGCATACCTGAGCCTGGAACCTCAGTCAACCCAAGCCATGCTGGGTTTTGCCAGTGAAAATTATCTGTAGTAGAACCCAGTTCTGGCATGGTTTGGGTGGTGTCTGGCTCATCCTCTGCCTTTAGCAAGTTAGTGCCTGCAAGGAGTGTACTTGGGCCAGGGGAATTGCAACTGGCCTTTTATTACAAATGAAAATGAATGGCTTAAAGAGGACAAGCAGAGGGAGTATTGTGTTGGAACAAGCTGTGTCCTATCCTGTGGATTCTACTGTAGGAAAAGGCAGCTTTTCTCAGCTTTCCCAGCCCTGCTTCTTTTTCTGAGCAGGATAAGAAAGAAACATGATTTCTCCTAAGTATTTTGTAAGGACAAATTTTTCAGGGTGTAGGTGTTGCATGTTGAGGCCTTGTTCCAGGGAGGTGCTAACTGACCTGTATTTTCCCTTAGTTTGTGGTTTACAGGTTTTTTTGCAAATTCACTGCTTTTAGGTGGTATGTGTGGAGATCACCATTGAGATTTCCTAGTCTCCTAATGTTTAGGTTTAGGTTGTGAACTCCCATGTTCTGGGAGGGAAAGGGAAGTAGAAAAGACAGCTGAGAGAATACATTTGTTTTGTTGTGGTATTGTTTGTTTTTCAGTCAGCTAATGATTGTGTTTTGTTCTCATTCTCTGCAGTGCTATGTCACTGCTGCCACTGTGGTGGGCAAATGTTAGCTGACTGCAGCCCAAACATTTTCCAATCACACTGACTTTTCATGGGATATGGATGCACAACTGCATTTAACTCCTTTGTAAATCCATACTGTTACTATTATTATAATTATTATTATTATTTATGCAAAGCTTTAGAGGCATTTAGTAATCTCTTGTTTAAAGAAACTGTTCTGATTACTTGGTTATTAAGCTTTCACTAAATTGCCCTTTGATTTGGTGAAGCATGAAAGCTTCACTGTAATACTGAACTGAAGTCAAAGCTTGATTCCTCTAGGAACATTTATGTGCAAGTGCTTTGTTGAACAGGGACATTGGCTCTGTGTTTTGTTTAATCTCTGTGTGCAAGGCAATTTGTGAATAAGAGTTATGAACCAGTTACTGGATGTGAGGAGACACAAATGAACCCAGTGAAATGTGTGTGGGAAGCAAATTGATTTTCAACTTGCTAGAATCATTGAACTAAGCATTTCACTTCTAATCACCTAAATATGAGTGAATGTGTCCTGTAGCAGTAAGTTTAAGAGTGGTTTCTTGACAGGAAAATTTGTAGGAATTTGTATTGACACCCTCATTGCTTTTCTTTCAGGTTTATATTGGAGACCATAATTGTGTCATGCATGAATTGGCAGATCTCCACTGAAATCTTGAGGGATATAAGTGGAGCCATAATGCTTAATGAACATATTCCTATTTCCTCCCTCTCTCCACACAGCTGGTATTAATGTACTTGCTTATTAGATCAAGACAGTGATATAATGTGGCAAGTGGTTGCAGTCCAAGGTTTGCTGAGTCTCTGAAGCTGAGTACTTGATAGGCAATATTCTTTACACACTTCTAAATAGAAATTTCAGTTGTAAAATTTCTGTACTTTTTTTTTTCCCTGAAAAAATGTTTTCTCAATTGTTACTTGATGGCAGTAACATACACATTAAATTTACTCAGAGAGTAGTCAGACAGTGGTGGGAGTACTGCAGCTTTGGCTTAACAGCACGAGATCTCCTGCACCCATTTCTGAATTGAAGCTGTCATCTGCCCTTCCCGACCTGTGCTGCACTGGGCCAAATACTGTGCCAAACCTTGTAGTGCAGAAGCACAACTGAATCTGGAGGTGCAATGACACCATCTGTAGGAGATCTTGGTGAGGGAGACTCTGCAAGGCTAAATGCTCAGCTGTTAGGGCTCTGCCTTGTAGGTAGATACACCTTCCCAAACTGACACTGTAAGGAGAGTAAATTACACAGTGAATGAGATTTACATTCCCAAGTCATTTAAGCAGTTTTCCGTTGAAGTTGCAAGGTACCTGTCTCTTATAGATCACTGAGAACTAAAATTCCTCACCAAGAGAGGAACCTGGTATTAGTACCTGGGTACGAACTTGAAACATGAAATGGCATTGGCACTCCTTTCTTCAGCCATCTTATAGCTCTACTGCCACTTATATTAAATTAATGTTGATTTTATTCAGTTTTCTTACAAATCTCTAAAAATGAATCTTCCAGAATTTGCCTACAATGAAATTAATTTGGGCAGCAGATAATATATATGCAAACATGAGCTGGGTTATCTGGCCATTATTTGTATTTGAATGTATGAAACCTTCAGAGACTGTGTGATAAGCTCTTTAAGTCACTGTTACGAGTGGTCTGTGTTGTCTCCTGGTTACTATAAAAGTCTTGATGTAATTCTGGTTTCCAGAGTTACAGATCCATCGATTCCATTTGTAATTATGTGAGAAATTATCTTTTCATTGGCTTTCTCCCTGCTTCTTCCTTATGGGGGAAAAAAACCCCAACCCCAAGCCACATAGATTCATAAAACATTTCTTATATGTAATAATATTTTCTTTACTGACCCAGGTTATTTCATATTGATTAGAAGTTCCTAAGCCTTGGTTTCACGTGTCTTTCTCAGAACCGCTTTAAGTTGGCATTGTACTGATTATAGTACTGCTTAAATGATAGCTGATGATAAATATTATCCGTGCACAGACTTTGGGCATCATCATGTGTCATGTCTGCAGACCAGTTTTTTTGCCTGCACGGCAGATTTTTGTGGCTGTGAGCCAGGAATTTTAATGAAAGAAAACATCAAAGATGCAGAAGAAATGAGAATATTAGTCAAGGAAGATACACAGTGATGCTCTCTGATAACCCCTGGTAATTGACATTAGAACTATGTGGGAGCAACTTAAATAAACATCTGGACACTGAGTTTAGACATTTCCAGTGACAAAACCCAGACAGATCTTCTGGACTTGCAATAATAAATATTTCAGCGCAGTCCACATGAATCAACTTAGAATTCTGTTTTCAATTATTCTAGTTTTATAAATATATCATAGTTAATTATTCAGGGATACAGTTTCTTTTGAAGATTAAGGAATTTGATGGTTGCTTCATTCACATAAAGTTCCATTTTTTATTTGTACCAAACTTACTTCTGTTTGTACAAAAACAATAATGCAAGCTTGCCAGAAGCCATTAAAGTAGAATGCAACTGAACTTTTCCTGGGGTGGAAGGGCCTTTTCTGAAATTCCTGGCAGTGCACTGTACTTCATTCCAGCTATGGTACCCACTTAAATTGTGCTGAAAAGAAAATGATAAATAATAATTTTTAAAAGTTATTCTCAATATTTAGAAGATATTTTATCTTTTTTACTTTTGGTAACGTGATAGTGCTAAGAATGTGGGTATCCCTTACAAACAGTGAAGAGATGTTTATATCTACCAAAGTATTTTAAAAAGGTAGTAATGAAGCTACAAGACTGAATGGAATACTGGTTGCAGCCCAGATCTCATCCTAGTATTACAGCTGTGAGGAGTAAATGGCTAGCATGTTCAATTTTTGTTTTTTCTTTAGAGAAGCCTCTACTGTGGGCTCTAATTGCAAAACCACTTGTTTCAGGAGGAATGAATCATGTCTTTGAGGATGAAGAGTTATTTCCACATTATATTAAAATTACTCTATTCATGCTTTTAAAATAATAATTATTATTATTTTGAGATGATCTGTACCTTTTTTGCTGGGGGCCCTGGACAAAATCAGAAATTCTTCTGAAGTGTACTCAGTATTTAGTAATCTTCAATTTCCATTTTCAGTTTAATTTATGCTTCCCCACAGCCCAGCCTGTCAACATCAGCACATTTCTGCAGTTCCCTACCCTGGCTGTCACTAGCAGGAGCACAAGTGTAAGCTGGCTGTCAGTTATTGAGTCACTGGCTGAGTTGTGCTATACCACTGGATTAAGAAATTTTAGGGGACTACTGTGTTAGTCTGACCTACAGGTCATCATCCCTTTCAGAGGTGGGAGAGACATGAGTGAGTACAATTCAGAAAGTCTCTCTTGTGCTGGCTGACAAAGTTGTTCCTTCATCAGGCTGTGCTCGTGTGGCAGTTCGGGTTAGAAGGGACCTGAGGAGAGCTCCTGGCCAGGATCCTGCACAAAGCAGTCAGTTCTGAGGCCAGGTGACATTGCTCACAGCCTTAATCCAGACTGGTCTTGGAAACCTCCAAGGAAGCGGACCATACAACCTCTCAGGATAACCTGTTCCCAAGTATGACTGTCCTCTTGTGAGCCCAGGGACGAAAGCCTCTCTTGTTTCAGTTTATGCCTGGCTCTGTCCTTCGATGATGTTCTTATAGGTATTGGAGGATGCTGTTCAATCCCCTTGAGGTCTCCCCTTCTCCAAGCTGAACGGGTACACTGCTAGCTCAAGCAGCTTGCTCTTTACCAAGACCCTCAAGGCCGTTTCAGCAGGGCTGCTCCACAGCTTGTCATTTCTGGGCAAATCCTAGGCAAGCATGTCAGGAAGTTGTAGGCTGACGAGTGTATTGTATTTGGTTCTGTCACAGCTCTCTCAGATTAAAAAAGTATGTTTTCTGCTTTCATATTTTGAAAACAAAAAAGTAACTTAGATCAGGATAGCCATGCTATCCAAAACTTCACTGTTAATTAAAAGAAGGCAATTTGTGCTTTGTAACCCTTTCTACATACTATAAAAGTGATGGATAAGGAAGCACAGTGAAAGCTATAAATCAGCCTTGAGTCTGATAATCTAATAAGAGCATCTCTTTGGCAGTTTCACCTCTTGCTCATTGATCTATAGCTTAGTAATTAATTTTCCTTAGTTTTATCCTTGTATTTATTAGGATACCTAATTCTTTATTGCTAAAACTATGCACCGGAAATTTGTAGTGTTATAGTTCAGACAGTGCAATTTATTCATTGTTATAGGAAAACAGAGGAGGAAGACAAATCATTTAGAGGTTTATTACTTAGAGGGGTGCATTTGAGCAAAGACAGAATAAAGCAGAATGGATAAATTTAAGGGGAAAATGTAGGTTGTGAATATTAAGGTCTTGTAACAGAGGCATTATCTGTTGAATGATCCTCCATGGGAAAGTGTTCAGTTCTTATCTGCAGGTGCTCCCAGAGCACTGAGTGCAGGAACAGCTCTGCACAGAAGAGGTAAATGGATAACTGGGATGTGGGGATGTTGCCTTGTGTGTGCTGCCCATGCCGTGACTGCAGCATTCCCCTCTGTTACAGGGCAGCCACTCTTTCCAGTTGTACTTGTGGTTAAAACCTAAGGATGTGGTTTGGATACCTTAACTCTCATGGAATTTAAGGGAAATGCTCAGCAGATCTTGAATCTGAAATACATTGACAGTTCTGATTTCCTCCTGCAGTTTTGTTTTCTGATCTTGCTGAAAGGATGGGGCAGTATGGGTAAATGCTTTGCTTGTCAGCTCTGCCCCATTCCAACATTACTTTTTCCCAAGGAGGAAAAATGCTGATAAAAACAGTAATGAAATTAGTTTCAAATCATTTGTAGCAGATGAAAATTCTCTTTATGCATTCTTTTTTGTGCTTTGTCTAAAGACAAAAGAGCTCAAGCTCTATCTTGACTCTTTGACTCACCTACCACACAGTAGAGAGGAAATGAAGTTTATAGATTTTTACTTAATGGCTGTTGAGCCACTTAACATATGTACATTTAAAATGTTAACTCCTTTCTCTATTCAGTATTTTTATTTCGTAAATGATTATTAAGTTTTGTAGAGATCCAAAGATAACAAACTTCTAGGTAGTACATACATTACAGGCTGACTTTTGTGCTCATGTGCCACATACTTACATGCAGAGAAATTTGAAAAATGAAAAGAAAGCAAGATGTAGAAAAAATGTTAAGTAAATATTTCATTAGATGGTAAAGCTCTCACTTTCTTTATAAATAGCACTTTGGTTGGGGTTTTTTGATTGTTTGTTTTAAACAAACTCCACAACTGAAACCAAAGCATCAAAGAGCATATATTAGGTTATCAGAATCCTCCTGCAGAAAAGAGTACAGGTCAGGTATATTTGACAGATGTTGAGAAGAGCTCTGTTCTCTATCTTGCAAGCAGTTCTCATGGTTATCAATTGTGTTTGGCTTTTAGCATAAAGGTAATTGGCAAAGTACCATGTCATATTTCATCCATTATACCTGTCTTATAAAGAATCACACACTTCTTCCTAGAATGGGTGCTCCCTCTCCACAGAGATCAGACTCTGCTTTTACTTGTGGAATGGGTCTGTGGGAGAGTCACCCAAACTGCACTCTTCCTATCTTTTAAAAACAGGGAGCTGAGAGATAAAGTTTCATAGGTCTGGAGAGAGCAGCAGTTTGTATTTCAGTCTGTGTCACATCTGTCTAACTTGTGTATGTGGTTCATAACTCTCTGCCACATCTTTGGAGGGAAGTGCTCCAGAGGACTTAGTGTGCTCTTTTCTGTGCTTTAGTGTGTAAGAAAGGATAGCTCCAAAATATTTGGAGGCTCTAAGAATCAGTGATGTGGAGATTAGGATGAAAACCTGGTGCACCTTTTCCAGATGTGTAAGGAAGGACAGTATGACACTCATTCTTAAACCTAGCCTATACTTATGTTCCCTGCTAAATTGATGTCTAAGTAAATAGCTTTATTGGTGGAGTAGAGGAGACATGAGAGTCAGATTACACTTTATCACAGAACTTGGTATGGAATCCATACTCTGTTCCCTGGATAGTGCAGTGAGATGGATATCTGTGGTAGTAATGTAAGAGGATGTTTGTAGGAGTGCTATATGTCACAGGGCTGCCCTGGATCAAATAGCATTTAAATACATTGTACATGGGCTTTGATCAAGGACCACAGGGCCATGTCTAGCCCATGGAGCACCAGGAGACCCACTTACAGCCTGCCACTGCAGCAGGAAATGTTTTCCGAGGTTATGGTTTTACTGTTATTAATGCAGGAGCTGTATAGTACAGGATCATCGACAATACTAGTTAAACCAGGATACTATGTGGATACACCACTTACTCCTGTTTTCTATTTAGCTGGAGCAGTTCCAGAGTGATGGTTACGCTGCCTTTATGATTCTTTGCCAGCTGTGTAAGGACAATAGTTGATCTGGCACACAGTCTGCCAGGAGAAAAGTGTTTTTCACAACAGCTGGAACAACTGAGACTGGTGTGATCAGTCTGAATCAGTGTTCCTATTTGTTTCACCTGCCCAGTAGTGCTTTGTTTGTGGTTGGACTAGGTGCTTAAACTGAGGTGATGTCTGACTGAGCCCAGGAAAGTCCCAATTTGTGCTTCTGTCTGAAGAGTCAATGTCCCCTCTGTGATCACCCTGTTCCCCACTGCAGAGCTGTGCCATACAAGGCATTAGTGGCTTCTGTTGTTGTGCCAATGTTTCAAGGCTGCCATAGTAATTTAAAAACCTAAGGTAGAGAGAAAACAATTTTTTTTCCTCCCCTTGTTTGGGACTTGTTTTAGGGTTTGAAAATTGTAACTAGTGTTTTGTATAATTAATGCACTCCTGGTGTAATGCCATGAGGCACCCGTGTGGCACCAGGCAGCACCCCAGAACCCTGCCTGGCTTGACAGGGCCATGGCAGCAATGGAATCTCATTAGCACCAAGCTCTGCCGGGGTTAATGAAGCCCTGCTAATGAACAATGTTGTGCTAGGTAGAGTAACCTCATGTCAATAGAGTAACCAACTGTGATGAAGTTTGGATATTAAGAGGGTTTGAAAATACCTTTTGATATTTTAATTGACAATACAGGTATATGCAACCTTGCCTGATCCTATTTCTGCTCCCATTGCTTGAGGAATATAGCTGGCCTGTTTGTAGCTTCTGATGAACAGCTTAACCCCAACTCTGACACAATTTTCTGTGGATTTATGATGTTCAGTCAAGCTGATATAATCATGTCATAAATATCTAGTTTTTTCATGATACTTTAATTAAAACATCAGACCTCCTTACAGAGCTTCAGAAGAGGGGAAGCACACGAAGTGAAAGTTGCGCCTTGCAAGTCACTCCCCAGCTCGGGGATTGTGTTTGTGAGGGGCGGCACAGTGACAGCAACCGCGGCGGCTCCGGCCGCTCCAGGCGGGAGGGGATGGCGTGGCCTCCCCCGGGCTGCGAGAAGCTCGGTGAGAGCTGAGGAAAAGCTTTAAATGGGCCATAGCCTGGAGGTATTGTACTCTCCCTGGCTGACAGCCTGGGCTGGAGCGCAGCCAGGGAGGGCGGAATGGGGCCCTAGGGCTCTGCAGATATGAACAAAATAAATAACCCCGCGCAGCGCCCCTTGCGCGCCCGAGCGGCCGCGCGGAGCCGGCAGCGCCCTCCTCTGCGCGGCCTCCTGAGGGCACCGGGCAGTTGCGTCTGCTTTCTATTATTAAAAGAGGGAAATGAAAAAAAACCCACAAAAAACAACACCCCGCAATGTAAACATTCTTACAATTGCTGCGGAAACTGGATATAACCAGGTTATTCAAGGGGAAAAAAATTAAGCCATCTGTACATGCCAAGTTTGCCTTCACATCTGTTAATTGTAAGGGGGTGATTTTAAAAAAGAAGCCGTGTTTTAGAGCCTGGTTCGGCAAAGGCTGTGAATGTGTACTCTCAAGGTTAAATGTGCCCGTGTGCCATGAAGGCCTCACACATGCGGGTGGCCATGGGAAGACGCCGTGTTCCCCTGGGCTGGGCCGCGGGAGCAGCGCCGGCCGGGCCTCCACGGCCTGGGGCTCCAGAGCCCGGCGCTGAGGGCGCCCGGCCGGCCCTGGCCGGGGAAGCGTTAGTGCGGTATTGTCAGCGCTGTGCTGCTATTATCCTGTCAGCAATGCACGGTGAGAAGAAATGAGCCCTGTTTTAAAAAATTTAAAGGACAGAAAATGCTAGTATTGTTGCTACTATTACATTTTAGGAGTGTATTGTCTTACTGTAACATTATTACGTTACTCTTACATCATCCACAATATGACATTTCTGAGTTCAGTACAGTAATTTTAACATCAAATAGCATTTGATGTTTTGATGTATTTGATGTTAAAATAGCAAATCTTTTACCTCACAAAATCTTCAGTTGAGTTTAGCATGGAAACATGTTTAAACTTAAAATAAAGACAAGTCTGTTTTGGCTCTGCGTGCTCACATGACTGCCGATCTCTGGTGGCCTATCTTAGAGAGCCAGGATCCACTTCTTACTGAAATTCTAATTTCAGTAGGAAAATCTAAAACTTCAGAATCATTAGTTCAAACTGCTGTGCTCTGGTTTCTTGGCTGTTACTTGAAAATATCATCCCATTAGAAACACAATGTTGTCACTGCCCATTATTTTATTGTGAACTTCAAAATATTCAGTAGGGTTTGGGGGCTGGTGTGTGTTTTTTTGTTTAACACTCTATCACCTGAAACAATCATACATGAAAATCTTGGCTTCAGTTGTATAAGGTGAGTTTCTATGCCTGAAATCTGGAACATCAGCCCTAAAGGTAAAATATTTTCTTAATTCTGTCAGTTATAAAGAATCCAATGCTTTCTATGTTTACAAATAGATAAATAAATAAATCGACCAATTCCCATTATTTTCTGTTTGGAAATTTGCTAGATTTTTACTGTTTAGAATTGTTAATACTGAAAATAAATGCAGCAGAGGAAGAAAGCATATTCTGTGCCTGATCAAATGAACTCTTAACATACTTTGGTTTTCTAAGTGGCCTTTTAATTTTAAATGACATGCTATTCTTATCTAAAGATTCCTTTCATTAAGTTGTTAAGATATTTTTCTAAAAGGAATTTCTTGGTAAACTTTGTTTCTCAGTAGAATAATAATTAAAATGTTAATAAATGAATATTCAATAACTGGAAAGCCTTGCACACACAACAAAATGGTTTAAATAACATCCTATAAAAAGTAGTCTTTACTGTATTATTGAACTGTTAAAGCTCAAGTTTTAAGATACAAGGCCATTATAAAATTTTGACACAATCCTCCTTTCTAACAGCTTTAAAGGTACATATTTTATAAGTTTACATACATAAGTAAGTTTACATACATATATGACACTTGGAAGCATTTGAACAAGATGCATTAATTTAATCTTTCAATGAGATTTTGTACATATTGCCTTGCAGAGTACTTGGGGGAGCGTGAGTATTTGCAAAGATATCTGTGACATCTGTTCTTAATATTCTAACATCTTTCTTCCGTGTATGTTTGATAGACAACATATTTTTGGCAGTCTTTGTTATTAGAATTGCCAAAATGTTGATATTGAGTGCCTTGGTTTTCGATGAGTGCAAGCCAGAATGAGCCTTTTCAGAGATTCATCTTTGGAACCAAGTTTTTTCTAGAAAGTCATGTGTTTCAACATTCTTTTTAGGTAATCAGAAATAGATTTATAATAGAATAAGGAAATGATTTCTGTTCAGGAACAGTTGTTCAAATATGTCTGCTCCCTCATCTTTATTTCTGTGTATTTTTAAACATAACAGTGTGTTAGAACTCCATCCAAGTACCAGGCCGTGGGATTTTGCTTCACTAGATCCTTAACCCTCCTAAATGTCCATTGTAAGTGCATTGATATGAGTGTATAATGGCATTTCATTAAGGGGTTTTCTGAGACTCAGATGTAACAGTGTTGAGCACTGTGCTGTACAGTTTTTAGAGTTCTGAGTACAGAATGAAAGGCACAGCCATGAGTTAAGTGCCAGGGCTTCTTATAAAATATGTGAGAAGCCCCCTCTGAAAGAGCTGTGTAAAGTCCAGGTAACACCAGAAAGCAAAAGGAGAAACAGTAAGGAAATACCTCTGGGTACTCTGGATTATCAATCTGAAAGGAAATGAAGTTCCTGGGTGTTTCTTTTCAGAAGCTAAGTGACTGTCATTTCTCTGAAATCACACCATCAAATTATTAGGTGTCTGTAGAATTCAACTGGGATTAAATCCTTTTATTTTAGAGCCTGTTCCCTTCAAGTCTGTTTGTTGAATGTCTCGGAAAGATTCATTAGCCAGGGGCCCACAGACTGTTCTGTACTGGTACAGGCTGATATCCTCAGGGAAAGCTGTTACTCAGTCTAGCAAACCTTAGGGAGAGGGAAAACATAGGTTTGAACCTATCTGACATGTTGAAGAGAACAGGTTCCTGTTGCTCTTCAAAGCATTACTTTGGTGGAGAAGCAGTACAACCCACCTTCTCCTATTCTAGGAAGACAGACAAGGCTGCAGCTACTTTTTCTGGGGAGGCCAGTGTGAGCAATAGGAATGTATTCTGGATCAGACACCGGTGATGACTGCATGAGTCCTGCTGGTAAGTGCTGAACTGCATAGTCCTCCCATGTGTCATGTCAGAATGTATGTAGAAGCCAAGCTTTACCTATGAGGACAAATTCAAGGTGATAACTGAGACATACATCCTTCAGTGAGAGAACAGTCAGGAGAGAGTTTCCAACCCTGTGCTGCAGTTTTTAACCTATGTGTGATTTTCAGAGCAGAACCTAAGTGGGAGCTGAGTGTATGTCAGCTTTATTCATTGGACCTACTCACCTAAAAAAGTTGTATTTAATCCTGTGTGACCAAAAATTAGTGATGGAGATATTTTATACAACAGATACATGAGCCAAAGGTCTCATGTTTATATCTGTTTCAGAATCTGCAGAAAACAACTGTGAAATGTCTTGCAGACACTGAGATCCTGGCCCTGTCAAGGTCACAGGGGCATTTCATAACAACTTAGATCAAATCTTGTAATGTGATATTTAATTTTGACTGTGAAGGTTTCTCTTGTAGAAATAAAATTAATTATGCTGCTTTATTGTGTTGCCCTGTGTTACAAATATTTATTTGCCAAATTAGTTTTTATTTATAATCCTGTAAGTTCAGTGTAACATCAGTGATGAGAAAATTGCCCCAGAAGTGGAGAAACACATGCCCTCAACCATTATCAGCCTGACTCACTCCAACTTTATTAGAATTTTATGTTCTTTCTTCCCCCACAACCCCCAAACTGAGGTAGAAATACCTTTCCTGTTGTAGAAGGAAATCCCTAGACATGAGACCTGTAGTAGTGGTTATTGTTCTGTGGCTCTATGGATAGCTACGAAGTCTTCGTTCAGCATGGAGAAAGAATACACTTTATAATGCACAAGATACCAGCAAAATTTTTTATTGAATTGCCTGAATAGTGTCACTGCCATATGTCACTGTGACAACAGACACACACATCAGAAAGTATTTCTGACTTGGTTTTTTGAGTACAGTTCTCATACTGGTGATATTTTTATTCCTGCCATAGTTTAGCAAAATGATTCATTTCCTATAGGAAAAGAATGATACTATATTTTCAATATTACTTTTGGAGCACAGTTTCTTAGGTCTGGTGTTTTGTACTATGTGGATTTTGGCTTCAGCTGCCCCAGTCTGAGGGCTTTAGGTGCAGTCAGTATGAACTGGAAGTGCATCCTGATACATCAGATGCTGTGTGTCAATCTGAGCCTTCAGATTGGCAACTGTAACAACGAGTCTGCAGCATTTGTGTAAGGGATACAGCCCTCTCCTGAAGGTCCCTTTTATTTCCTCCCTGGTGTTTCCTGTAGTGTATGTGTTGACCCACTGATCTTAAGTGAAGCAAGTGAGTATTGATACAAGATAGTTAATAAATATGCAAGCAGGTATGAAATGCTTGCATCTGAAAACTAGAAGAGCAAAAAACTAGAAGAGCAAAAAACAAGTAAGGGCCAAGGGAGGCTCGTCCCTTTGCAGAGATGTGCAATTCGGCTTTCTCTCAGTAGATGTCAGCAGCACTACAAATTTGCCCAGCTCACTGCTTTGAGAGCCCTTCTGTTTACAATTTTTATTAGTTCACAATTTCAGATTCAAAGGAATATCCCATCTAAACCAGTGGAAACTATTGCCCTCTGAAATGGGTTTAGAGACTTCTGTTTAGCAACTTAGAATAATATTATATTCTCAGTAATGCATTTTTTTCATAGAGAACTTAGAAGGGGCTTACTGCTACATTTTTAGAATTTTCTGAACATTTACCTCACAATTGCCCTCCAGGCAAATGTGAAGAAATATAAGATGTCTAATATTTTGCTTCTTTCTGTGAAGTAAATCAAAACCGTGGGAATGTTTTCATATAATTTGATTTACTCCTGTCTCCTACAATACGTCTTCAACTTTGTTCAATTAACTCTCTGGCTGCTATAAGAAAAGGGTACAATCATATTCTGACTGAAAGCAATGGCAAGTGTTCTGTTGGATCTGCTGGCAGTTGTCAGCCCCAGAGGAGTTCACAACCGCAAGGGAAGGATGTGGAAGGAAGTTTCTTGTGTGTAGAATTTTGTGTGTGTATGGCAGGGAGAGAAAAGGGTTGTTTATTTCAGTGTGTAGGGAACATCCATTTTGCTGCATATTATAAAATAAACAGAAATATTTCAAAATCGCCATGTACATGAAATAGGGACAAGAAGATAAACAATCCAGTGTTTATTTGGTTAGAAATGAAGAAATTTAATTATCTTCTGTTTCTCACAGGAGGGGTCTTTTCCTTCATCCGATCTCCAGCAGGAATCTTTAAGTTTTTTGTGGTGTACTGGGGACTTGTCAAGTGTGGCAGAGTTGTACTTTTGGAACTTAAGATCATGCTCTGAGACAGGATCAGCCCAGAAAGCAGCATTGGCCACTTTCCCACATGTCTGTCACCATCTTATTTGCAAGAGCAGCAAAATGAGCAGCACTAAGAATTAGAGGCCAATTCAGCCACAAGCAGTGCTGGGGACATTTTGTGTGGCATTTGCTTGTCTCTAGGAAAATAGGCTGTGACTGTTTTATCTTGACTGCAGGGTGTGCCTACACATGCTGTTGCCAGCTAGAACTGGCCAACTCCAGAGCCAAACTTCTCTAACCAGGGATGCTTATTTCCACACACTCCTGCAGCCCACCCCCCCCATCCCAAATTTGGAGGGGAATCAGGTGGAGTGATTTTAACTTAGTGAAGGGAGATAAAGAGCTGTGCTCCCCAGCCTGTGTTATTGTCAACAACACTTGCAATTATCACACTCTTAGCAACATTGTAATTTGTTTTCCATGCCATCTTCAGAACCTTTTCATTTCCTGTGTCACACGCGACTTTTCTGTGTGTGGCCTTCAATCTATTGGTTGGGGGCCACTATGTCATACTATTCCCTTTATATTTGTTCCCCACAGTCTCTGTCCTTTCCCATGATCTGTTCTTTTGGTGTTCTTTAGTGACCTCTCCCACCTCTCAATCCTCAGTTCGTGGCCTTATCAAGTGGACTTTAATCATTTTGTGCTTGTCAGTTGATCCATTCTGTATCAAACCATTTCTTAACTGCACTTTTTTCATGACCCCACTGGAGTGGGCTGGGAGATGCTCTCTGGCAGGCCAACACTGCCAAAGGAATAATTGTTAGTTCTAGGGATGGATCCAAAACACAGGGGAGCCAGTGGAGTTTGGGCCCCCCCACGTGGGCCCATTGATGTCTGGATCTCAGCCTGGGTAGATGAAGCAGACAAGGAGAAGCAGTTTGCCAAACTGAGCATGGGGTACATGGCTCCAGGGTGATGAGGCAGCAGCAATGCACAGCAAATTTTCCCTCGAGGCATCTGTTAACAGCAATTTGGGAACTAAACCAAATGACCCCAGTGTAATGCTGTTCTGCTCTCTCCATTGTTCTGGGGTTCTTTCCTACTTGCATAGCCAGCAGGAGGAAGCTGGTGGCTTTGGCTCTCTCTCTGACTCCTTTGGCTCTCCTTGCTGAATGGATCTGTTTCTGCCTCCGTTGTTCAGCTGTTGAGCAAGTCTGTTTCTTAGGTTTTGGCTTGCTCTGCAGGGCATGAAGTAGGGAATGCTGAATCTGCTGCTTTGCAGAACTTCAGATTTGGAGGGGCAGTCTTTGCCACTGCACCTCAGACTGAAACTGGAAGAAAACACAAAAATCGTGTCTAGTGTCTGCGTGAAGGTTGTGCAAAAATGTCTTCCTAGCCCTTGCTGGGGTTACTGTATTGATCATTATGTTGTGAATCTGCATCTGAGAATATCAGAGGATCATGAAGTAAACACACACCTGTGCAAAGTTAGGCAAGCGTTGTCTCTGTGTTACAGGGATTGAAATCAAGGTGCAAAAATAATATGAGTTAGCTCAGAGTTTACACAAAGACTCAAGCAATTTGGCAGCAGAGTGACAGGAAATCTCCCCATCTTCAGGGTTGTGCAGAATGACAGAGCCAGAAGTACTAAATAAAGCGTAGTGCCGAACACTGGGTTAGTTTTCATTGTCTTCATGTAGGTCTCCTAGGAAACTTCTAAGAAATGAACTTTTGCAAAAAGATTGGGCACACACAGCGATACTGCTGGGTATTTTGGGATTGTAAATAATTGGTGTTTAAGTCACAGAGTAAAAAATGAATGTTCCTAACTGTAGCAGTGTGTCCCAATACCTAACTTCATACATACTACAGTATGAAAGAAGAGATGCTGACTTAGTTTAACATCATGCTTGTGACAACTTTTTCGAGTAATGATTGCTGCACTGATGGACTGGTTTAGATGAAAAGAGAGGTGGTGGCAGGGCTGAGTTTTCATTTAAATATGACTTGACTGGAAGAGCTGGCATAACTTTTTATTTATACTAACAATGCTGAACATAACATCAAAGCAAGGTTTAACTATTACACAGTTGCATACCTAATATGAAAAATAAGACGTTTCTGCGTGTGCATAATTTCCTGACACTGATTTTGTGGCCTTATGTGCATCAACAGTAATGGACCAATCCAGCCAAAATTTCCTTCCACAGCTGCTGGTCTTAGGAAGTTCCCTGGGCCTCCTGTGCTCTGCAGCTGTGGAGGCTATTCCCTGCTCTGAATAAAAGAATCTCCCCTCTCCTGTGACTGCAAATGCTGAATGAGACATCCTGTAACACCCTGTTCAGAGGGGCAGAGCTGACAGCCAAAGGCCATCCTTGGCATTTTTGTCCTTGTAGATAATGACAGATGGTGCATAACCATGAGCAGGGAATCCCTCCTGAAAGAGGGAAAGAGATTTTGGGGGATAAAAGTTCATTGCCCAAAGGTCTTGGAGCTGGTTCAGCTCCAGAGAGAGTAAGGAGGAGAGATTTTAAGTAGCAGTTTAAAGAAAAAGTCATCTGGCATGTTAGAGTACTGCAACATCTTAGGTGAGTGTAAAGGGCTCATTTCTGCACATACAGTAAGAGTAAAACCCAAGAACTGCTACATGGAATGTTTCTTACAAAGCCATGCAAAACTTGCCCACTTTCATTCAGCTGTAAAAGTGTCGGTTGCAATTTTCACATGAATTCCTTAATCTGCACCTTTGAAAACTTACAGTTTTGCAAGTGAAACCTGATGGCTTCAAGTGTGTTTCAATTTGAGCTTTTAACATTCTTGTTTGAATGTGAAACTCGGTGAAATTTAGGAGTTACAAAAGCAGGCATAGAATACAGACAAATTGCAGGAAAAATTCACAAGAACCTGAGCAAACCAAACTTGCAAATTTTCCCATAGCTCAGGCTCTCTTTGTTTATGAAAATTATCTTAGTCTTCTTTTTGTCATGTGGCTGTGGAGGCTTTGAAGGTGGAGAGGCTGTGATGGTGGGAGCTGTCAGGAGCAGCACTGTCAAAGAATTGCAGGGTCTTTCCATGGTCAACTACTGTCCCCATGGGGACAATAATTCATCCAAATCCAAGTTTGTCTTCAGATTCCACCCATGTATTAGGCAAGAATAGTTTAAGCTCTGTGGGTAATATGTAACTGAAGCTAAAGAGACAAGGTTTGAAGCAGGGAAGTTTTAGTAACTGATCTGCAATAAAGGGGTAATTAAAAAGAGCTAGGTGGTGGAAAACCAGATTAATGATGAAATTTTTCTAATTTCTACCCCTGCAGCACTTTTGGTTGGAAAACAGAAAGTAACCATGCTTTGTTATTGCATGAAATAAATAAAACAAACCCAGAATGCTGTGGTAGTTTCTTGATCTCTAAAGCATACAAAGCTAAAACCACCACATGCAAAAACCATCACAAGAAGAGTGAGTGCAAGCCGAAAGGTTGGTGGTACTTGCTCTCTGCAATGCACACAGCTCACAGTTCTCAGCACTGAGAACTCAGCTGACCTCTGGGGAATTGATAGGAAGTCCTGGCTCTGTTTGAGTCAATGGGAATTTTGCTGTGCACTTCAGGGAACTTCACAGAGTAGTCCTTGTTGCGCAATGTATTGTTCCTGACTCTTAAAACCTTGCAAAATCTCATAGTTGGGCAAATAGGCATTTTTTAGTGCTCTGCATCTTCTGCCTAGCAAGCATGGGAAATTAAAGGCAACCCATGTTCACTAAATCTGGCTAGATTCCTGGTAGGGACATGCTACCTTACCCATGGAAATGAAGTACAGAATGTACAAGTACTATGGCTGGCAGTGGTCTCGTGCTGCTCATTCTTTTTATTTGTATGTTCTGTCACCTTCCTTTGCCTGTGCTGTCACCTGAACTGCTTTCAGGGCGCACAGGCCTTGGCAGTACATGGAGGGAGGACTCCTGCCTTGTTTGGTCATTAGACATTAAGGTCCACATCCTCAGTCCCATGTGAGCCTCAAGTGGTAGTTGTGATAATTGATATTCAGTTATATTAATCAAATAATTTAAAGTCTGTTAAGTAAACTGATATCTCTGTAACATTAGTAACAGGGAAATGCTGTGTTCAGCAAGTGAATAAGGATTAATTTTTGGGCCCTGTTCCTGGCTATCCTTAGATGTGTATTACCATCCCTACAGAAGACACAAGAATTTTTCTCTCTTAATAATATGTTTTGTCAGCTTTGAATGTGTAGTCTGCCAATATTGTTACAAAAGTTTTTATTCTGTTCACTCCATTTGTTGAATTCTTCCTGCTAAGTCAGCCAAAAATTTATTTTCACTGTATATGGAAGGTCTGGCTGTTGTCAGTAGGTTATGTATGGGGGAAGGTAAAATTTAATTTATTGACCACTTAAAAGCTGTGCTTTCATAACTGAAATGGCTGGAGTTCCTTGTGTTTCCTTCCCTTGTGTCTCTATCTCTGCAAGGCTTAGGTACAAGGATGAGACCTAGAGTCCTTTGGCGGATGTAAAAATAGAAAAGGAGCATGCTGTATCTATTTCACTTAAGTAAGTCTACCTAAGTAAATGTATAGATGAAATGACAAAAAGCTGGCAGTAAAATGGCATGAAGCCTGAGGTACGTATTTCTTGTATAGCATGTTGATAGGGGCCCTAAAACAGGTCCTTATGTTCTTTTATAGCCAAAGCTGTAGATAAGTGGGGAGTTAGGGCTAAATCCACAGCATTAGTACCTTCCAGTAATCTGTTCTTGTGGTGGGAAAAGCCTTGCTGAGGAAAAAACAACTCTTAGTTTAACAAGAGTTGGAAAATCACTTCAGCAAAACACAGCATTCTTAAGGTAATGTGCCAGGGTGAATTGACCTTATAAGGTCCATGTAAGGAAATATAATGGTATTATTTCCTAATATTTTGAACTTTATTTTTTTCTATAGAAGCTCCAAAAAGTTTTTATATCTGTAGAGGAAGCAGCTGGGATCTTGGATGTAGGGACAGTTTGCTACACCAGTCAATAGATACCCAAATTAAGATGCCACATCAAGAACCTTTCACTTCAGAAAAAAACAAACAAAATAAAATGTGAGATTTATTTCTGTGGTGCCTCATCTGGAAAAACTCTCTGATGATTGTATTGTGGTCATAAGTATGACACAAAATCAGCAGAGTGTTGCTAGTGGTGTAGGATTTAGAACATTAATTAAAGACAGAGAAGGAAGCAGGAAGAGAATTGATTGCTGGGGTGTAGGATTTGCTTTGCCAGTGTTGTAACCAGCCTGTGAGTGCTCTGTCTGAAGCCTGCAAAGTGGGCATATAATATAGCTACCCACAGACTATGGGTTAAATGCCAGCTGTGGTTGGTGCTTTTTTTTTTTCTCCCCAAGTATAGCTGAATAAGGAAAATTATGTTTAAGCTTGTTTTAGTTGGGAATATGACACATCAAAAAGTCGCCAGATTATTTTCCCAGCCTTGCTTTCTGCAGAAGCCCAAATAACTTTAGTTGCCTTATAAATCCACAGTGATTACAATGTATTTATTTATTATTATCTATGCAGACACAAAATGACCTCAGCAAAGAAGAAGCCAAAACAATTCCTTGATTTTGGGAGAAAAATCATTCAGCCTCCCTCTCTCTTCCACCCACAGGCTCCTTCTGAGGGCTGTGACTTTGTCTTATGCTTCAGCAGGAAACACATTTTTGGCTGAGATTGAACTCTCTGGAGTGTGTGGATCTTACAGGTATATTGTCAAGTGGAGTTTGTATTGAACACAGGGTGCTTCACTTGAGTGTTCACTGTCAAATTACATTTGTGATTTTCAATATACAATTAGTTAGCTATGTTTTGTTATTACACAATTTCAAATAATTTAAAAGTTAGAGGGATGAAATACTTTTTGAGCTGTGTAAGGGGCACGTGGGACCTTGTTCCCTTCAGCAGAGAGCTGAGTAAACTGTTGAGAGGCATGATAAAATAGGATTGTACAGCCTTGGAATTCTGTGTGTGGATGAATGGAATACAGAAATGTGTTCCATTAATTTCTAGGGGATATTAACTATGTATTGATGAAGGGGCCTGAATTCTGTTTGGTGTCATGGATGATATAATTGAGATCATTAAATGCTGTATTAGGTATTCCACCCAATCATGTTTTGCAGTGAAAATCTCAGTGTCAGAGCAGAAACTCATTTAATGAAGTACCAACAGTGGCCATTTCTTATAAGGTTAGGCATAAACCCTCTCAGATTTTGGAAGTTGGCAGCTTAAGAATACTTTGTGCTGGATTATTGTGGCATATCACTTTCACAAACTGATCAAATCCCTTTCACAAGACCTTCTCGCTTTTGAGTTCTACATTCTTTTGTTTGTTTCATTTTCCATGGTACTCCTACTTTATTCTTTTATTCCATAAGATAATGACTAGTCATTTCTTGTTAAACTGTATTTCCTTCCCAGTTATCTCATTTCAATTAAAATGTTATTTTACTTTTTTCCGCTGCATAGAAGTTTTTCACATCTGTCATCTCTTTCTAGAAAGATTTCAATTAAACAAATTATCTGGAGTTTGAAAGTACCAAACAATCTCTCTGTATATACTCTGTCCTCCAATCCATTGGCAGAAAAGCTGTGACTGGATATAATGTGCTTTCAAGGCTTAAGAACAAGTGTTCAAGACAAAATATAATTATAGATTGAGATTAAAAAAAGTGACACGTGAGATGTGCTTGCTGAAGTTAGATCACAGACTAGTAAAGTGATATTTAAAACAATAATGTATCTAGAAAAATAATTTCTGTTCTAGATATTTTGCAGCAAAACATTTGGTCAGGATCAACAGGGGACTCCCAGAATTAGGCTGCAGGAGGTGGGGATTTGTACAGACACTGTGGGTAAGGAAGTGCCTCTAAGGGGAGAGTGGGTGCTGTTGAGAGGGGGTTTACTGGGCAGGCAGGTTGCAAAGCTCTGTGGTGATTAGTCAGGGTGCTGGATATAATTTATACTTTTATTAGTGACTTTGGCATAAAAAGATGATGTTGAGGAAATTTATTGATGATATCCAGTTGGTACCTATTGCTAATGCAGAATGGGCAGGAATTACTTAAAGGAAGAAGTAAATGACCTCAAAGTTTGGACTAATAGGAACAGACTGAAAGTTAATGGAATGAAGTGCAAGATCATGCACTTTGGGATCACTGACAAACACTAATATAAAGTGGAGCTCATGGTTTGGAAACAGTCGAAGAAGGGACATACCTGAATATTAGGGGTTCACTGGATAGCTGGTAGCCAGCAATATGTTTCAGGCACAAAGGGCAAATGGAATTTGAGATTGAGATCTTCCAGCTGAAATCAGTAAGTATTTTTGCTTGGCAAGGTGTGATGAAGCTGTATCTGAATACCATGTATAACTCCAATTTTCCTTGTTGAAAAAATGGGAAATCAAGATTCAACAAGTCCACAGAAGAGTTACTGGTATCATGGGAATGACAAGCTTTTCTGTAAGAAGAAACTAAATTGGCAATGGTTTATTTAGCCAAGCAAAATGAAATTTGAGCTGTGATTTGTATCCATGGGAGAAAATATCAGAAAAGCAATGCTATTTAAAAGACAACAATTAAAGACAAACAAATTGATATAAGCTGTTCTTGAAGAAATATGAGCTGCAGTTTAGGTTTCTAACTAACAGAAGAGCCAGATTCTGGAACAAAAAATGACATGGAGTAAGAACAGCTATCAGGTGTTACTATGGAGCAACATCCATTCATTAGAGGAGTAATTTGCTTTCCTGTGGCTGAAGCCAATGGCATGATCCAAAAGTCTTATGGAGAAGCTTCATAATTTTTTTTGCTTGATCCTAAGTTATTCTTTGATTAGTGCTTGAATGGCAGTTTTGTAGGGAGTGTGTAGAAATTGCATCAGATTTTATTTTTGATTGTGATTAAATTGGTGATGCCTTAGCATATTTTCACTGTGGTAGGTTGAACCTTCATGCGGTGGGGCAAACTACCCTTTCTGGGAGGCTACAAAATTTACCAATCCTTATAGTTTGCAAGTGAAAGCATTAAAGCTGCATTAAAGGTCATCTGTCATTATCCTGCTGAAAGACTAGCAAATCAGTGTGCAGAGCTAGAAGCTGCTTTACAGTGCCATCATGTATTTCAAATTTCATGGACATAATTTATCTTTCTAGAACACTCATTTTGGCACCAATTAATGATACAAATGGCATACTTATTCCACTTAGTAGATGGACCACAGGTTTTTACTTTCCAATAAAGAAAATATTTCACATTCCCAGTTTAACTTGTGTTTATAACTTGCTTAAAAATACCTTTGTTAAAGTGCCTTCTGTGCTTCCATCTCTGAGTACCCAAGGACAGAAGGTATCATGAAACCAGAATAATTTTCTGTGCATGAAAAAAACTCTCAACTTATTCACAGACAAAATCTTCTTGATAAACTTGTCAACATATTCATGGTCTAATCAGACTGACATAGTATTCAAAGAAAAATCTTTCATAAGTATTTCCCATTCATAACAATAGAATGCAGCAGTGTATGAAAATAAATACGCTGCATGGAAATTCATGTAGATGTCAATCAGTGTTTTATGTTCTCTCATCAAGTTGTACCTTTGAAATCTTCTAAAAGCTGTTGTAATACTTCTGTTTCAGAAGAAAAACAATTGTACCCCGGCAGGATTAAGCCCATGACAGTTCTCTCCTTACCTCTTTTTTCTCTTGATGTGTGTGTCACCATAGGTTTGTATATGTAAGGTTCCTAAAGCCCAGGAATGCCAAAACTTCTCCTCTTTTAGCCAGATGTTTCATTTTAGAAACATCTTTTTCAATGAAAGTAAAGTAGATTCAAACTTTGAAAAGTGGATTGCCATAAAATAGATATCTGAGTAGTTGCAACTGAAATTTAAGTTCTGACTGAAACAAAAGATTACACCAAAGGGGCTTTTAAATGATTATTTGTGTGCTAATTGGGTAAAATTCTTTTTCATGCACTAACATTTGTGCAGCTGTGTTTGTAATATATCTTGAAAAGTTCAAGATGCAGTACTTTAGATGCTGTGCTCCTTGTGGTTTTAGGAGAACCTCTTTTGAAAGAAGGGCTTTTGTACAGGGAACTTGCTAGGCTCATTACTCACTGGAAGGATGATGATGGTTTTCTCAATGTTTACAACTGAAAAAAAATAATATCATAGAACCCTCAATCTCAAAGTTTGCATCTTGCTTTGACACAGTAATGCTTTTCCACATGAAGCACTTATTTTCTACAGCTTCTGCAGCTGGGACAATTCTTGAATTGTGAAAGACTCTCTGTACATGTACCAATGCACTGTAGTCAGATAAATGAGTAACACTGTTGATCAGATCTTCCAAATGAAATGCATAAACCCTGGGATTTTTTAAATTTATGTGCTTCTATTGTATATGTAATGCAGGTTAACACATTCTGACATTTTCACACATCACTCCTCTACCATCTTAATCTGACTGCATGTTTCACAAATAATCTGACCTTTGTGCAGCTGTCTTGAAGTTTTTGGCATATAGATCATATAACATTTCCTTAGTGAATAGTTACATCAAATGTTTCTTAAGGTCATCTAAGTAAGGAGAAATGCTCTCATAGGAGCTCTGTTGTTCCAGCCCTTGCCACAGGAGACACACTATAGTGAGTGCACAGGAGCCAAGACATTTGCTGTGGTGTGTTCTCCTTACACTCCCCCACACTTGCAGTTGTTATATTTGGATATTGGTGTGCAGCCTACCAGTAATTGTTGGATATTATCTGCTTAAAGACCTGTTGTCCATGAATTTGTATAATCCCTTTCTGAATCTACACTCTGACCTTACCATCTCCTGTGGTGGCCAGGAATTGTATTGCCCACTAAGAACTTTATCTGTTTTTGTATTATGTGTTCATTTAGTGCCTCCTAATGGCCTGAAAATAGCAGGGATTTTGTGACTAGAATTTCTACAGTCATTTTTCACAGTTCTTCCATAATTTTGGGAATCCTGATTGTATTCCCCATTGATCTTCTGTCCAGATTGATAAATCATAGACTTTTGGGTCTCTGCTTGTGAGTCAACTGCTGCAAGCTATTAGCTACTCTCTCTTTACATCCTCTGTTTCTACTATTTATTTGTCAAGGTGCAAAGACCAGACCCACATAATTTCTCATGTTGAGTTAAAATCTGATATTGCTGATTTCCCTAAAGCTGTATTTCTGCCTCTTTTGGGCTTAATAGCATCTTTTCTTTGGTGCTTAAAGGTAATGGTAAAATCACTGAATTTCAGTTCTCTAGGAAAATGGACAGTGCAGTAGAAGGATTAAAAGTAAGTAGCATAGGTGCTGACAAAATAAAACCAGAGAGCTAAATATATAGTTGCTTAGGCTTCTCAGAACGAATCAAGTTTGAGTGGATATGGAAGTAAATTATCTAAAACTGACAAAATAGGTGAGTGGAATCTATACATGTGAAAATAGAGGGAGGGTTTGCTAAAACTGGTTATAACTTTAAAACTTATTTTTAAATTAGCACAAGTTGATTGTATCTTAATTAGAAAGCTGCAGCCATCTATATGAAACATGGAAATAACTGGATTGTTTGTCATGGTTTGATAAAGCAATTACAGGCTAGCTCATAAAATTACTTTTCTAGTGCAGTAATCCTATGACATGAAAAGGTGATAAAGAATGTGGCAATTTTGAATGTGACCTCATCATTACCTGTGGCTTCTGTGTTGGTGGTTTAGAACAAAGCATGGCCATGGCTATGTTAGGGCTGATGCATCCTACTGGTTTCACCCATGTGGAGTAGTCAGCCCTTCCTTCTACTGACTTCCTGTGCAATTTAAAAAAAATGAAAACAATCCCAGCTCCTCCTCGTGACTGGTACTAAAGATTGCAATTACTAATTTCCTGGTTGGAAATTTCCTTCTGAGCTAAGAAGCTGACTCTGCTCTTAACTCCAATAAAACTATTTTAATCCAAAAGCTCTAAATCTGATCCATAGCATTCTGAATTACCTGACTAAGCTCAAAAGACAGCCTTACTGAGTCCTTCTCTTTTTGTGGTGGTTTGGTTTTTTTCCCCCCATCTTGTTTTTGTCTTACTGTTGCTAAACTGGTCATTCTTTTCTAGGTTTCAGCTTCTCTCTCTCTCCCCCTCTCCCTCTCTTTCTCATCCGGCCCAAACTTCCAGTGCCTAGAGATTAAACAGTGCATATTTTTCGACTTTCCCTTGCTTTCTCATATTTACTTTCTTCTTTCCCTAGCCTTTTCTCTGGACATAGGTGGTTCTCTCTTGTTTTGGAATGGTCTTACAAAGCAATATAAGGAAACATGGCTTTATCTTCAGTTTGGCAACTGCTGGTGTTCTTCATTTGCTTAAGAACAGTTGGGTAAAAAATTAGGTACAAATCAAAGGGAACCCACAGTCTGTAATATATGCTGAGTTATCTGCCTTTATCACTCCTCAGGCTCTGCCATAAGAGTAACTTCATGATGCAGCTACAGGTAGAGAAGTGAAGGCCAAGTTAAGTCAGGCAGTTAGTGGTGTGTAAGAGCACCTGCAGAAGTAGTTACCGTGGAGTGACAGACATATGAGAGGTACATGTCACTACTGGTAACATGTTAATCTGTGAGGAATGCAGGTACCTTTCCATTTGACTGACATGATAATCCACCTCTGACCGCCAAATGGATTGCAGCAGAGAGTGCCCTCCCTGGGCATGTGCTGAAGGATGTGCCCATGGCTGACACAGGGTCATCATCCTGGAAGGAAGCAGAGGCACTGTGGCTGTGTGGTGAGGGTAGTGGGGGATGCAAGATGTTCCAGTGAAAGGGAGAAGCAACCTAGCTGTGATTTTTGGTTTTGCTTAAGAAAAGGAAAAAGTTATCTTGGGCATAGATAGGAGGTAATAGAAGCAGAATGGAAAATGCTGCCTATAGTTGTGACTTGTTTCCTGTCATTATTTTAAAGACAGAGCAGTGTTTGGTCTGCATCTGTGCCTTGCACTGATGAACCTATGTGGGCAGCTTCTCTGCCCTGTCTCATTCAGGTGTCAGGTGTCATCTCCTCTGCTGACGTGCTTCATTCCTTCCTTCTCCCATGACTTGTTTGTCTTCAAAGCCACAGGTAAACTGATTATATTTCTCTAGCCAAGCCTAAAAAATGGAAAACAAATAATAGTCTGCCTCTATAGAGAAAAATTAAAGTGAAATAAAGAAATAGATAACAAATATGGAACAAAAGTTTTTTTCCTTTTTCCATATTTTCCTATTCATTCTTTAGTGTGTAGGAACAACTCATTTCTCTTTTCCACCGCTAATAAATGCTGATAGCACTTTGAAGTCAAAACCACATATCCCATGGTTCCCCAGGGCATTTCCCAGGGGTACAAAGAAAGGGCTCTGAGATTTTGAGAAGGCTATATCCCAAGGGAGGTGTTGTGCAGAGGTAAGACTCTTCGGTCTTGCCTCTTTGTTCTGCAGTAAATGTAAGGTAAGGCTCTTTGCTGAGTTGATAAAATTGAGGTGAACTGAGCTAAAACTTCAAAAAAATCTCTCCACCTCTCTTACACTTTAGGAATGTGTGTGTTTCACTCCAAGCTATTGTTAGTCTTTACTGCACCCCTGTCTTACAGGGTGAGGCTGGAGGGACAACTGATATTTCTGATTCTGTGTTCTATGTACTGAAATATAGAATATAGGGCTGCTCATATATCTACTGGTTGAAAACCTTGATGCTGTGATGGTAGGCAAATGCATACAGACATAGCATTTCTGCTATGCTTTGTTCTGGGGTAAGAGTAGTGCTGGAATTCCAGCAGTGCAGCAGCTGGAATTAAGTTCTCTCTGATTTACTCATGAGGGCTGTGTGATCTGATACAGAGCTATAATCTGCATAAAGACATAGATTATTAATGGTAATATACTTATCTAGCTCTCTTTCTGTTACTGCCAAAACATTATTTATATCAGTAACTCTCACTCACAAGTTATGTGAGGAAATGTTTCCTTTTCTTAGTTGTAAACTTACCTAAATGAAACTGGACTCTAAACGTGTGTATATAACTCTTGACCTTGCATTCTGAAAAGTGGAGCAGGTCCTTTTTTTTTTCTTCAAAATATCTTCACTTGATTGAGAAGTTTTCATTGCCTAAGTTCTGCTAGTCACATCACATATAGCAAAAATAAACACACCAGCTGATGAATGAAGGACAAGTTACAAGGCTGGGAGGCGGGGGTGTCACCTACCTCTGCACAGGAAAATTAAGACTTATTCTTGCATTGTTTTTGGGTGTAGTATGTTTCTTGCCGCCAAGCTGAATTTCTGAATTTAAACACAGAAGTTGTGTATATGCATAATTTTAAGCACAAGGATAATCCGAAGCTTCATAATATTTGTAAGAGTTAATTTGTAAGACTTTGCTGAGTCAAAGCAATTAATTGCATACATTTTTAAAATCCCACAACACTTCAGACAGTGATCCAGGCACAGGATCTTTGCACTGGCCTCCTAATGTATCAGGAGCAGCATTTTAAAATATTATTTTACTTAACATATTTGAAAATTAATTAAATTAAAAGTAATTGTGAATTGTTTTCAACAGATGTTTCAAATTAGGGTAAGCATCATTATTGTCCCTTTACACCTGAGAAAAAGGAAACATGTAGAAGTGCTTGCAACAGTATTAGAACTAAGGACATTTAGGGAAGTCTTGTAAGTTCAGAGCCATAGCTAGAGGTCCAGACTGCTTTGAAATTTTGGCTAAATATACTTTCATATTTTTCATTATTATCACTCCTCAATCAAATTAGATACAAGAATTAGCGGCTCAGTCATATATGTCTTGAAGCTTATGGATGTCTTGAGTTTGTGGCGGCTAAAAGTGAGCCTTTAGTTCCCAGAAGTCATCTGTTACTTACTGGGTTTTCCTTGTGTCAGGTGTGTTCTATTTCTATGGACCTATAAAAGAGAAATAGTTATACTATTTAACAGTTTGATTAGTGGGAGGTTGAGCTAGGAGGGTGTAATTTATTTAGTACTGCCTCTTTTTAGTCAGTCATTTATTATTCTTTTGTGATTATGTGGAAGCATTACTGTTTCTTCATTTAGCACAAGTTTAAATATTTAGAGAGAAATAACAGAGTAGCAGTGAAACTAAAAATGTAATTTTCTTAACAACATGGCTAATTTAACAAAAACAGTTTATTAATGGAAACAAAAAATAGACAAATGTTTGTTGGACCTACATGTATTTGAATCATTCAGTTCAAAGGATTTGAAAGCCAGCCTTGTATTCTTGTATTGAGACACAGTCGGGACAGAAAATGATTGCACTTCATTTAGGTATTTCTTCAAGTTACCCAAAGGCATAGTATTTGCAACCCCTATTTAAGTACCTGATGAAATTAATTTAATTGTAAGGAAGCTCTTTCGTATTGTTATAGCACTGTATGTCTTCACATTTGACAAGTACCAGCATTTAACCTTTTAATTGAAGATTGCTTTGAGGATTCTGCCAGAAACTGCAGACTGCAAACACTAAGCCCCATCTCTGCCTCTTGTAACACAATAGGTCCTTGACAGGCACACTCTGGGGCTGTGTGGGTGGGAGGTTCTGTGCCCTTCCAGAATTAACTGCTTTCTTCTCCAAAGGCTGGTTATACAGTTTAAGGACTGTTGCAGTATTTTTCTACGCAGATACTCACAGAAGATAAACAGATATTCCCCCTTACAAAAGTGCTTTTAGTGGGTATTCTTTAAGGTAGGAGCAGTGCTTCAAGGGGATGAAAAGCGTATTATATTATGATATCTGGATTTTGGAATGTGTGGATTTTTATACAGGGCTGTCACAAGAAATGAGTCAGGGAGAAGTATTCCTTTACACTTTCCAAAATAATTGGAGTTGGAAGCTGCAAGAAGGCATGGAATTAGTGAAAATATCCAGTAGTAGTGGCCCTGCATAGCTCAGGTCATGCAGCCACAGTGGCTCCTAGAAGAGGATGAGTGCAGCTCCAGATCGTGCCACAAGGACTGTAAGAGTCTTATTTCAAGGCTTCTCACTCACTGTGACTGTTTTGTGAGCTCTTTCAAACACAGGTCAATTTATGAGACCACATGCATGAGTGCTGAAAAGCCTTTGTGTGAGAATATGAACCATGGTTTGGTCCAACCGGAATGCTTCCAAACTGATCCCATATAAATTCACTTGAAGAAGCGTTTCCCTTTTGGAAAAGGGAGACTCCAGAGAAATGGGGAATTGTAGCTACATTGTTCTGTGGCCTGGTAGTGGAGCTGCAGCTTTAGGTGACTTGAGTTGCTTAGTTGTCTTTTCCTGGCCAGGTTTCACAGTCCCATAGATGTTGGGTTGTTATATATAAAGGTTGTAATTTTAGTTTCTAAATACAGTCAAATCCAGCATAGTATTTTACTGGAAATATAAAACTTTAAAAAAAATCTTGTCAAGTAAGGAAGAATTTGGTCTGTTAATAAACTGAGCATGTGTAAGTACCCTGAGGATGGGAACTAATAAGTGATGTTTTATAAAAGCAGGGTTAAACTGTGCTTATAGGAATAAGAAGGAAAACACAAAATTTGGTTCAGTGACTGTGTACTATAGAAATACACATGACAAACTAAAGGAACATAAAGCCTCTGGAAATAACCAGTAGTTATTTAGTTACAGTTATTGTAGTTACTGTTACTTGCAGAGGCCTGTTTAGTGTATGTCATATGCATATTTTCATGCATATAATTTTTATGCATATACATTTTCTGAAAGGATCTACTTATATAAACATCTTTTCATGCGAGTAGCTTTTGTTGATGCTACATCCCCAGTCAGATCGTTCATGTAAGGAAACAGAATTAGGCCACAAGCTAGGGCCATTCAGCTTCTCTTTTCAAATCTTTGTGTGTTGGTCTTGTGGCCAAAATGAAAATGCAGTGCTTCCCACCACCCTAGCTTTACTGCAAATTTTGGTTTTGTGAAAGGTCAGCACATGAATGTCTCTTGTAACATTACACATTGCCTTTACTCAAAAATTCACATGCACAGGAAAACTGACAAAACAGTTTATTTTGGAAAACGAGTAAATCCAAATGATGGATACCATGTGTCAAAATAATCCTTAGTGCACGTGCTTGCATTTTCACATGGACATTTTTTAAAATTATACTGTGGAGAATCAGTTATATTCTACTATTATACTATATTATATTATTATACTAGAGAATCAGTTTGCCAGGGAGCAGGTTTAAGCCACTTTTCAGTACTGACTGCAAGGTGTAGTCTCTTTTAGTAAACATAGAGGCCAAAGCACTTCCATCTTTACTTTAGCCATTTGCGATTGGTCTCCAGAGATACCAGACAAGATCTAATGCACTGGTTAGGGCAGTTAGATAGAGGAGGATTAAGACTAAAATTTCAAACTACAGATGTGAGAATACCTGAATAGTCTTTAGGATTCATTTCATATCCTAGGACACTTTAAAAACTTGGTCCTTAGTTGAAGCTGGTTCAATTTTAGAGCTAGTGTAGAGAGATGAGCATCTTCAGAAGGAATTTGTTTGATGTTCATCCATTCCAAAAGGGAAGAGGTGATGAAAGATGTTATATATAGCACTGCTTAAAGAAGGGAATAGTCTTTTATCTGCTTACTTTAAAACCTCAGGTAAATCTCATGTGAAGCAATTAACTTTTACCATAGTCAAATGTGAATGGAGGATGATTTTGGGGATGTTGAGACTGTGCTGCTGTGTTTGATTAAATTTCACTGATGCTTTAAGGACAGACTTGCATTTATACTTTTTTTCCCCCAACAGCCCAAAAGTCATGTAAGCTCTTTGCTGAACCTGTCCAAGGTGGATACATAGCAAATCTTCAACTGGAACTTGCTGCAGAGTTCTTGAGTTCCAGGACATTGAAGTAACCAGTAAGATCCTTTCCTGGGAATTTAGAGGACATGGACTTGTTTTGATTACTTTCTTAAGTGTTTTGGATATAGTTAGTGCATTTCTGCAGATACATTTTCAAGTACTTTGAAGTAGTAGCAGTTTGCTTCACCTGCACAATATTCTATGTGTGAGAATGTGTATGGAAGAGAAGTTAAGATCTCTTTGGTAAAAAGGCCTTAGTCTGCTTTTATTTTGGTTCTGGTTAGTATTTGCTCAGTGAGCTGGGAATGGAAAATTCAATTCTGAAGTTCACTTCATGTTAGTATCATACTGACAACCAAAATCTCTTTTGTGGAGACTTAAAATTGCTCAAACATTTAAAAAGTTGGTAGAGTTGCATTTTCAGTCCTCTCCCTAAAGTTGAAACGGACTTACAACTGTCAGTCTACACTGTTGCCATGAGAACAAGGCATTGCCTGCCATTTTCTCTCTTATATATGCTTTAAAAAAGATGCTGGGACTGTAAAATAAATTACTATTTTGTAATTTAGCTTTAAGCAAAAGGAATATTTCAATGGTGACAGTTCTGGAAATGCTTTAACTTTTAAATGCTGACACCAAATAATAAGTAAAACCTTGTGATTAATGTTTCCAGAAGGGACTATTAACATTATCCTACATCTGTTCATGATATAATCTCTAAATGAAAAACACTCACTATGTGGGGGAAAGAAAAAAAAAACCACCCAAAAAACCCCAACACAACAAAAACCTAAAGTATATGTTTATGTAGCATTTCAGTGCAGACTTAACTCTAATACTTGTAAGACTTAACCAACTAATATTTCATCTGATCATTATTTAGTCAAAACTCTATGGTACTCCTGAGGTTGCTTAAATTTCACTGACAACATGTCATTTCATTTGCTGAAAAATATGGTCATTTTAAATTATACTACATGAAATAACTTTTTTATTACTTACAGTAAAATTAGCAATCATACTTGATGAAAATACATAATAATAGATGAGGAATAAAGTTCTGTGGAGCATCATGTCATAATTAGCTCTTGCTGGTTTAAGTAATTGAGATTGTATAGACAGGTTTGTTTTTACAACTAGGATGACTTTGCAGTAGTCCATCTATCTTTTAGGAAACATTTAAAAGTACTGAAGCAGAATTTGTAGAACATACACCAGTAACTCATTCAGAAAATAATTACCTGTATTGGTTGGGCATAATTTGCCCATTTAAGACAAAACCCTAAACTATGTCACCAAGATAGTTCTATTAATTTCAATCTGTATGCCTTGGTCTCAAATTTATTTACTTAATGAATTGAAGTTTATGGAATTAATGTGCTCTAAGAAAATGTATGCTGAAAAGTTACCCTTTTTATGCCGAGTGGTGGTTTTATTAGTATTAAATGACAGTTTGTGCCATGCTGAATATTTTCTAAAATGTATAAATTGGCATTTCTGGTAGCTTTTTTTAGCTACCTGTTGAGTAGTCATTTTGATCTCTGTTGAGTGCTAGTTGCCATGAACAACTAACTCTCAGTTTTCCAGTTTCCTTTCTTTAGCTGGCATGAGAAATCGTTGATAACCTAACAGTTACAGGCAGTATCTACACAGGCCACTTTATGATGCATTTTTTAATTGGTGCTCTTTCCTGCTACAATTCATAAGTTGCAGCAAGCAGCTCTGTTGGGTTTGGGTACTGAAGTGGGGTGCAAAGTGTGGGCCATGGAATGCAGGGTGCACCTTGCTCGGTGCCTTGTGCAGATTTAACACATCATGTGGTAGAGCTCACATACTGACACAGGCAGTATGAATGCCATTCATGAAAGAAATGAATGTATCTTCCAAATGAACACTAGGAAGGGAGCAGCAGGTTGATTAGGAATCTCTAAAGTCCGATTCAAGTGTTTGAAGTTAATGCCTTTTTGCTCTGCTTTGGTGACGATGCTTAAGGCTAATCTCTGCTAGAAACAACTAAAGTTCCCTTTAAAATAAATTGTGTTGAAGGCTGTTCCATAATTTGTCTTGGAACACCACTGTTCTAGTCTCTATAGATAGATCAAGATGTATTCCAAGTTATTTTTAATGAACAAAATCCAGACAACTCTGGACACAAGACTGTCCAAGATACTTAACCTGCCTGAAATGACTTTCATGACATTGACAGTATTTTAATTATGAAATCTAAACTTCTAATCAGTAAATAATATGTTTAACCAATTGCTTTTAAGACGTGCAAGATTTTAGAATTTGTATCTCTTTATACATATAAACACACAACTTGCGTATATATAGTATGCATGCAGTTCAATTAGAACTGATCAGATTACTTGTCTTTCAGGGCAAGTGTATGTAATACACTTAATCTATGTCAAAAAGAAAAGTTAAAACACCTTTGGGATTTACTCATAATTTTCACATCATTTCTATCCTCAGTTATTGGATTAGAACAAAACTAGGATATTGCCATCCAGGGAAATACATTTCTTTATCTATATGTATGAAACTGTATAGAGGAAAAGCTTCAGGTTATTTCAGTCTGCTTACAAAGTAGCATTTCACATACTTCACTTGAGCTTTGTGGGAATGAATGAGCATATATTGTATGTGATCACTGGGGATCGCATTCAAGGTATTTGGTTGGTCATCATCCCTAGACGTGTTTTCCATATGTTCTGACCCCACTATTTGCCACGCAGTGCGGCTCACGTTGTCAGCTTTTAAGCTGTAGCTCTGGAAGTTTGCACTGTTTTCCTTGCTTCATTCACCTGTTCCATTTAGGAAAAACGTAAAGATCTCGGAGGAGTTAATACAGACTTTTCTATATTTTTCTATAACTATGAAAATGAGCCAGAGCAAGAAAGAATTTTAATAAAATAAATCTTTATGACTGCCTCTCCTGGCACAAAGGTGTAATCTGTCATTTTGTGTTTGGCCCTTTAGTATATTTGTTTCTACACATTTCTTTGTATTACAGGCTTGTCTACTGTGTCAGATTGTAATGTGTCATATTTTGCAGTTCCATTTCCTTGTATTTCCTTGTATGGGATTGTATCACACCTTTCCTGCTAGCACAAGTGATTGGGCATAACTGACTCCTTTCCGTTGTCTAATTATTATTTTTCAACTTTTTTTCTGTGAGCTCTGATAATGTGTGTATGACATTTACCTTACAGAAGTGGCCCTTTTCATTGCTCTTGGTATTGTCATGTTAAACCTGTTTCTGAAACCAGTTTGTCACCTCAGTACAGACAAAACATCATTCAACACGTGCAATGCAAACAACTGCCAAACTTCAGACTTGAATGTTTGTGTCAGCCTTGCTAGCCAGCAGTACTGAAACAGCTGTGTGTGCTAGGCTTCTTTAGAGCCATGATTACTGAATGAACTTGGAAAGAGTGAAGGAGGAAGGGAGAATCCAGTGAGTATACACAGCAAGTTTTTTGGCTTGGTGGTTATAAAAGTGATTCTAACAATGTTCTCTCAACCTGCTGAGGGCCTCATAAGTTCGTTATCAACACAATTTATTTAAACGTCCTTCCTGGAAAAGAGGAACATCCCTGATGCATAACGGAAATTGTGATTATCATGTTTTCTTACAAAATATTTCTAATGCCAAGGTGGAAAGAATATTGTTGAGGTATTTTTAGACTTAATGCTACATATATTGCTTAAACTTGAGAGAGACTTAAAACATAATGGTTGCAGAGGAAATTCAAATTTTCCCTTTCCCCCCAATCAGCTGAAGCAAAACTATTTTGATATTTTTAAAAAACAATAATTCATAGGCAATCTGGAGAAAATGAGGACTTTAAACCCATAAAGAGGGTTTTTAAAAATAGAGAGTATCTAGAACAGCATTAGTAAAAGCCAAATATAGAGAAAAGAACATCTTTCAAGCAAGCTATGAGCAAATATTCTGAAGCTGAAAAGAAGTCTGCTTTCCAGTCTTGGTAGGGTCTTGTTCTCTCATGTCTTATGCTTAAACCCTCTGCATGGATTCCCTGAATACTGGTACAGGTGTAGGTTTTCATTGGTGTAAATGGGAACAGAATTTGGCTTTTCACTCCAGTTTAAATTGGTGGAAACCCTGAACTGTGCTATTATAAGTGTTTAGGAGAATTGCTTGAGGTTGACTTAAGAGTAATAAAAGTAGAGTTTGATCCAAAGTTTGGTAACTGGTTTGTACTCGTGTGGTGTAGATGAAAGGCCAATAAGGGTTAAGAAGATAGACGTCCCAAATTCTCCTTCATTTTACCTCAGATAAATCTGAGCCCAGGCCTCCAGAGGTGAAAGGCTAGCACATTAACTAGGACCTTAAATGTGTGCTTCAGCACACAAACCTGCAGTATCTTTTGAAATCTATGCAGGTTTCTCCTGCCTGCTGTGCGTAATTTCAGAATACGCTGTCACCATTAAAGAAAAAAAACAAGTTTGCTCTTTCATCTGTGCACCCCACGGCACCGATTGGGGGAATCAGTCCCCAGGCTCCCCTAAAATTTGTGATCTTTGGCTTCTGCTGTAAATTGATTCCGTGCTGTGTCTCCTGACATGTGAACTGGGTAAAATCCATTCTGAAGTCTTTTAAAAGCTGGCATTAACCCTGTGGCATCCTCTTAAGTGCTGATGTTTTCTCATTATATTATTTACTGGGAAGAACTTGCCTTTAAAACTCTAGCAGAATTTCAAACTAACTTGTTAAAATCTCAGTATTAAATGCTATAGTGTGCTTTGAATTTCTCCTGAGACCCGATGTTGGGAAAAGTGAGTTCAATTAGTCATGAGTGAGATGAGTGCCTCACTACTGTGCAAATTGCTTTGGGACCATTTGGCCCATGTCTACTCATGATCCTCCCCCACCATAAATGCAGATGTGTAAAGTAGTCAATATTTTGTTTAAGCTTATCTTGGACTGATTATCTGAAACCCTCAAACTTTTTTTTTTTTTTTGCTTCAGTGCCATCTAGTAAAAAGACTATTAAATATTTCAGATTTTTCCCTCTGTTCTTTTATAGGGAAAGTAATAATGTCTTTCATACACATATGTGTCTCTCTTTGCATCTATGCTGTATGACTTGGTTCACTGCCCATTGAAAAGAAGTGGCCTTTGGGATTAAAACATAGTAATGTTTTACTCAAGAGTTTGGGACAGGAAGTCAAAGTGAATAAGTATTTGAAAACTTCAGGGATTTTTAAGTAGCCAGAACTTAATTCCAAAGAGAACGCAGCTTTGGACAAAATAGCAAAAACAATGCAAATTCTTTAATGATAGAAATGAGCTGCAACTCTGGTGTTAGATCTTAAAACAACAGTATTGGAGGTAGAGTACCCATGCACTATAAAATCATAATAAAAGGGATTTATTTGAACTGATGGTCTTGAATGCTGGCAGATGCTGCTTGCTTTTGTGCAAAGGACTAATGGTGAAAATGGCCTCTCTGTTCTTGAAGCACTCACTCACTTTGGTTCTTTAAATGAAGACCTGAGCTTCCCTTCAATAAAGCCATGCTCAAACCAACTGGACCCTCACCAGAGGAAGATTTTGAGAACTTGCCTAAGTTACATGTTTTCTTCTCCCATCTCCACGCTGATGTTTATGTGGATGTCTGGCATACAGTTTAGTTGGTAGCAACTGATAAAGCATAATAATGTTTGTTGTTGTATACTAAAAGGGAGGTGAAACTATATTTCACTTTTCCTTTGAGTAAAAGGCTGGTAATACAGGACTTGTCAAGAGCCTTTCCTGTGTTTGATAGCTTTATCACAGCCCCAGCTCGAAAGGTTAAATGTTTTGGATTACACAGAATGTACATTATATGGAGGGCTTACTATAAATCAACAAGGCAGGTATGTTAAACACAGAAAAATATCTACAGCTGTTCTCTTACTCATCCTGCTTGTTATTTAACGCCGTCTCTACCCAAAGGAATATTTTTAGTTGTACTGTCAACAGTTTCAAAACAAAGAAGCAACTACAACTGGCAAATGAGGAACCCAGCTGGTGCTGTGTTTAGGCTCCCAATGAATATACTCTAATCCTGACACCTGCAAGCTATTTAATCAGGATTTACAATTGAACATGAAGGATGAGAGGTCCAGAGGGCTGTGTTCTTGGTGTTTTGATTGCAAATGATGGAGAAAAACTTTGTTATCGGATGTTGTAGTTATTTGAAGTTTGGTGCCCTCTAACCCATGGGGGACCAAGAATCATTTATCACTTCACAGCAAAAGCCAAAAAAAAAGTCACTATGGCTTACACACCAGCATTCTGCTTCGGCTTTTCCTGTATTCCAGTGTAAACATGCCTTGGGTTTACGAACAATGAAAAACAATTTCCAGCAGGCACATGGAAAGGAGGTTATAAATGAAAGTATGCATTATCCATTCCATGTCAAACTGAAAAGATCACTTTATTTTCCTTAGCATGCATAATGTCCATAATGATGAAATGTATCATAAAAATGAGCAGAAAGAATGTGAAGGAAATGGAATAAAACAAGTTTTTGTTTTATTTTTTTTGAAGAAAAGACCCTTTTCCACAGTGGGATTTTGACTCTCAGAGTGGCATTGTCAAGGGTGAATGATTGCCTTCTTAAAGGTCTTCATTGGTCCTTCTAAAACCCTCTCTTTCCCTGAAAACATGACATAACATAAAGAAATTTAAAATTTCACTATACCATCTTGTAACAAGCTCAGATATGCCATTATGTGGCTGTGCCTGTTTATTTTATTTATTTACTGAAGGTTTCTATGTACTTGTAGCTGAGTTCATGACACACATCATTCTGGCAGTAGCATTAGTGTGTGTCCATGGGGTATGTGTAGGGGGCAGTTTGCTTTTCTCCTTCTGTGTTGTATTGTCAACAGCATAGTTCTGAACAAGCAGGGTGTGGTGTAATTGACACCCTACAAAAAGTGGTTAATCAGCTGTCTGAAGCTGTTAGGTAACAATGCTGTTGCCTTTGGGTCTGATCAGATGATGTAATGCCTCTAAGTTATTTTTTGTTGATTGAGGCTATTGTGTAACTAAATATCCTGCAGAGAGTTTGTATGGTTACAGTCACAGAATAAGTCAGAATTTATTTCTAACTTGCATGTGCTGTTTTATTTTGTTCTTAATTTAAAAGGGGGGGGAAAGTGTTTCTTACTTTTCAAGGGAAATAACTAATGAGGGCAGCAAAGAAAAAAAAAAAAGGCTCAAAGCAGTCATGATGTATTCTTTAATTAGCTGGAAGCAGACTGGAGCAGCGAGCTTTCCTCCAGAGCATCTTTTATTCTGGACCACTACAGGTAGTGCTGGCCAGGATGATCCAATAAAGATTCTTGTGCTGTATGAGCCCTCTCCTGCTCTGCCCAGCAGGTAGTATTTTTGGGCTTTAAAGTTTTACTTCACAGTATTTACTATACAGAGGAACTTAAACTAGGGTCTCTTTAAACTCCTAGTTGTAACTGCAGAAACAAATACTTTGGCAGAATGACAGCACTGTCCCTTTCTAGACCAGATGCTGTCATCCCTTGGCATATGGATGGATGATATCACTTATAGGGTACCAATGATACAGTATCTTCAGTACTTGAAGTGTTGCACTGGAAACTGCTCCCTGAATTCTTCTTCAGCTTTATTTATGTGTTTAGGCTTTGCAGTTTCTTTATTCCCACATTTCTTTGAACAAGAGGATGTTTTATCTCTAAGTAGTCTTCCTTCTCTCTCAACATATTCCCTCTAGTCCAGAAATCAGATGTTGGTGGCATCAACCAAATAGTTATTGTGGTGAACCCTCTGATTACAAGAAGTGCGTCTTTCCTGAGGACCTGCCAGCTTTGTGGACTTGCACGAGGTTCTTCTCTTAAGGAATTACCAGCTGTTGCCAGACTCATGCCAGCTCAGTTCTCTCTGGGGAATCTCCATTACAATCCCTCTGGTGCCCTTTGGTACCCACTACAGCTGGACCTTGTCTGTCATATCCAGTCTCTTCATTATGTACATTGCATGCAGCCATTGTGCTTTTCTGTTGTTTCCACGATTTAATTGCTACCCCCAACTCTGTCAGATAAATACAATACTGTCAAGCAACTTCTGCAAATAACTTTTTCATGGGGAGTTATGCATGCCATTGTTTCTATGGATAAAGGAAACAATGCTCAGTTCTGTCTAGGGAACCATAATGTGAAGATACAATAAAGTCACACATTGTCTTCGGGTTGCAGCTTTGCAGGGTGAGCAGGTTACTGCCCAGGGGCTCTCTTCTGTTTCTTTTCCCATTCTCTAGAGGTCTGCCACAATAATTGTGTGCTCTGTAGGCTGTCTGAGAAAACAATTATGCATATATTGTTAAAGAGTTTAATCTAACCTAGTCATTTAATTGGACTAGATTAAGAAGCAAGTAGTGGTGTGGTGATCTTGGATAAGCTGTGAAGCAGCTGGTACCAGTAAACTCTTCACTTGAATCAGCTGCAGCCAGAACAAGACTGCTGACTTCTGTATCTCTTGGCACTGGAGTAATAGCACTCGTGTTGATTTTTTGCAACCTTGAACTCTCATTCTGTTCATCATGTCTGTGAGATCAGATACAAAATGTCTTTCAAGGCTATTTGAGTAAAGAATAGCATTCTTATTCCTAAAACTGCATTTCCACAGTTGCTTTGCCTTGCTGGGAGCAGCAAGCAATGTTATTGCCTACAGTTCTGCTTCCTTAAGGGGCTACATGAGGAATTCATGCTAAGAAGTTGCCACATAAGTCAGTGAAGATATGTGGAAAAAAATGAATGGAGAAGTGAGAAAAGAGTGGTTAATCACATAGAAAGCATGGGGAAATACTAGAACTGCAGCACATCTGACAGACAAGGAACCTAAATGACACACACTTTACCAAGAAGCTAAAACTTAATCTTGTTTCAAATATTTGCTTTTGACACTCCTTTTTGGTAAAATAGAAAATTTCTTGAGCCATCTTTTCTGTAGCTAAAAGGGGTGTTTAGTTCCACTAGCACTCTGAGGAAAAATATCGGTGCAGCAGTCAGATACTGCATCAATAGATTCACCTTCATGCTTGAAATCTTGTCTGTGCTTCCCGGCTGTATCATTGCATCTGATAAAGGGTATCGCTTCGTTCCAGGAGTGTTGCTTTTTTCACTGCAGTTAACAGAAACATTTGAAATAATATCTACTTTGATGGGGTTGTAAGATATTTCTTGCTGGCTGCAGTATTCCAGCAGATAGTACATACACCTCAGAAAAGTACTTTGGGAGCAATTTGTGTTAGTTCTTGGACAAACATAGCAGAGAAACTGTGCCTGCTTACAAAGGCAGGCATTTATAAATTATCCTGTTTCCCAGGGGTCTGCTGTTAGGCTGCTGGAAGGCTAGATACAATGATCATTGCCTCTGGGCTCAGGTTTGGAGTTGCAAGGATGTTATGCTATTGCTTTCTCAAGGGTTACTAAGGAGGGGAAGTCTTTGCTATTTGACTTAGTTAATGTGCTACAGTAGCACATAAAATGAGAATATCTGTTAAAGGCTCAGCAAAACACGGGGTTTATCAATCATGTTCTCCATTGTAATAACGTAGCTCTTTGGTATGTAGATAGACCTTTGCTTTTCGAATAACACTTTGGAAAATACAAGTCATGGTGGTGAAATGTGTTTCACACCACATCCCGCTTAAAGTCATAACATCTGTTTTAATGTGGAGTTTCTGATTTAGTATTATGGACGGACACATCAGTTCATATTTTTAGTTGCTCAAATATATTGACAAGTAAACTGACAAGTAAGGAATAAGCCTCGTTCTGTTTAACTGAGGGTTGTTAGTTTCTGCCTGTTTCAGCGTATGAAAATGAACTTGGCTTTCTCTTTTGAACTCTGTCTTTAGAAGTTCAGAGTGGGGAAGTACAGTGTTTATTCAAGAAAGCTGTGAATCTATGTACCTCAGCAAGATTATCACTTTGCAACATTGACAGGTAGTTAACAAAACAAATGGCTTAGACAGCAAGGCATGAGCTGGCTTCTGCAGTTTCTTCTTCACAATCAGACCTGTCTAATGACAGAATCTGTTAGTGTTGTGAAAGAGGTGCCTTTGTCCTTCAGATTTTTTTTTTCAAACATGAAATATGGATGGTGCTTGAGCTATGAAGTGTTCAATTGGGTGACTAATAAAAGAGTTTGAGGTCTTTTACTCACAAGTATTCTCTGCTGACAAGTGTCTCTCTGGACAGAATCTGTTCTGTTTTGTATCTATCTGAGGAATATTCTGAAAGATAAGGGCCAAATTACTGATGAGAAAAATAAACCTAAGGAAGCTGTTTTCTTGTGGCGCACAAAAAATTATAAAGCAGAGTTGCACCTAGATAGAAAACCTTATGACAAATCAAGTAGTGCTGCTGGGACAACTCAAATGCTTGAAGTGTTATAAGGAGCACTTTTATGAAGGGATTGTAATGTTTAAGTATTACTCAATATACAATTTCTTTTGGCAATGACATTCTAATGCTCATGATCCTAAGTTGTATAGAGCCACAATTGCCTTTATCTACTTCATAATTCTAAGAGGAAGTGAGATATCAGTATAAGTTACTTTGGGAATAAGAATTTCTCAAGCAATATTAAGATTGCATGTGGGTACTACTTAGTTTCATGTTTCAGAAAGCGAATTGCCTAAGCTGTTGCTTTCACAAAGTACCATGCCCGTCCTCTAATTGCATGCTAATGAAATAAAATAAACCCAGGCAGAACTTCAATTTGTACTAGTTAGGTACAAGGTTATGATTCAGTCAACAGACAAATAGATACATTCATCACATGGGATAAGTATTTGCATAGCCAATATAAAGTACAAGTGTTTTGGCTAGAGAGTTTCCATTCTCAGATAACTGGATATTTAAAGTAGAACTGTTAGGACAGGTGTGTGCATATACACCTCTCTTGCTCTCTTTTTCAGTGAATTCCATGTAGATATTTCCTCTGCTTTAGAACAATACCAGCAGGAAAAAGCATTTTCTACATTTTCTCCTCCCTGCTTTTCTCTTCCAAAGTGAGAAGAAAAAGGAAAGAGGAGCAAAAAACCCAAATGTCAGAATACTTTTTAATACAAATTTTAAATTAATTATTAAAAAGAAATTAACTCTTTTCTTCGACACCAGAATAATTCTGAAAATTTCAAAATCCATTTGAAGTATTTTTAATGTTTTTTTTTCAATCAATTTTTAACTGGTCTTCATATATGTCCTTTAAAACCTTTTCAAGCTCTGTGGGACTAGAATGAATGTCAAGTTATTTTATGTTCTCCTACTATTCCACATCAGATGGGATAACTCACAATCAGGCCTTCCAGAAATTATTATGGGTTTCTGTGCTTCACATGTTGAGTGATTATTTCAATGTATCTTGCAGGGTCCTACTTTTTAGAAAATGCACATTTCCTAAGAATCTGATTTGGTTTTGTGATTTTGGTTGAAAACTTGACCTGAAGATAGGTTTTGATCAAAACATGAACTCCTCCTACTGGAGTTTTATTGATGTTGCTTCTCAGTATATTTGAAATGCCTGAAGTTAATCCATACATTCCACTTACAAGCCACGTAATTTACAAAGGAAAACAACATTTTGATTTGAAGGCCTTTTCCCCCTCATAATATTTTTGATTAAAGGTTATTGTGGTTTAGCAGATCGCTGGTGCTCTAAAGACAACACAGTTTCCACAAGTACTGATAGCTGTAAAGCCTGCTTGTAACACAAATATTCTGATACAGCCTCATTAATAGCATTGAGGTATTTTTGGGGACAGAATGATCTGGATTGGATCATACGGAGAATGCAAAAGAAAAACAAAAATTCCATGAAAAGCACTTAATATATATGGAACGAATTCATGCAGGTGCAGGTAGGTATACAGGCAAAATTGAAGTAGAGGGTAGGTAAACACTGCTGTTTTGCCTGTAGCAGGTTGGATTGCAGATACCAGCTGCAGTTTTCATGGGTTTCTTTTTTTTGTTAAAATTGTAATGACAATGATTGCTTCTGCTACATCATGGAGCTAGTATTTTGATGGACAAATGAGGAAGAATCTCTAGTAGATTGCATTTCTACACTGCAAAAATACTTATGAATATGAAATGGCAAAGAGAAAAAATTGTTCATGAGTATTTTCCAATGGTTAACATAGATAAAATGGATATGAGGAAACCAGAAGAAGACTAAGTACATTTGGTTGTGTGGTTGGATGATATTTTCTTTGTTCCTGTGTTGCTTGACTACATTCAGGACTGTCAACATGGAGTCAATTTTTAAAAATTTTAATTGTGACACCTGATGTAAAAAGCTGAAGAAGAATGTGAGCTAGTTTCCAAAATATCTGGGTCTATACCTTTTAAGTAACTGTATACTGTTACTTTAAGTAACTTCTCAGTACAACTTATCCTGTTTAGATATGATGCCTTGCAAATTAGTAGTCTCCGATTACTGGGATTCAATAGATTTCTTTACGTTTGGGGGATTTTTTTTTTACATTTTTAAAGGGTTATTTATTACCTGAGCTATTAGGACATGGGAAAAAACCCAGGGTGAATAAGCTATTTGTTAATCATCTCAATAGCATGGGAATTTAAACAAATGTTACATATGCTTGCAAGCAAATGGTCAGTGTCTGAACCATGTGTTTCGCTAGTGAACTTCTGGGTCTCTGGTGATGTTCTTTCGTGTGCCTGCCGAGGACATGACTATGCCAGCATTTCTTCTAAAGATGTTAACTTAAAAGCAGCATGATGCTGAAGAGAAGTTGTCAACGCTGCAATTAAAAGTATTCCTCATTATTCTAAAGTAATTGAAAAAGTAACTTATTTGCCATGAGAAGGAATTAAAGTGTTAGGCCATGTCGATCAGCATTCTTTACTTTGTGGCATTGTTCCCACAGAACCTGAGTTTCACTGAAAGTGCTGCTCAGCTGCACCATAGCTTTAAAGAGAATTCTTTGTGCTTATGGTTTTGCATCCTGTTCATGTTCATGAAATGAACACCAACTTTGAAATGGGGCAGGCAACTAAGATTGGCTTTGTTGCGTTACTTCTTATAAAGCAATTAGAATGTGCAGTGCCATATCTCAGTGTGTTAGGGAAGGGCTGGAGAGCTGGGTTCTGAAACACTTTGCTCCCAGCTGTGAGCAATAGTAGCAGTAGTGCCAGCAGGAGAGCTTTTACAATGCAGTGATCAGCAGCAGTTTCTGTAAATCATTCTTTGGTATATTTTCCTTTGTCATTGCAATATTCCCTCAAGAAGATACAATCTGTCATAGCCAATAGCACGAACTGAAGCTCTATGGAAATTCCAGCCTGGTCTGAGAAAGCTTGTGCAATGCTCTGGGCCCCCATCTAGCACCAAGCTGCTGGCTGTCTTCTCATGGTTTCCCTGCTGATGTGCCAGACTGGTTTGATGCGAGCTCCTCTTGGCAAGTTTCTGCAGCCTGCAGTCCCACACTGCTGTTGTAAGGCAGACATGGCATGGCTGCGACAGGATGGAGAGGAATCCAGTGTGGTCTTGAAGTCCAGCAGTGGCTGTGTGAATATCTGCATGCTCTTTGACCTCACACATAGCTAATAAATGACTCTGCAAAACTGTTCGAAAGATTTATGCGAATAACAGGGTAGAAAGTCTTTCCACAGAAAAAAATAATTTCATCAGGTTTTATGTTAAAAATGCTTGAAAAATATGTGCTTGATGCCAAAGAACAGTTACCAGAACTGTAACTGTGGTAAAGACTGGAAAGCAGGGCCATGTCTATCACCAAAATGAGAAATTAAACTAGAAAATGCTATCATGACTGATATTTTGAATAATTCTGAATCCTGAATTTCCCGTTTCTTTCTGAAGAGCCTTTAGAATAGGGTAGGAGTAAAATTTATGCATTTCTCTAAAAAGGGCTCTTGAAAACCTACACATGTACCAAAGAATGACAAGTCAAACCTCATTTCTCCTTGTAGGTTTTGTATATTTTTTGGTGGATAGTTTAGGTGGAATATTACTAGTATCAAGTTCACAGGATAGCTGAAGAGCAGTGAACGAACACAGAAAGATTTCCTACTGTGTTGTATAGAACTTCTCCAACAAGCTTCTTTTTTTCTGATGTTTATCCCACGTAAAGTAACTAGCATACCTGGAGGGCAGTGCTGGGATGACATGTGCTTGGGTTGCTGGCTACACCAAACACAGCTGTTGCTGTTTGCCGACAACTTGGCCCCACACCTCTATTCAGCATGTAGTCTGGGGGTGATGAGAAACTGCTGAGATCCCTGCTGAGGAACAGAAGAAAGAAGCATCTTCTCCTTCAAAGCTTTTATCTAAAAACAAGTTAATCAATATGCTAAACACTGATAGCAAAATACATTCACTTAGACTGATGTTCTGAGGAGGTCCGGAGAGGCACCATTTGTCCACAGCAAAGCTTTGTCAAGGGAAAAATTATCTGTGGAAAGGATGGAAGGAACAAGAAACTGAAAATATATTTATGTCTTTGCTTGAGGGGTAGGAGATAGAAAATAGTGATGACTGCAAAAAAGAACATCCCCACTGACACTTTCAAATATCACAGTTCAGTAAAATAAGCAGACAAGAATGGCTAGAGAAATTGTTCTTCATTTTTGCATTGAAATGATTATAGGAATTATCCTGGTTTGGAACTCAGTAACATGAATCCAGTAGTTCTACTAATTTTTTTTCATAATACTTCTAGTTCTGAGTGGCTTAATACACTTAGAAGTTTGTGCAGTAGCTCTCATTTGGGGTAAAAGTATTACTCTAAACTTTGCAGGGACTGTGTTTGCCACAAGTTACAATGTTGTGCCTAAGAGGGGAAAGTGGTAGAACAGTCAGAGCTGCTATTTTGCCAGCATGGATAATTTCCATTATTAGAGACCAATTATGTCTTTCTCTGTCATACTCTGTTATATTAATAAGAATAAATTAATGTACATTTTTACCCTAATCTGTGTAACTAATAATAGTTTTCAAGGTTGTCCACTTCGGCTGCACATGTAATACTTTTTGAGGTATGATTGATGCTTATTTTACTCTCACTTTCATTCCTGATAACCAGTCCATTTCTTTTAATCCTTACTGAGCATTGATTTCATATGAACAGGTTTTGAAAAACTGTAACTGAGAGGCAAAAACTATTATGGATGCTATTGATTAACATGTGTAATTAAGGTTGGGTTTAATTTTTCTGTATTGCCTTGCACTTGCCCACAAATAATTTCTCCTGTTTTTTTTTTTTTACTCATTCAGTGTCATGTCACAAATAATTTTTACAGCTTTTCGTAGTTATGTTTCATTTTGTTTAGGTGGAATTCTGCACGTTTTTTCCCTTCTCTGCATCAATTTGGGAACAGGTTGAATGGTACTGGTCACAGCTGTCTGGGACCAACTTCTGCTGCAACTTGTCATGCAAAATGACCATTTAAGATGTGCTTTTTGCCTTCTCCCTTTTAAAAGAAAGAGTCCTTTGTCTTTTTACATGACAGCCAAGAGTCCTGAGGAGGATTTTCTAGTGCCTTGTGAAAAGTTCTTGGCTTGATTTCTATTTACAAGAGTCAGCTTGGTCTTCCTTCTATTGTTTTTATCTGTCCATACCCTTCTGTTGCCTCTTAGAGTGCCAAATCCCTTGCTCAGTATAAAGAAAAGCTTGCTAATCTGTAGCTATTCAGATTTTTCTCCTTCCTCTTTAAAGCTGACCAACTTTAATCCTTGGTGAGATGTCTCTCCATCATATGTCCTCTTCTGAAGAGAATCTATGCAAGGGTGATTCCCAAGATAGGTAAACAAGGGCAGAATGGAAATATTTAAATGTGAAGCAGTTTCTCTGATGCTATTGGAAGATGGTCTCTGAGGTTTCCTTTTCCTGTGGGATCCAGTGTGTTCAGTTGAGTTCCATATACTTAAAGTCAATCTAAATGCATTAGTGGTGGTAGTAGCTCTTGAGGAGACTATGACTCTGCTCCTAATTTACTACTGTGTTCATTGGTTTGAGACTGCTTATTTATACTTGAGTTACATCTATGCCCATCTATATTATATATATTTGTGTCATCAGATGAGGGTGTTTGAATGGGAGTTATTAGAGAAAGACAGAAAGAGAAGTAAAGTGACTGTCAGAACTTCATACCTGGGACAAGAAACAGCCATTGCTTTTCTTCTGCTCCTGAGGTAACCCTTGTGATTATGAATTGGGTAGAAAATTACTTAATTTGCACGACAAAGCTCTCCAGCCATCCTTTTTCATGTGGCAGCTTTACAGGGCTACTTTTCACATAGAAACTTCAATTGTGACCTGATGGGTTTTTTTTAAGGTGGGAAGCTGATTTAAGTTGTCTTGCTAGCTCTGCATTTCCCTGCTGCCTCCCCCTGCCACAAGCTGCCTCCTCAGTCAGTCCTGCATGCATTTGTTATGGGCATGTTAAACAAAAGTTGAAGTTATTGTCTCATGTAGGTGCTCATCATTGTTCCTCAGGAGAAAGAGGTTCTTTCTGCAGCTTAGTGAGACTCGTTCCTTTTATAGCAAAGCTACACAACAGAGGCACTGAAGAGATTATGAGATTTGAGAAAAAAAATACTTTGCATGGGTTCCTGTTCTGCATATCAGTTTCAGGCTTAATTGAGAGATTTTTAGTGTAGGCCCAGCACTGCACAACCATGGATTTGGAAAACATAGACATGAACCCAGGTTTCATTTCAATATTAAAGCCTTTGGTCTGCTGCTACTTCTATGCATTCCATTACGATCCTCTAAGCAATTAAAAATTACAAACCCAACTCTCTTTAAACCTGAAATATTTTTAAACCCCCTGCTGAAAAAAGCAGAATCCTTATTAGAAATTTCAGTCATTAGGATATAAAATGGAAGTCACTGGATGCCAAAATACCCTTCATGTAATGATGCATCAGTGGTTTTGTGGGTTCATGTTCCATCTGTAGGCTATTGCATTGCCCAAAAAATAATTTGCTTTGCACTTTACTGCAGCAGTGTGATAAGAGTCTGTGTTTTCACTTGCATGTTTGTGTTTCAAGTAAAGATGGAATATGAAGCAGTCAAGGTTTGCAGTATGTTTATGTCGTAGTGTCAGCATAGAAGAGGAATGTCCCTCCCCAGCTGCTCTATCACAAAAACTCTGCATATGGTTTGCCTGCTGCATATTTTAAAATCTCGGGAGTTCCCACCTCTGGGGTGCACAGCTCACCCTTATTTTCAACTCCCTGAAACACCCACCATGTTACTACGTTTGCTCGACCAGGCATTCACACACTCTCAGATCTGGACCAGAGGCTAACTGGGAGAGTCACCACATCAACTGATCCTGCTCTGGCAGCAGCAGCTGCTCAGGAGTAAAGGTGGAATAAAAGAACGCACAGTGTAAAAGTGCACAATCACTGACTGCTTCACAGAAAAGGAAGGCTTTCAGAAAGGGAACAAATAATCCAGTAGTATCAGGAAAGTATCAGGGGGAATTATTAAATGGTTGAGTAGTCTCCCTAGCGAGCTGATGAAGCATCTATTTGATCTGTCTGGATTGCCCAAACAATTAGAAAATTTGCTACTGGAGGCAAACGTGCAATGACGTGCTGATAGATGCCATGACCAAATAGATCTTTCTCTTTTTTTTCGCTTGACTACTAGCTTTTAAAAGGAAGAGTGCCTGTAAGTGTTTGAATAGAAATAGGGCTTTTCCTCATCGTCACAAACCTCCAGGTCGTTGTTTGATAACTTCCTTTATTGATTAAGATTATTGCATACTGAAAAATAGTTGAGAATTCGCTGAAATCTTAAAGTATATTATTTGGCTGGACACCTTAAAGAAGTTCTGTGATAAAATTACTATAGAACACTTATCAGAGGCTAGAGGAATGCAGCTGAGTGGGTTTAGTTTGCCCTATTACTATGGATATGCCATCTGTATGACATAGAACCACTTTACTGGTGAATACTTGCTCTTAGCAAGAAAAGAGTACAGAGAAACCCTGATTATGAGACCACCACAATCTAATCTGTCTCTTTTCCCTAAGTTTGTGGTTAAAATCTGTTGGCATATGGCCCAAAATATATTGCCTCTCTTACAGCAGAGCAAAAGTATGCAGAAGTATTTCCTCTAACAATCAAAGCTTCAGTGCAAAAGTAGTGACCCAAATTAACTGTTTGGAAGAAAAAGGTTAAAGGTGTTTTAAAAAAGCATTCCTGACCAAACTGAAATAAATCAGCAAACTTCACCCACACATCCTCCAAACCTGCAATCAGCAATAATTTCATAGAAATAAAACAAATGGATTGCCACATTCCTTCATGTCTATTACACTTCTGTCTTCATTGCAGAAATTACTCAGAAATGAAAAGTTGGAAGGAAACTTGGCTGTTGGTAGTAGTTTTATCACTTGTATTACAGCAAACGTACTCTCTACAGAAATTTCTGGGATGCACTGTTTCTGGTTCTACAAAGCATGCTGAAATTCTTTATATAAAAACTCTAAAGCATTTTCTGTACATAGCAGTAATGAATGAGTTGTTTGGATAAGTGTATTACAGCTTCAGTTATGCCTAAAAATGTTCACCAATGTTCAAGGAGCTTTTTGAATAGAAGCACCTTAACATGTACGTAAACTGTGTTATTTAAGGTTAAGGTGCTCTCTGGAACTGGGGTTTACTTTTAAAATAGATTTCTATATGGCCTATTTTGATGAAAAGATCTGTGTTTAGCTACAAAACAAGCAAGAAATGAAAAAAATACCACCACCACATTTAGTTCTTAGTGTTGTAAGATATCAGATGGGTAGTGAGTGGAGTAAAATTTTAATTATAGCAGAATTAGATATGCTGACTCTTACTTCTGTTTACTTCAAGTTTATAGGAAAAGGATGAAGTCAGCAACTTCTAATTAAAATAAAAAGGAAAACAGTACCTTTCTTCACAGTTATTAGCTGGGAAGGGAAAAGAACAACTTGAGACCTTTCCAAAAGTAGGGTTGTGAAGCAGAAGTCAGTTGGACTAGGCTAGGGTTTGTGTTTTAATAAGAGATGTATGTGAAATGGGAGATTATTTGTGTAGAGTTTTCTGTGAGATTTCATTGTACTTTAACTTCTTTTGCAAGACGGGATATCTGGCTCTGAGGAAGGTGCCTTGGAAGATCTCTAGCCTGTAGCAATGACTTGTCAGTTTTGACAACGGACAGTTGGTAGCTGGTGGAGCATGTGGTAAACACCAGGGAGAAATTAGAAGCTGAGACTGTATAACAGGAGAGGTGACATTTATTAGGAAGAAAACAAGTTGTGTACAATCAGTTCTGTCATAATAAAAGGATTATTATGTGGGAAATGTTGTAGGAAATACTGAAATCAAGAAATAGAAAGAGCTCAGAAGGCATTATTGAAGAGTTTATTGTGCTCTGAAAACTGGAGAACATGGGAAAGAGCCTTCTCCCATGCAGGACTCTTCAATACACATTTTTTCCTCCTAACGTTGTGATATGAAAGGGGAAATGCTTTAAAGTAAACTATTGAATTGAGTGCACCAATGTTTTTATTGTCAAAGCCAATAAAAACATTAATTTGTGAAGGACATGGTAACATAATTTTCTGTCTCATAAAAAGCAGAAACTTCATTACACTGGTTGAAAACACAGACAGTGGCAATGTAAGTACTAGAAATGCAACATTTCAACTTAATACCTTGGAGACAGTTTGACACTTTGGCTTCTTTGTGTTCTATGCCACTGCTACCTTCCTGTAAATAATGTCTCTGAGCAGCCAATTGTTAACATTGTGTTTTGGCTCCTAGCGCAGAAATAATGCCTGAGACTGACCCACGGGGTAATGTCGTGATTCGTGATAGAAGCAGAATCAAAGAAAAGTGTTACTCCGTGCTGATTCTGCAGTATTTGTGTTGTGCCCCGCCAGGTGCTGTGCTCTGTGAGGCCCTGGACTGGTGGTGCTCAGCAAGGTGAAGCTCCATTGTGTCTCTGCTCAAGAGATCATGGCTCCATATTCTGGCAAGAGAACATGGGGAGATGGTAGAAGTGGGAGGCAGATTCTATCCTCTTTTCCCCACTTCTGCTGATCCTGTGAATCCCTCTTTTTTTTTTTTTTTTTTTTCTAAGGCTTGGGGTGAGATAGGGTGTTGCTCACATGAGGACAGTTGATAGCAGAGAGTGATAATCTGCAAGTCATGCCTTACAAGGAGTATGAGAAGGGAAGATGAGCAGGCCAACATCTTGGGGGCACTACTAGGAAAAGGCCCCAAGGGAAGGTTCAGTCTCTTAGTAAGGCAAGATTGGCTGGGATAAGCACTTCTGACAGAAAAGAAATCCTGCTCTGTCTTTCATGCCCACTAACATTTCTCTACATTAGTTATTAGCATTGATATTCATGTTAACACCATGATCCTTCCTTTTATGAAAATCATAGCTGCATCAAATGGTACAAGCATCAAATAGCATAATGGAGTCTATAAAAACATTCACTTCCTTAAATTGAAACCCTATGTATATTTCAGTAAAGAAAGAATTTGATTATTAATGATTTTACTTCTTCAGAATCTGAGTTCTCCTGAGAGAAACTTAACTCTCAAATACACTTCAATTTGATATAAATAACTTGTGAGAAAAAGTTATTATTTCAAAAGTCTATAAGGAGTCATCAGAACTGATGCTAATTCTTTTTTGGTCAAACATATACCATATCCCTGGTATAAATTGCTTAAATACATACTGACAAGTGTTGCTTAGTGTGTCAGCCATACTTAGAATATTGAGCAATGTGGTAATGTGGTGCTATTTGACACTGTGACCTTTACTCAACAATAAATGCACATGGCACAATGGGTATCAGCTTTTACATGCCACAATTAAGACTATTTAAATTGTTTCCTTAGGTTCTTCTATGTATAAAAACTTAACAGTAAATTAAATGTGGTTTCCCTCTCATTCCCTCATCTCCCAGCCTCATATAATGCAGAACACAGTTTTAAAACTCCAGCTGTTTATATTTTGAAAAATGCACATCAGTCAGAAGACAGCAGGGATTTGGCATTTCCCTTTTATTAATATACCTTTTATAGGGAGGAACAGCAGCTGTAACTGCAAAAAAGCCCATGTGAAATATAAATGATAAGGAGAGGGATAGGTGGCAACACTAAAGAGACAGAGGTGGAACAACTGGAGGAAGCACGTGCATCCAAACAGCATCCCTTTAGGTATTCTCCAGTTTCACCAGGCTTTTTCTTAGTGTCTTCCTTACATTTCCCCAAGATTTCATCTGTATTGTTGGCATGAAGCTGACTAAGCATTAAAAACCATCCCTATTGCCCCCAAAATAAAAGCAAATTCACAACAGGTGCAGTGACACAAAGGCACCATTCTCGATAGACGTACCTTAAGCTTTGGCTGTAAAATGTAAACATAACCAAAATAATTCTGGAATGCAATTGTGAAATGGGCTGATACTCAAGCTCATAAAATTCCTGCAAGACTCATATCCTTTAGATAATTTTAATCTATCTGGATAAAAAGAACAGAGTCAGTGTGGATGTGTTCTGTTTTTAGTGCTTATTTTAGACAGGCAATGTCAATGCAGTAACAAGGATGAAAAATGTTGTAATTAATTATTAATTAATGCTGTAAATATCTTGCATTGCAACAGAAGTCACATCTAGCCACGATGGAAACAAAACTTCAGTATTTATACTGATGGTTCATATCTATGATGTGATTATAACCTGTAAAATAAGTCTGACTCCCAGTCTGACTTCTTGAACCAAACTGTCTCCTGTTTTGCATTGTTACAATTGTTCCAAGTCAAACCCATGTTGGAACCATTTATATCTTTATTAAGCTACTGACAACTTCTATCCCAAGATTTTCACATAATTCTGCCTTCTTTGGCTACCTCATAGGTGAGAACACCAAAGCATGACCAGAGTTATTAGCTGCAGTCTTTCACATGGAGAGGACCTAGGTACTCATGCTACTGGAAACTGATTTTCTGGGCTAGAATTTTGGTAACTTTTCAAGCATTGTAATCAGCTGTAGTTAACAGAATCATTTGAGATTGAGCCATCCTTCATTTTTATGATGAATCAGTGATGTTTAGGTTCTTGCAAATCAGTGCATTGCTGTTGATGGTTCACTCCTGTCACAAATCTGCCTGCTATTGCACAGACGTAAGTCACATCTCGAGTATCCATTTTCTTTAGTGGCTTTATCATACCCACACTACATCAACTAAACTTACCTATGAAGATATCTGCAGAATGTGTCCTTTTTTCAGGGACTGATTTTTTTGGTAGGGTGAATTTCCTGATGCTTAGAACAGGTAAGAGTCATTTCCTCTTTTCCCCTCCATCATAATAGTTTTGCATAGTTCTACCCATCCACACATCTCAAAGCAGAACAATTTTTACCTTTTCCTAGTTTGTTCCTTCTTGGATTGTCTCACTTTTCTGAGACTCCAAACTCTTTTTTAATCTGACCTTTCTCTTAACTCAAAAGTAGGAAAGAGAAGAAAACACCTAAGCCTTTATAGCTGTCTGTTTTGTCCCACAATGAGATTTAAACTTCCCTTCCAAACTTACACATTGGCATAGACCTTCTTCTTGTGAGCTGACTTCTGCTGGTCATAGGGAAAGGTTGAAATCATAGGAATAGTTAATGACCAATACCTTTAGACTGTGATATTTATTCTTCTCAATAAGTTGAGGTATTATAGACATACATAAGAACTTTAATTCTATTAAATATGCTGTGTGCTCATGGTACAGGTGAGTACAGTGAAAAATGTAAAAATTGTGATCTTTCAAACTTCAAAATATAACAACTTTTTCTCCTTGTCCCTTGGATAAGATATAGTATCAGGATATATCCTCTTTACAGAATTACTTTGTCCAAACTGCTAAGGGAGTTATTTCTATTTAAGTTTATAATCAGCCTATTTTGTGCAACAGGGTATTTTCAAATATATGCAGTACTCATCATTAGACCTTCTGATCTTACTGTGTGGTGTTGCTGTGCAGTAGCTCCACAATAATTGTGCTTCTGCTCCAGATGGTTTCCTTCATCTCTGAATGAGATGAATCTTAATGTATGGCCCAAGTCTGGGAGTCTTAAAGCAGCCAACTTTTGACCAGTGATTGCTATTCCTATTGGCTAATTTAAAGCTCACTTAGATATGGCCACAGTGCACTGCAGCCACTGTAAGGTATCTTGCAGCCATCAAGCTGTTAGGGCCTATCAATGTCAAAACAATTATACACTGCATTCTGGAAGAGCACTTGCTATCATGTGGTTGTCCCCTAAAGTACTTGTTTGGAGGTTGCTTAAGGAGGTATTGTGCTGTCTCACTGTTAATGTTTTCAGCATACCATCATAAAGCTTCTCGTTCATACAGGGAATTATTATCACAATTTGGGTATTATATTTTTATCTCTTTGATCCAGATATATCATAGCCATGTTATTTTCCTTGTATAACAGCATTCTTACACGATGTATGTCTGCTGCTATCAGAATAACCACCTTGTATAAGATAAAGAATGACTGTTACTAAATAAAGAAGAAGGTAGAAGAAATGGGACCAACAATAGAGCTGGTATAGAAATTGTTGCCATAGCAATCTCTTCAGATGAGCTAGAGAGAATGTTTAATTGCCCAGCCCATCATGGTATGGTTTATAACTTGATTACTCAACTCACAGAGGGGAAGTAGTCATGGGGCATGCCTTAGAAATCTTATTCTCATCTGGGCTCCAAATGTGAATGGCCAGATTCAGATTGATATGATTAGGAATAGCAGAGACGTTTTTGTCTAGACTGCAAACTCCCTAGGATAGGAACCAGGCCCTTTATTATTTGTCTATAAACCACCTATTTTGGGTGGTGTCCCTGAGCATGGAGCATAAATAATGATGTGGAGATAATGAAAACTAACCCAACATAAATCTGTGCATTGGTGACTGAGCAATCACAGTTTATTGAGGTTGTTTTGCCGGCCAAGGACACTGGATTGGCATACTGTCCTAATTTACTATGTGGTGTTTCTTCCCTCTGTTTCTGTCACCCATAGATCCACTCAGTGCTGCTGCTTCTTTCCTATCCTTCAGGTAATCCAGGACATCCATCCATCTCAGATTTCATTTTTACAGTCTGTTGCAGCCCAGCCTTTCTGTATCCAGAGGATTCTGTCTCTGGTATCTAGATCTTAATAGCATAACCTGTTGAATATATTTCAGTGCTGCCTTCTACACTTGGCAAGCACACCACAACAAAACCTCCACAATAATGCTCATTCCATCCCTTCTACACACTCTCCAGCATTTTCCCTTCCTTGTATGTCTCCAGAGAACACGGCCATTGCAATCCTATCCAGGTGACATTATTCCAAGCGCATTTTGTCTCTTCATATCCAGTGGACTGTCTTTCAGTGTACATACTTTTGGGGCACAGATTATCCTTGTTTAGACGGGTACAGATTGGTTTGACACCTAACACAGAAAGGGCCTAAATGGTGCATGTATTTTGGGAGCAGGTGTTACATAATGACAGAGAAGTGCAAATAGCATTCAGCCTTTATGTAAAATTTCAGAAAGTCTGTTCTACATGACAGTGAAAACTTGTTAGATTTATTTAGATGCAGTCTGAAAAGTTAATTGGAATGAGGCTGGTTGGCCCAGCTTGCTGACAAAGTTGAATCAGCCTTCCCATATCTACCACAGTAAAATAGTAAAGAAGAATTCTGAAGTGCCAGGTGAATAATATGTAGCCAAAACATGGTAATAGTGATTATCTGTGTGGTGGTATGAGGCAGAAACAATCTCTGCAACTGATGCACATTATGCACATCCCACAAAGCATGAAGTACTACACCCTCCAGGGTTTCTTTATCTGAACATGCTCCACTGATGGCTACTTTGGATTTTTGTTGTTTCAATTTTTAAAAAATCCCTGTTTGCTCTGCTTGTGCGATTTTCTAAAATCTCAACAAACAAGCTGCACCACCAAAATGGGAACTATTGTTTACATTTTAAATTCACTTTTTACATTGCATTTCTATCTTCTGGACTCTTCTTTTGTTACGTCAGTGAGTGCAAAATTCACTGTAGCACTGGGAGCAAGTCCCACCTGTGCTAAGTGCACATCTGCTCCATACCAGTTTACTGCTTTCACCACCTGCATTCATGTTACAGAGGAACATCTGGATACTATTACAATTATAGAAGGTGCAGGTTTTATTCTTGGTGCAGGATTGGACTCTGATTTCACAACCTTCCTCGAATAGTGAATTTCATGTAAATACATCCTGTCTCATTTACAATCAACATACAATTAACATCATTAAAACATAATGGATCTTTATACTAACTATATCTTCATCATCATCAAACATAATTGAGGTAGTATTAATGATGCTAAAGAGTAAAGGCTGTGAATTCAGCCCTCATCATCTGGGAGAGAACTGTGCTCCTTATATCCTTTCCTCTTTTCAAGTAGCAAATTGGTTGTGGATTTCTTTATCTCACAGAAAGAGAAGAGATGGAAAGCATAAGGCTAACTGGTTCTTGCTGACTTGAGATCTGTCACACAGACAGGAGCAGACACTATTTATAATCCTTCAGAATTGTTTATAGAATATATTCCTACTCTTCCCACCCAGCAAACTGTAGGAAAATGCCACTGTCCTTGGTTTGAATATGAGTGAGTGTTTGCGTGTGCAGTGTGGTATAAATCTGTTCCACAGCCGTGGCCAGATAAGGAAACAGACCTCAAGATGAATAAGTGAAAGGGGACATAGAATAGAGAAGGGAAAATGCAAAAGTGATTTAACAAATTCCAACTGAGAAAGAATATGAAGCTGTACCTGATGCATGTGCTTCCTGCATCTTTATGGCAGTATTTTAGAAATGTGAGAGACTGTTACTTTGCCGGAATAGACAAGGAAGCATAAATGTAGCCACAATGTGTAATCCTTGAGGCATTTTAGGTCGTTTACAAATGTGTTCACACCATTTTATCAGTCAGGCATTGCTAAACAGGTGTGACCATTTCCTCCTGACACGTTTTCCCTGTTTCCTCCTTGTATGAGGAAATTCAGACTTTTTTACTTCTGGCTATGGTTATTTTAACACGCAGAGGAGACACAAGCAGTTTGTGCACTTGCTGAGTAATGGATTACTAAACCCAGCATATTATGTGTAGGCAGAAGCTAGGTTTTATATTACTTCCTGAAGGACTGTATTTCCAAAATAGTTTATCACAGCAGATGATCAATTCAGCAATATTCTATCCGTGATGTTGTATCACTGCAGAGAGAGAACATTTTTTGAAATAGCATTTTCTGGATATAAGGATCAAACCTTGAGCTTTCAGAGATGTTTGTACTCAGCTGGAGAAATACATTATAGTTTGGCACAGATCTTCTTTTTATCATCCATAGCTTTCAACAAAGGATTTGGTTGTATGGAAGATAATGGCAGTGCATATATTCTGCTTTCAAATATGTTCACCTCTCTGAACTGTTTCAGCTGTCCTCCTCCTTCCAAGGTTTTATGTACATTATCCAGACAGCTGTCTTCCCTTCTATTCTGTATGTAATGGCAATGCTTTTTGCCAAGGTATGTACCTTTATGTAGTCTAGGCCTGTCTTTTCCGCTATTTTCTCAGATATCTTAACTTCAGTTATTGCAAAACATGGTTTGTGTTGTATTTGTATGGAATGAGAAGAAGAAATTCTCTATTTGAAAGACTTTATTTTTCAATTACATCAATAAGGTCTACATCATTTAAATATAATAAAATATGCTATCTTTGCCTATGAACTCTGTCTTATTGTTTTCATCCTTATCAGGTTTAACTGTAAATCTGTTCAAAACCTTCACTAAATATCTTTTGGCTAATTTCTTCACCTAAATATCTTGCAAAAGCAGGGCAACTTCCTCAACATGACTCTATATCATCTGCCTCCCTTCTCTGCTCAGATCTTTTGATTACTTCCCCTACATTGAAATTTGGCCTTCTGCTGAACACGATATAATTCCTCCTCACCACATCAATCATACCTCTAAAGCACCAAACATGTATGTCAGGCTTTGGATTTGCTTTAGCCATAATCCTCTTTGTGGTTGGTTTTGTCTCTCCACCTTTCCTAAAGCAGTTTCTTTCTTTATGGCATTCAACACTTTCCCCCCTCCAGGTTCTAGCTTGTACAGAGCAGTGCTGTCTACATTCTTTCATATGCAAGAGACCATAACCAAACAAGCCAAGTCCTCAAACAACTCAAATGGTTCCCCACTCAACTCACAGGCTGCTTCAAAAAAATCATTGCTTGGTTTTAAAATTGCTTGGGTTCATCTTTGTCTCCTTTCATCTCTTCAACTAATAGAGGCTTGTTACCTGCTCTTACACTCTTCCATATTTGCCTTTTCCTTATTTCATTTCTCTGGATCATGGACTTACACCCATTTTAAAAACGTCTTTCAGTGCTGATGCAAATAAAGTGATATTAATTTGCACCATTTTTTTCCCATCCTTGCCTCAGACTTTCTCTAGTGGTTTTACATTTCTGAAGCCTCTGTATTTTTACAGTAACACCTATTGTTGTGAAGCACCATCTGGGATACAACTCTAATGAAAAAGGAGATACAAAATAACTTGGGTTTGTAGATATACTGGTGAGAAACATTTGCTTAGCCATATGGAAATTGCATTTCTTTAGAGTGCAGACCTAAAGCTCAAACAGTAGGGATGTCAAGGCAACTCCCAAGAAAATTCTTAAGAACTCACACAATATCTCTTACAGAGTCTGTCACTTTCCTTTTTTAATGAAAAGTTCATTATCAAGTTAATGAGAAATGATGCTTTAAACATGCTCTTTTGTAGCTTTAATATGCTCCCATTTAAGGCCTTAGAAAACTGTTTAACTTTGAGAAGTGTTTTGCCAGTGTTGTTGTTTTTGATAAATCTACTTTATGAATCCAGGGCAATCATACTTAAATAACTGCTATTCCTTGTGAATTAGGTGGATTATACAAATGGTGTGCATAAATGTTTCTGTGTTGGATCAAGATTTGTGAAATCCTAATCAGAGAAAGTTTGAATGAATTAAAAAAGAAAAAAGCAGCTCTTTATTAGGTACAATGTAGGAACTGAGTCAGTTTGCTTCGGTGGATTTTTGGGGTAGGAAGGGATGTGAGTTTTGTTTGTAAATAGAATTTAACTTCATGCACTGGAGGTAGAATTATGCAATTAAACTTTTAAAAAAGGCTTCTGGCACAAAGATATTGCAGCACTGTAAAAAAGAGAAAGGACATTTCACACCCAGAAGTTATCCATATGGCCACTGACCACATGCTTGGTAGAGATGTGAACAATATGTCATTGGTATTTACAATTCCAGGTAGTTTTCTTGCATGCCATAAAAAGTAAATACTTAAGCAACGGTCTTTGCTGTGTAGATCTTTAATGGGTGTGGGAAATTCTCTTTATTTAGCAAGGAATGCCCATCATTTGCTGTCTTGGGAGATGTGTTGGCAACAGATGGGATCTCAAGAGCATTGTTTCACTGTTATTCTGATTGTTAAAATGCAGTTCATTTCATTCCTTTCTATTTTTTTTTTCTTTCTTTCCTGCAGGGGTGAGAAGGACTGTGAAAAATAGAGGGGGAAAGTAAAGAAAGCAAGAGAGTAAAAGAGAAAAGAAAATGAAGTTTGAAAGAAACAATGGAATGAGAATCCCAAGAGAAGTGTTGAAAAGCATGGGTGAATTGAGAGCACTAAGTTAGGGCGGAGAATCCTGGCAGATATTTACCACATACAGGGTACAGTAATGGCAAAAAGGGAAGAAATAAGAAAACCTTAATTGGTCTGAGTTCTGTGGTGCTTTCTCCTCCATTTTCTTCTCTGACTAATGTGGTAGGGTACAGTAGACATGGGATAGTGGAAAACATACTGTGGCACCATGTATGTGGAACTAAACACAATAGTGCAATACATGGCACTGCCAGAAAATGGCAGCTGACTTGGTCTTCCTTGCAAGTGCACAGATACGGCACCATGTGCAGCTTAGCAGAAGAAATTTTGGGTTAAAAAAATTTTATTTCATTCTTCTTTGGGAATTTTATTTAGGCATGTCCTGGGAGGATGCTTGGAGGTTCTATTGTTGTTCAAAATATGGCATGCTGCCCACATCTGTGTGAGGTTTTTCAGCAGAACCTTAACACTTCCAAACAGATGTTTCAAAAAAACCCCCAACTTTTCTGAAATACAATATGCACCGGTCTGACTGTATTTTTGTTACAAAAGTCAAACAGATTGACATGTTCAACAAGGAAGATAATGTTTTGAACCTAACACAAGAAGTAATCAAGAGCATTACTTTAAAATGTTTACCTCTTTTTCTTGTTTTTGCCCATAAACCTCGTAGGGAGAGCGCTTACCACTCTCTGCTCCACAGGAAAAATCAAGCATAATTACTAGTCAGATAGCATGAAAAGAGATAGTACCTGTGGTAATGTGAAGGTGGCCTCAGTATTTGAAAACTGTGTCAGTTGCACAGAAAATTACAGCTGTGATTTCTCAGTATGGGGAGTGATTTGAGGATACTCCCAAATGCATTCTGTCCTTCACAGTTGAATTGATTTTCTGTTTTTTAGACTCCAGATTACCATTCAAGACATGTTGATAGCTTCCCTTTTTTGCCCTGCCGAACCCATTGTCTAACATGAATGTCTGACAACTGGGGCCTTTGAATATGAACATTACCAGAAGTCTGGTGATGTTTCCCTGTCCAGGGAAGTGACTTCTATTCAGGTGACCAATTATAATAAAAAATGTGAAAAACCATTACGCTGAGATAGACTGATCCAGTCTATCTCCTTGCCCCAAGAAGTGATGCAGTCTACGTCAGTTATTCCAAATAAGTGTTCAACTATTCTTAAAGGGGTCCAGTGATGAAGACACCATAGCTTTTCTGGTGCTCTAATCCAGTATAATATTTAACATTAAAAATGCTTTCCCTAATACTTAACCTGAACTTTCACTGCCACAGTTTGAATTTATGGAGGTCAGACTCTTCCAGTCCTTTTTGTATAGCCTTTTACATGTTCAGAGGTTGTTACGGTTCCAAACCTGCCCACCCTCTGTCACTTTCTAGAGTATTTTCATGAGGTTGCATACCTCCAGCTCATTGAATCTTTCAGCAAACTGAAATCAGTTCTGTCAGAATCTCCAGTCAGCCTCATTATTTTAACCTCACCATCTTCAACTAGCAACTGTACTCTGTCTTCCTGCTTGTGCTTCTGTTTCTGTCCTCTTGTGTTTGAATTTTGTTGCAACAGCATGACATGGCTGCTCCTATTCAGTTTGTGAGCCACAAGAAACCATAGATAATTTTCTGTAAGCTTTTACTTGTCTGATGTGGCCACATCTGCTTCACTATGTCATATTTTGAACACCATATGAGGTAGCAGTTCCAGTTTGACGTTTTCAACGTTTTTTCAAAAAATTAGAAAGTAATGATGAAGTATTTTTATGGTCAGACATATTTTGATTCATATCTTAGTCCTTTTCTGACTTTCCCCTTCTGTCTTTTGTGTCCTGAGACCACCAGTGCTTAATGATCACAAATGAAGTTAAAGTATTTGGAACAGAATCTCCTTATTAAGTACATTGAATTTGATCATTGTCTTTAAGGGATGTTTTACTGACGTGCCTGAGGACTACTGAGAATAAAGGACCACCTCTAAGTGCTTTAAATAGGCCACAGTGTTTAATCTACTCTGTGGTGTCCTAATTGTTTTCTCATTTGATCGCTGCTGAGTATTCTTGGGTTTGGATCTTTGTACGCTGGACCCAAACAGTTTTGAAATAAGTTCTCAGGAGTATGCTGTTCTGAGAGAGGCACATTTGATGGAAGTACCTCTCCTCACTTGTTTGTCTCAGGATTTCGGAAAACTCTTCTCATTCCCCATGTCAGAGTTTTGTAATTTATAGTTTCATTTCCAGTTTGCCATCTTAAACCATTCAACAGCTTTTTTGATAAACATGCTACTTTGGTTTACACTTTGGAGATAGGAGTCAAATCAATGCTGCAGTGACTGCTAGTCATTGCTAACCAGTTAATAGGATTTCAGAGGAATCATGAGGATGAGGACTAATGCATTCTCTGCTGTAGTCACGGGTCTCCTGCTTGGAGCTTGTTTGGTGCTTGGAAGATGCTGTGACTGGCACTAGCCAGCTCAGGTCACTGATCAGCTCAGGGGTTCTTCTCTCTGATCTTGAGAGGGAAAAGTGTTTTTAGTAGGGATAGGTATCCCTACAGGTATTAGCTTGCTTACTCTTCTCTATTACTCAGAAGAGAATTTTTCTTTGATAGTAGTGACCCATGCTGAAAGTGTTTTCAACACTTGTCAGTTTAGTGTACAGGCATCTCTCAGACATGGTACCACTGTGTCCTGTTGACCCAGTGTGAACAAACTTTATGGTTCATTATTATATGAGTGTCTTGCAACATTAACAACCACTCTGCATTCATCCTGAAGTCTTGGGAGTAGCTGCTGTTACAGGACTAGTCCAGGGTTTATTCTACATTTTTTTAAACTCTGAAATTCTGAAAAACGTGGATGGTGGTGAGTACTTCTTTCAAGAGCCCCATCCTGGTATGTCTGCAATTGACATTTAGGGACATCTCTGCACTGTCTTACATCTGTTAGCAAATGTAAGGTTGTAACAAAATGTTTCTGAAGATTTTGAAACCCTGGTTTTGAGCACTATGCTGTGCTGCTCCTATTTGTCACAATGTGTTGTGGAGATGTGGTTTCCCTTTACCAGCTACTAGCTTTAATATTTGGATTTCAGGTGGAGCTGAAATGCAGAGGAGAACGTTTTAGCAAACTCTTTGCAGTAGTATTTGGAGTGTGAACTTGAAGCAGAGATGACCACAGAGTCCAAGGAGCTCTTAAGTCCTGCTACTGATAGAGGTCACCTGTTCTGTAACAGCATGAGAATTCTGGAAGCTCTTGAAACTGCGAGAGCTTAACTAAAGCCAGCACTGAAACTGAAGGAAGAAGGAAGAGAGCTGGACAAGACAAAGATACTTTATATTAGCTGAACATATCCTCATCTCATCACCACGCACACGATCTGTAAATGGTAGTGAGTACCATGAATGTTTATCATGGCGAGATGTTATGGTGGGCATGTGAAGGACCAACTGAGCAAACAGCAAACATGAACTAACTTTTATCTCCACATACAGAGGAGGCTTCCATCACTAAGGAAGGAAGAGCCTGTGGAATTCTTACATTTCTAAACAATAATCATAATAGTATACAGAATATTTGCAATTTCTTTCTATTCAGCTCCTTGCAACTCTAAAAGATAGGATAGGGCTCTCAGACTGACCTTCTGTGACTCAGTTTGAGTCATTTCACTTCTCATTATCTCTGTTTTTCCTCAACTTGCTCATCTTATCCATTAAGCTTTAGGTTTTTAAAACAGGAATTTTCTCTTCCTGTGCATATTTATCTTGTGTCTAACGCAACAGCCTTGATCTTGGTTGAGGCCTCTTGGTGATACCAGAATACAAATAACAATAGCAGGCGCAGCAGAAACAATAACAAAGCAGGTTGGTTAACCTTTGATGGTCCTTTCCTGAGACATCTCTAGGTATTAGAATACAGTCGCTTATCCGTTTATTTATTTTTCTCTCTGTGATGACTTTGAGTTGGCATATTGTCATATTCCAGTGACAAGTCACCACACTCCATGCACTGGCTACTTTTTTCAGTCACTGATCACTTTTTATTCCATGTAATTGCCTTTTGTTTTCAGTTGTTATTTTAAAGGTGACCCCTGACCCTGCTCAGGGAAAGAAATAATGAGTAGATTGCTGTCTGAGACTTTGTTAGTATTACTACTCAGAGCAAGTGAATATTAGCAAGGGCTGGTACTGCTGCTCATCTGCACCTGCATGAAAGAAAAACTAGAAGGCTAGGGTGTGGTGGTGGTGGGTGTATTTTTTTTTCCTGCACTTCCCCCCCACCCTTCTCCAGCTGGTCCCTCATCTTGTTTCTCTCTTGTATTTCAGTTTCTCCTGTACTCGTTTCTGTTGTGTGGAATTTGAGGTTTCTCAGTGCAGATTCCCTGCCCCCAGCCTGCGCACTCCCCACGGACCCAGCTTCCTCTCGCACATTCCACACTGGAGCGTACCACTTTGGAGGCAAAGTGGGCTCAGGGAAGAGTCCATCTGAAGCCTCTCTGTCCCAGGCCCACTCCGTCATCATCCTCATTATCTTCACCATGCTGAGAGCACTTTCACCAGTGAAAATGCAAAGATAACGGTTCTCATGGCACTGAGAATTACAAATTCCTGAAATATTTCCAACATCAACCAGCAGAAAAGCAGGGTGATAGAAAACAAATGGTGACAGGAAGGCATCAGGGAAATAGGGAAGAGAAATTTAGGGCTGTATAGACTAAGGCAAAAAAAAAAAAAAAGAGAGAGAGAGACAATAAGGCCAGGAGACAGGGGGGTTAAAAAAGCATCAAGAGATGAAAAGCTGAGAAAATGTGAGGGCAAATCAAAGAATGAACAAATGAGCCAGGCAGGCTGTAAAATGAAAGAGAATGAAATTAAGTGCATAGAACAAATATTCGGATAGTGATCAAGGATAGAGAGCAGATGCTGAATATGAGTGAGAGCCAAAACACAACAGGGATTAAAAAAATCTGTCAGAATATTTGGGTAAATTCTTGTTAAGTTTGTATTTGGTTTGATTTGAGTAGCCCATCCCTCATTTTAATTTCAGCTTGTCTGCTAGGAATCTAGTATATCCACAGCAGATTATTTTCAAGGGTTGTTGCTGGTGTTTTGCTTTGTACTGGTTTTTTAACCAGTATTAATTGGGCCTGTCATCTGGGTAGGTCCAGGATGTAAGTGTTGTGACCTTTGTGGGAGAAGATTTCTTCTATCACTTAATGTGTTTATGTTTGAAATACATGCTCAAACACACGGTCATCCAAACCTGCCTGCATCCCAGAGCACTCTGTCTCTGGGAAGTCTCGTGTTGCTGAGTGTAGTACTGGCACTCCCTATATCCACCCTGGAGAGGGGGAAGCCCACAGGAAGAAGGATCAGTGTGCTGATGTGCGACTTCTGCATTAGGAACAGTTGTCATGTAGCAGTTCAGAGCAGAACAAGGAGCTGCAAAAAGGATCAGGCAGAAAGGAACTCAGCCAAATAGAAACAGTTCTCCCTTATGAAATATCGAGGACAGGTATCATATAAAGCTTCATTTCTGAGCTGCTCCCAGTTACAAACCATCTCTAGACTGGCAGCAGCACCTTTACCATACTGCTTTTAATAGAAGATGTCTTCCTTTGGTACTGTACTTTTCCATACAAGCTTGAGGGGAAAGTAATTTAGTTTAATAGCAGCCACCCTCATTTTGAAGCAGGCCTTGATTTAAAGCCGGAAGTAATTAAATGTAATGAAGCCCTAGGCTTCTGCACCAGGATCAGAGCTGTGTTATTCACAGCATACATACACGTCCTTGTTGCTAATGTGTCACTACTCTGTTTTTTTCAATCACTATGGCCTGGGTTTTTAATTCCTGCTCAGCAGGCCCTGGTACAGTATCTGTGAAGGTTAACAGCTTTACAGTAATGGTCTGAAAACAAAAGGAAGGCTTATCTCAGGTCTGGGGAGATTTCTTCTTTTCTTTATGAGATTTCTGCTTATGATCTAAATATGGCTTTTTGTGCTCAATTTCTTTTATTGCTTTATGCAGCAGTGGTTGGTCAATTCCTAACTCTAAACAAAGGGCTTTAAGGCAATAATTCCCACATTTCCCTTTGACAGCAAAATTTAAAGTAAAGCTTGCCTTTTAAAGGGACTTCCATACTGCTTTTTTTTCTCCTTTCCCTCCTCAAAAATTTAATCATATTTCTCTGGATGTTCCATGGGTGTTCTTTAGGTGTCCCTTGCTCAGCTTGGTATCTCTATGGCTCCTTCTGTTTGGCTTGTTAGCACTTTGGGACAGGGAGTTTGGAAGCTTCCTGAAGTCATTGGGAATTGTGCCATTGGCTTTAACAGGGACAGACTTTTTAACCTTGTGTTAACTCAGTGGTAACAGAAACCAAACTGACCTCTCAGTGTCTCTTTCAAGTTACCAAGATCCAAATATCAGATGTAATGTGTGACAGAATCCCAAAAAGAGGGTCATCAAAACAATTGAATCATACAGGAATGCTGTGGGATCCACCCGCCAGTGTAAATAACTCTGTGACCTCAGTTTCATTATTCTTCCTTTCTGATGTCAATAACTTCCCACCATAAAACTGTACCATGAAATGGAAGATATTTGAGAAGTCTGCCTACCAGCATAGCTCTCATATTCAGAAGTTAAAGAAAAATATATCTTTCAGCAATATGTATATATGCATGTGTCTGGATTAATATGCAGAGAGACTGCATACTGGTTTTTAAAACTGTTCTTTTTAATATGTTATAATGATCTATTAAAAGCTGGATCGTACGAAGGTTTTTAATACAGAGACTCAGGAGAGCAACCTCAGCTATCTCCCTCTTCTTTCACCCAACAGATTGTAACTAGTCAGTCCTGGAAAAGGATTTTTTTTCCCATATTGTAATCATTAATAAGGCTGAAATATAACAGTGCCACAAACTCTAATCTCATTGCTCCTCTAAATATACTATGTTGATTAGTTTGCCCTTACCAGACTATCCTCTAAAAAGCCCTAAGATTTGCATCATGTAATTACTAGAAATGTATGGTCCCAATATTTTTAACAAGCAACTTTACTAAAATTACTCAACTAGGTCATGGAACTGGCTTAACAATGTGTTATACTACTGGGGTGAACAGCATTTTGTGAGTGGCCAGTTCGTTATTTTGGTGTCTAAACTGGGTATTCTACAGTTAGAGGTGAAGGATGCAAGTAGATCAGGGCTAATGGCAGCAACTTTCTTCTGGCGAAGCAACACTTCCCATTTCCTGCTGATTTGCAGATGGGCTGGCTGGTGGATGGTATGGCCATTCCCTGTGTGGTTGAACTTGGTGGAAGATGGAAGCTGCTGCTTTCCAAGGATGCCTCTTTTCATCTTTTGTAACCCTCAGCTCTCAGCCACACACTAAGGTTCCTACAAGGTATCCATCCATGTGCTGACTTTTCTTGGCCATAAGTGCCATGGATTACTGATCCTGGTTTTTCTTGAAGTAATTACTTTTGCATGCTAATGGGTGAACAGTGTTGCACATTCTAGTGTCCTGTTTGAAAACTGTGAATTTTCAGAGCACTGTTAATAGGGGTTGACATTCATGTAGACTGTTTGTTATACCACAGGTTATTTTAGCAGTCTTCTTGCTACCATCCTAGGTTTCTTTATCTTATTCCTTTACCTAGTCATCCTGCCTCTTTACTTGCTATGCTAGAGCAAAGCTGATCAAATGGCACATATCTGTTTAGATGGTGGAGGATAGCCAGCATCAGGCCTTTCCCAGTGGCCGGGTCGTAGAGTCAGTTGCAGGTCCAAAAAGCTGTAATCATTGCACCGTGGGCTACATTTAAATGGGCTTTTCTCATTTACTTAGTGCACTTAGCCCCTGCTTGAGATTACAGTTCTCATATAATGTAGGACTGAAAAATAACTCTGCAAGGCATACATTGCTCATATTCTCATATTTATATTTTTTGCCCCACTCTCTCCCCTCCCCTTTTTTTTTTCTAGCACAGGACATACACTTTAGAGTGTAAGCTTTCTGTAGAAAATACATTAAAGTGTACACAGTTAATAAGGCATTCATGAAGTAAGAACATTTCTTGATTTCCAGGTTAGGAATGACCCTTGAAAGACCTTGTTTATTTCCCAACAGACTTGTTTATCTTTTGCATGTATGCAGAACAATTACATTTCAAGGAAAGTGCTGTGTTATGCCCTTATTACTTAACAGATCTGATTGTTTCTTCCACCTTATGCAGAGATGCCTTTCCAATTCAGTAGATCTTGAAAGATCATTTGGAGGAATAACATCAAAGCATACCTTGCATAGCAGTGGAGACCCTTGTCTTTTAGACATACTTTGCATCTCCTAAGAAGTGTCAGCTCTGCCCTCCACAAGAACACAGGTAATTTCTTATCTGTAAGACCTCCTGTAAACAACATGTCACCCCAACAGGCCCTTTCTGCCCTTACCAAATACAGGAAGGCCTAGGCCACAGCAATGGTCCCTGGGCAGATCTGACTGCTGGAGCCCTGTTCTCAGCAAGGCACAGCAGGCAGCTCCATGTTCACTACCCACCTGGCAGTGTTTGTGGCCTGGAAGCCCCTCCATCTTTCTGATTTCACGGTAGACCAGTGCTGTGACTTTGTGAACAGTGTGAATGGGAATTATACAGCAACATGTAACAGTCTCTCAGCTGCAGAGTTTAGGAACCTACCCGAGGTATCAGGGAAAACTCTGGTCTCTGGCCCACCTTAGCAGCCCTCAGATGGGCAGCAGCCCAGCCCCAGCCTGAAGTGCAGCCTGCACACCAGAGACATATGTCTTCACAGCTTTTAAGTTTGAGGGTAGTGTTGAGCTTTTAACACAGTGTGCAAGCTTTCACTGCTTTTATTAATTACTTCTTCTCAAGTTTCCACATTTTATTTTATTATGTTAAAATTTCTGTAAGACAGTATGTTTTTTAAGCCCCTTGTAGATTTTTATGTATTTAAACCCCTGTGTTGTGTAATCAAAACCACTGTATTGATTACATACAATACAGTGATACAGCATTCATCAAGGTACAGGTCCAGTAGTATATTCCTAAAATCTGCTGTCAGATCCATATGTTTTCATGAAGTATATGGGTAAACATAACAGCATATTTAGTCATATGTTGTCTCACCTGATAAAACCCCTAGTTTTAAATAAAAATAGTGTTTATTCAAAAGTGATGCAAATTTTCATGAAACTGCTTTATGCTTTTCATGAGATTAAGATGCAATATGTGCTAAGTTTCACAGCAATATTTGTGTTATTATGAACTAGTTGTTCTACTCATGACATTATTAGCTGCAATTTATTAAACAAAGCACTAACAAACTGGAGTCGCAATTTAGTCAGATGAAATTAACCTTACCATATATAAAACCACATCTTAAAAATGCATGTAGTGTCATATTTCACAGTTACCATGACCAGCTCTCTTTACTCCTCCAAACTGGAAGGCAGACGTGCAATCCAAACTAAGTAAGGGAAGATAAAACCTGTTCTCAAAGTAGCAACACAAAACACCTAAAAATACTGTTCCATATGAGCATATTTTCTCAGTTTGGAAAAAAAATCATCTTCCTCTCTCCTCATAACACATGCAGAGGTCTCTGCACTTCTCGCTTACTGCACAGCTTTCCACCGGCTGCTATAAACTGGGGGAGGTAATTTTGGCTGCTTTATCTCAAAAAAGCAATGGATTTCGTTGAAGTTTTTCCCACAGGAGCACCGTTCAGCTGCTTGGGCAGAGCTGCTGTGCAGGCCACGAGAGGAGGGCAGGGCTGCACCAGGGGTTTGTGCTGCCACACAAGGTGAGGGCACAGGGATGGCTAAGGGCTCGTAGTGCGACTGACGGTGAGGGTGTGAGTGGTGAGCCCACAGTGCCAGCCCACCGTGTACCCCTGTGGGCCTGGGGACGAGGGCCAGTGCCTGGCAGGGTCCCAGCATTGTGGCTGGGGGCATCTCCCAGCCAGCTTGGCTTTGCAGCACTTCTCTTCATGTGTCCAGACGTGGCCCAATGAACTTGTCCTGTGTCCTGCCTGTGCTGGAGCAGCATCCCTGCCTGGAATGCTGTGGTGCATGGGGCTCATGCATGAGGTCTGACAATGCTGTGGGGACAGGAGGTATTGATGGGGAGGAACATAGAGAGGGGTCAGCACAGCCTTTGCAGTCTGGCCCAACAAGTCTGAAGCAACCACTTTGCAGCTCTCCAGGCTCGTTAGTTGGCGTGGAGCACATGTGGCCTCAGGGATGGCTGCTGTGACAGAGATTCTGCCAGGTTGGGTGCAGGTGGCTGGCATTTGTCTGGCAGCGTGTGAGTTGCAGTCCCCGAAACCTGGGAAGGGTGTGTGGGTTGGCTACAGAGAGGGAGCTTAAACCGAAATCTGCCTTTAGGTCAGTTTGTCTTCTTCCAAAATAAGTATGTGGGCTACAATCAGACTGGTTTTATAGCAGGTGAGAACAGCACATGTTTGATACCATGTTTAAGAGTACAAGAAAAGGGGGGTGGGTATAGAGTAACTGGAGAGCAGGACAGGAGGGTTGTGTTTGCTTCAGCTGGGGAATTCTTGATTTGGAAGTGCCATGGCTGCAGTAGCATCCCAGGGTGGGCAGGCTGAGCAGGTGCCTGACACCTGAGCGCTCACAGGGGCTCTAGGAGGCACACGGTGACAGCAGCAGTGATTGTTCCAGCATGTTCAAAAAAACCCAGTAGAACATGTGTTCTCTGACTGCATACATTTTCTGAAAGCACAAGAAATCATCTTATACCTGTGTCTGCTTCAGCTTTTTAAAGGAATGTACTGAGTGGTTAAATGCCTTAATGGCAACTGTGTGCAACCTGACAGCTGATATTTTCATGATGATACAAAGCTGCTAGGCCTATTAAAAAGTCCAATAATCTAATCCCCTAAATAAGTTATATTAAAATCATGTAAGTACATAATGCAAACATTGTAGTTGTTTTCCCCCTTTACAGCAATCTTACAGCTGTTGCTTTGCTGGGATTAATTTGTCTCTAAGGGGTTTCAACACTATCCTCCCCAGTGCATTATGAGAGCCTGTAATGTCATGTAATCGGTGCCATATTATTTTTGTCGAAATCTCTGGGAGTGATGTAAGAGGAAAAAGGAAACTAGCTAACTCCCAACCATTTGACCAAAGGTTAAATTAGTCTTGGCCTTCTCCCAGCCGGACCTGAAGCTTCTCAGTCAAACATTTGTTCTGCCCTGCTCAGAAAAATGTGATGTCTTTTCTTGTCTTTTCTCCCTCCCATGTTTGTTTTGTTTTGCTTTGTTTTTCTTTACCGATGTCACATGTTATCTTTAGTGTTGTGCACACATTTGTTGAGGAACACATCAGTGGGACAACAGATGTTACCTACTGGAAGGTCAAACCTTTGGTTCATGATTCTTTTAGATGCTATGGAATGCTATGGGCATGAAGACTACATTTTAAGTAGGTCATATTACCCTGTGTAAGAAAACTTTTATTTATTGTGTGCAGTAGATGCACAATTTCAGTCCAATTCAGTCCAAACTGGCCCAAGCATGGCCCTTTGTAAGACTCCAGAAGCTGTTTATCTGCTTGAAAGAAGCTAGAAAATCTTGCAGCAGCAGTATTTGGTAGGTGGTATGAGAGGCTCCTGCAGATTGTTCCCTCCCCGCTCCATGCAGAGTCTGAGAACCTCCTGGGGCAGTACAGAGTAACAAGAATCTGTTGTGTGTGTCTTCTTGTGTCCATTCCCATGTGCAGTGATAGGTTCTGGTTTAGATTTTTTTGTTTCTTAGATATATGTGTACACATTTAAGGCAAAAGATGGTAAGTTTTTTGAGGTTCTTTAGCTTGTTAGTTAAGAATATTGATTGAATAGCAAAGGGCTGATATTGAAGTGCTCTATTCTATGTTATGGGCTAGTAATGCCTGAAAAGATTGAAAAAATATTGGTCTCATTGGCCTTTAAGAAGTCTGGCTGCTTATCACCATTCTTTGGTGTTGAGAATGGGTTGGGCTGCCACAAAAAGAGATTTCTCAACAGAGTCAGCTGAATTGAGACTGTCATGAGAAGAAAAAATTGTCTGCTGCACTGAACAATGAATAACATTCTGAATGGGAATGAAGCAAGGGAATGAACAGGACAACAGGTGTACTTGGGTATTAAGCCTTGGTGAGAGTTCAGAGACGTTCAACATTTTACAAAAGTCCAAGTATTTCTTAATGCATCTGAATTGATGTCTTCTTTTATATGTTTTTCTGCTCGTGTCTAGTTATATATTTGAAAAACTGCCAGAAGTCCAAATGCCAGTAGGGGCCAATTCAGAGATACATATTTTGGCTGCTTAAATAATAAAATAATGACAAAAATGCTATTTATATTTATCAGAATAACAAATGTAGATTTTAACTGATCAAACAATGGTCATATAAAGAAGCCTGATTAATAATTAAAAAACTGTTATAGCCTTAATCCCATCAATTCCTTTGTTACACTAAATGATATATTTTCATGTTATCTATTTCCACAATGCTTTAAACAGCAAACAGTATGAAGATGCAATCTATTTAGATTGTGTTATTTTTCTTTTAGTTGAAACCTTTTCTGAATGATAAATTTGTATGAAAATCACCAGCAACTGTTGTAGAAGCATGAAGAATATAATTGAGGCTTGTAGATTTGGAATTTATACCAGGCTTAGATGTTTCCATCTCATTTGAGCTTCCAAATAAAGTCACAGGAATTTGTTAATAGTCACGGGCCCTTTCAGGTTATTTAGGAGAATCTTTCAATCCTTGCAAGTGAAGCTGCAATTAATTAGTGTTATGTATTGCTGTTAGCTAGTTCATGTACACTGTATATGAGCATGGATAGTTCAAAGGTTAATTTTCTTTTCCCTTAGCTCTGCTGAGTGGACTGTGGCCACCCCATGGGAAGTAAGGGTTCAAAAGTGACCTTACAAGTTATTCTCCTTGGGAAGAAACAAGTTGAGGGTCTGGTTGGGGAGTGCTCTCCACCCTTGGGAAGAACACAGCTTGCATTGCATCACTTGTTTGCACTGGCTTGAGCATATTATTGTAGTTGTGAAGGCAGCTCAATTGTTTCTAGTACTTGGTACCTTCTAGGAGGGTACTGCACTGTAATTGCACTGTAAAAAGAAAATACCAGGAGCTTAGAGCAAGGAGCTACTGTGACTATATGCTGTTTGTTCAGTATTAGACAGCAAAAAAGAGTATCGAGACTAGTAATAAAAAAGTAGAGGAAAATAATGTACAGGCCTGCATAAATAACACTGTGTAAATGCTTAGGTGCATAAGGAACCAAAATAATGAAGTGGCAAGGGTTTAAGAAAAAGCATATCAACATGAATAATCTGATCAGTTTACCAAACCATTAACATTTAGGATGGTGATTGTCAAGGACTCAGAATGAACTTCTACTAGTTTCTGTGGTTTTTTTCTGTATATGTTTTTCTAAAAGTATAGGTGTTTTTAAATTAAAAGCATGTGCACTTTTTAAAATTTCTTTTTTAAATTTTACATTCTCAAGGCATTAATGTACCTGTGTTACAGTGGAGTTGTTTATTGGCACCTTGGTGTTTTCAGTCCTCAGGATTTAACAACAGTTAGTAAGAGGCTCTAATCAGGATTCCCTGAGGGTGACCCAGCACACTGCTTACATAGTTACGTAGCTTTGCCATCAGTCATCAGTAGCTGTGAGTTTAAAACATACAGCATTGAATATGATTTGAATTAATCAGGGTAAGATTAAAATGAGATTCCCAAATTAGGAACCTGGACAAGAGGAATCTTGCTGTAAATTGCTATGTCTGTGCTGGAGGTGCTGACACCTGCTCTATGTGTCTGATCTCCCACTGCTGTCTCAAAGGATCCAGCCAACAGGGTCACCTCAGGGTAGAGCTCTCTTCTGAAAGCCACTGCCTGTGCTGGCTGGACCTCAGTTAGGAATCTCAGGTAGGGTTCCATCTCTAGACTCAGCTTTTCAGAGATTTTTAGTCAGGCTGCAATTAATTGGTGTTAAACACAACCAGCCCTGACTAATCCCTGATTGCTTCCTTGAGTTAATGCCTCACAGATACCCAAATACCTGTATATCCTAGTTTTTTATAGGTGCTGCACAGTCAGTTCCCAGTGAACTCATCAGGGATGAACAGTGCTTAGGTCCTCTGCAAACTCATCTGTTGTGGGGAGCAGTTGTAGGAATGGGGAGAGAAAGGGAATGCAGGGGCTTGAATTGTGTGCATCTGAACAAAAAACCTGCAGCCCGAACGTGTGTGTGTGTAAAAATAAATAAACAAACAAATCAATCACAGGTGTATCCAAGATGGCACTTACCACTTAACTGTGGAGAAACAGGAAACAACACACCAGAACTGCAGGAGACTGATACAAGTGCTGAAAAGCTCATTTGTCTATGGTCAAGCTGTGGTGAAAGCTGATGGTACTATTTATTAGCTGAGGGATCCTGCTGTAAGTATGTAGAACTGAGTGGCTGATGTGGCTATGTGTCACAAGGAAAATCAGACCTCAAAACATAAGGCCTTGAAAGATCATAAGTTCCAAAGAATTTCAAGGGCTTTCCTCAGCTCAGTTTGTCAGAAGTGTAAATTCTACTTTTAGAGATCTTTAGACAAACTCAATTCCTCTGCAAGAGTCTTGTCATCTCTGTGTATGTGTTTGCATGTATTAATTTTTCCTTTGCAATAATACAAGTAACAAGCCAGTACCAAGCAAGTCACTGTTCTAGGAGCCAGGAGACCCATGCTTAGTCCTAGCCTTTGCAGCAGATTGTCCTCTGTAGTCTTGGGATGAGTTACTCAATTTTTTTTCTCAATCACCTTGTCTGTAAAATTATAATAATAATTGTTTTCTCCGTATATTTTCATTTTACTTTTAAAACTTTCAAGGCCTATACCAAATCTAGGATATTTGTAGAGGACAGTGAGGCCGTGGTTTTGATTAAGTTGATACAAATAATCAGGTGATTAATCAACGATTTTCCTTTTTTTGTGCCATGAAGGAGGATTGACAAAGATGTTGCAAAAGAAAGCAAATATTGTTGTCCCTGCAGGCCATTGCAGCTGAAATAACTTGATTTTATTAGAACAGTTTCAAAATGGATGCTTACCTTGTAACTGGAACTCCCACAGTTCTTGTAACTTTGGTTTGTAGATCATCCAAAGCCTATTCGTGTTGTAAATGTATTCCATAGGAAGTGATGATATCTACAGTCTCATGAAGAGAGGAGAAGTATCTTTCCAGGTCTGAACTTCTTGAAAATCCGTGACATAAAGAAGCAGCTGAAGCAAATGCATGGGTTTGGATTTTATATGGATTCTGAAAATTCTGAATATTGTATGAGGTTTATGTAACTAGATGTCTTATATGCAGAGGAACCTTTTTATTTAATTTCTAAAATAATACCACTTAAAGGACAGTTGTAGAGGAGGAGCTGTGCAGGAGATGTGATCAAGTGCATGACTGGGAGTGGGGCATGAGGCTCTGTGAGATGTGCTAAGGACTGTGGGGAAAAGAGGAAGTGAAAACCCATTTAAACCTCCCACTCCCCATTCCCATCTGTAAATTTTGTCCCGGTTTATCAATTTTTCTCTCTGCTCAGCAGCATCTACAGTTGCTCAGATCCTCCAGCCTCAGATGCCTGTGGTTGCAATGTTTGCAACTCAAGCTAAAGTAATCAAGCATGTCTTCCAGAGCTTTAATAACATTCAAAGCAGGGAAAGATTTAAAAACCTAGCAAGTTTACTTTTATTTTAAAGATTATAAAACATGTTTGAACTATGAGTTCTGAACATACACTATGTTGCTGCTGCTTAGTTGCCCAGTAAAAGTAGATTACAAAATTATTTGCTGTAAAGCTTGATTAACTGAGGAAAAGGTGTGTTGGAATGGAGAGGATGGTTAAAATAGGCTTGTGCAGATGTGAATGATGACTTAGCAAACACTGGCTGCTGTGCCCGAGCCAGAAAACTCAGAGATGTTTGCTGCCTTGGTTCTGCAGTCTGAATCACTCAGGAACACAGTCTAATGAGAAGCTACTGCCTGGCCTTCCCAGTGTTTAATTGCACACCTGGAAAACACCAGCAGAGACTACATGCACATTCAGGGCTTTGCCTCAGCCCAAAACTTTACAGAAACACCATTTACTCCAATAGGAATTAAGAAGGGAGAAAGAAGTCCAATAGGAAGAATAGTAAGGAAGAAAAGTTGCTTGTCCTGAAACTTTGTGTGAAACAAAGAAGAATTGGAAGAAGCCCATCAGTTTGATGTCCTTTCTCAGGCAGAATTTGCTGGTGGCTCAACTCAATTCTCTGTGCAACATGGTTCTTGCTGCTGAACACAACTTCCACAACTAATGCATGAAATTTACCTTTGCTCTTCTGCGCTTTGTCAGCAAAACAGCTGAGAACAGCATTTCCAGTGGCTTTGGTTTGGTGGCTGTATTACTACCCCAAAGAGACAAACAGTAAAACTGAGGAAAGCGTGGGATTTTTTCCACTGAATTTTTCATTCTAAAATTATTCATTCTATTAGCTAAATTCTACAAGCATCATGAAATCTCTTGGCCAGCCCATAATCCTAGAGCTTTTAGAAACTTTCAGCAAAATACCCACACCCAGAGAGATTCTGCAGTCTGTAGTATGAACTTTTCCTGAAAAGGAATGGGGCCCCACTCTTTTCATGTTTGAAACTGCATGCTAGAAGGTTAGCTGGTAATTAGTCTTCCCAGAGAGGACACTGTAAAAACAAATCATCAAGTCATTTGTTGCTGTTCTACCTAAGAACACAGTTAAAAGAGCCTCTTTGCCAAAACCCTGAGAAAGAGCTCAGGATGGTCTATGTGTTTTTACAATAGAAAGCAACCAGCAGTCCTGTCTTTCAGCAGACCATTGCACCAGCCATTCTATAATACACATGCAGTCCACTCCAGGGAAGAAAACAGGCTTGATATTTTCATAGGAAAGAGCTACAAGGTGATTTTGAAAACTGAGAAACAGTTTCTCTAGTGATTTTTGTCTTAGTTGTTTTTATGTCTCTATAATGGAATATGAAATTAACTTCAAACATTTGTCTCAGAGACTTGACTATGAAGTTGTTACAGAAGCAGGAGATATGTGCATCTTTCTGTGTCTTTTTGAAAGGCATTGGGCAGCTGGAGTCCACTGTCATTTTCCCACTAGAGTGATCTGAAATAGTGTCATCAGAAAGGTTTACTAAAGGGAATCTAATGGGACTTGTGGAGTGTCAGATGTTCCCTAAGGAAACTCCTGTAAGAGTCTATTTTACCAGTGGTATTTCCTGGGCATTTTCCTCCAGAAACGTGTTTGTCCTTGGGAGACAAATGCTGCAAGGGGAAGACTGCTGGAGAGGCTGGGCTGCAGCAGAGTAGGAATTGCTCTGGGTTTTGCTGCAGTCTCATTTTGGGAGAAGGTGGTTCTGTGTATATTGGTCTGTTCAGAGACGTGGCCAATTTAGCAGTTCCCAGGAGCAGTGTGGCAATGGCTTCCTGTGGCTTAAGGTGTGCAGTGTGCACTGTGAAGAAACATGGGAGAGATTTTCAAGAAAGGATCGTGCTCCAGTTTAGTTCCATACCGGGATAGAAAGGGTGTGGTGCTCTCAGCAGCCTCCTCCCTCACAGCAGATGTGGCACCCCTGTGGTAAGGCAGCCCTGGGGCAATGCAGCGTCCTGGTGTGGGAGCTTTCCTGGTCCTGGCCAGGAGCTCCAGGCTACTCAGGAACAACAGACTGGTACTCTGTCAATGCCCATTTCTTTGGCAACAATATGTTTTTCTCCTTTATGTCACAGCCAGGTTGTATTCAAAATAGAATATGTATGCATGTGATGCTGAAGGTATAAGGCTGACGAGTATTTGATGACTTTTCTGGACTCCTTAGAATACTTGATTTGAATGAGTCTGTATAGCCCAGGATAGGGCATCTCACCAGCCAGCTCTGAGCAAGAACCACAATATTCTCTGGTGAAAGAACAAGCTGTGAATTCTAACCCAGTAGGGTCAGATGCCACTAGGCATCCCCTAGTGGAGACTGCTTTAGCCAAAATCCCTTACCTGCAGTTTCTTGGTGGGAACAAAGAGTGCCTTTCTATTCAGCATCCTTCCCAGAAATCTGAGTGTTTGTGATGTTCAAAATCAAGAACTAAAAGAAGGCCTCGCTTGGCAGGCACTGACTGTGCTTTGAGATTAGATGTCAAGTGCCAAAGACTGTGGGAGAGGTTTTGGACCAACAGAAAGCAGAAAACAGCAGAAACCTCTCAGGAGATCCTGCTCTGTGTCCCATCTTGTGGTAGGGTGAGAGTACGGAGAGAGAAAAGCAGTGGACCATAAGCTGGAGGGCAAGCAGTAGAAACACATTTTCTTTTTGTTTGGTAGCAGGATCAAGGTGCACGCAAATATCTCGCTAATTATGCTGCTCTAGGAAATGGGAACTCAGCCGGGCATACAGAGAGCAGGGAAAATCCCCAGAATTAAGTGAGTTAATATGAGCACCAGCCTCACTGTGTGGAACCATAAGGGAGAAGGAGAGGGTCTAAGCAAGGTCACAAAAATGATCAAATTCTGTGAGAGCACATATACACAAGAGTAAGAAGATTTTGACAAAAGCTAGTGGTGGATCATTGAGAGGCCAAGGCAGTTAAGTTCCTGCTTTGTTACATAGATAAATTGCCAAAGGAAACATTATCCAAACAGTTCTACTTCAAAGGCAAAATGACAAGCTTTGGGGAACTTGCGGTACTTTCAATCTGGCCAATAACCAAGTGTAAAGTGTAAAATATACATGTTTAGGAAGTAGGACACATGCCGTTCAAGACAGGCCTTTCCCATGCTCTCAGACCAGTGCAGCTTCATTTGATGTGCAAATGCATGATGTGTGATCTGTCCTGGCAATGTGCTGCCTGCCAGCAGCACAAACATTTCACAAGCACCCTTTTGGGTTACTCCAGCCTGCTGTGTGCACAGCCTCCTTGGCAACCTCTGCAGCTGGAGTTTTTCTTACAGTCTGTTGCTGTGGTGGTTGCACAATACAGGTTTATGTAGTGTGTCTCATCAAGAGACTCCAGGCAGTTTAAAACACTTTGAAAGCATCCTGGAATTGCAGGATTTAATGTTAGATACTAGGATTAAATGACAATACAAGGAATGGTTACAGTAATGCACTGGGGAACATATCAGTAATGTAGACTTGATCCTTAAGGTAGATTGTCCCAGCAGATGTCCCAGCCTTCCTGGAAATTGGCAACTTCAGGGTACTACAGATGATGGCAAAGGCCCTCCATAATGTGTTTATAAATTTCACATAAATCAGGTGAAAAAAGTGTTCCCTGGAGTGCTTCCTGGCAGTGCAGGTGCAGCCAGAAATACATGTACTATGCACAGTACAAGCCAGCCTCTGTTATTTGATGAAACTCATCCTGAAAACCCATGAAAAGTAACAGTGCAAATGCTCACCATAAAGAAGCAGTGGATTGTAGGTGCAGTCTCTCTTCAGTACTGGCTTGAGTGGATTTAAATGTATGATATCAGAAAAAAATAGTTGTGGTCTTTATGATGCACCTGAGCTCTAGAATACCTGTGCTAGTGGGATGAGGCTGGCTTTTAGTGATGGTTCAGGATGTAAACTCAGCTGGCAGAACTGTTTAAGAACCAGCCATTCTTAGGAACCAGGGGCATGCAGATGTGCTTTTCCCCCCTCTCTAACAGTAAGCTAAGGGACTTAGGTCCCTTAGGGACATTATGCAGCAGCTGTGGTGACTTACCCCAGTTGTACCAAGAGGCAAATCAGCCTTGTGTCTCTCCTCACTGTTGGGACAGATTCCCAGTCCTGTGTGTATGTGCAGCCTCTGGGCCTAAGGCACAGATAACCAGGCACTTGGTGCTGAGCACTACCCAGTGCAGCAGCTGTGGCTACACAGAAAACTTAACCTGCTCTGCACCACTGAAATGCCTGAACTTGTGCTGCAGCCAGCTGTAATCATCTGTTACTTGTGTTAACCTTGAATTCCAGCATGTCAGTTCCGGTCCTCTGAGAAAAATTAGGGAAGTGCTTATTGAAACCAGCATCCCAGCACTCCACACTGTGCTGGGTGGAAGAGGGAAGTGGGACCCCAAGCTTCAAGAGCCTTAGTAGCAGCATATTCTAGCCACACTTTCGTCATGTGAGATTATACCACTATTCTCACTTTAGTCTAATCTATCCTTATAAATGGCCCAACTTCATGCTTAAGTCCTGCAGTTGCTTCAGGAGTTCCTGAGCTTTCTGGCTGAGCCACACACAGTTCCCTGATACCTGTGCACTGTCAGTGGACACAGAAGATACAGTGAAGATACAGAAAGAATTATAGACTGTGTGTTTAATGAGGACAAGGGAGGAAGATGCATTTTATGCAGCTGTAGTCTAATGTGCTGAGAGAAATCTGTTTGAATGGGTTGGGAATGCTGATGGCATCTAATAGCCACAAAGGCTTTTCCTGCTTCCTGATAGATACAGCACTGCGAATATCAGTCATTGTGGTATGAAGTTGTTACAAGAAAAATAACTTCCTGTGTTGATGGACTTAGCATGCAGTAAATGGAGATGTATGGATGCAAATGTAAGGTGGTAAATGTAGCTCTCCAGAGCTCTATGTGTAACCATGCAGAGTCATAAGTAAAAAGTACAGTGTACTGCTTGTCTTTGACTTCCTCTCTAGCTCAGCTGGTGCCCTGAATTCAGTGTTATTATGGTTCTTTTTTTTCCAGGACAGAACTGAGAAATAACAGGGTTCTGTGACACACAGTGCCACTGCATATGCAAGGCAAGATTTTTCATCCTGGCCTCTGTGGGGAGAAAGAGAAAGAGCATTCTCTGTAACAGGGCACAAATAAATCTGTGAATGCTATACAAATAGTATCAATATCCACTGCTTTGTCTGAAGGCCACAGAACTGAAACTTTTTTGCCTTTCTTCACATCCTTTTCTAGAAGAAATGCACAATTAGTTCCAAACTCTCCCTTTACTGTGCCTGTACACTTTTATTGATACATTCACTTTCACTGGCTGGAACTTTGCTCATTTCACTAGAAGACACTCCTTGTTTCCAGTGGGTTCCAGAACAACCTTCCTTCCTTTGTTTTGCTTTCAGAAAAGGTCCTTATTGCTCGTGCCTGTGTGACTGCTTGGAGTGCTGAGACAGGTGGCAAGTGGGTCAGAGAGATGGGGAGTATGGAAAGTGCCAATTGTCCAACCAAAGTCCCACGACAGAGTTGTCCATACCACTTGTTAAACAGAAATGATACCCTGCTTAATAGATACCTGATATTTCAGACTTTCAGCAACAGTGCTCCTTCCTAAGAATGCAATTTCCTTCCTATTATTGAGTTTTATTCTCTTTTATCCCATCTATTCTAGTCAAGTTACTTCATTGTGATTGCCTCTCAACTGTTGATTAAATCAACGGTATTATTCTGTGACACTGAGGTGTGACCATTGCTTGCCATACAATGAAGTAGCTTGGCAGTATTAACTGGGAAGTTACTTCACCTAAATAACCACCATTTCAAAAAGCAATGCAGTTCCTGGCAATGAAAGTAACCTGGAATAAAGGCATTGTTTGAGGGAGAGCTGTATAGTACCTGGCCATGTGAATTCAGTCTGTCCTTGTCCCATTTTAGCATTTTGAAATCAAAGTTAAGTAGACTATCTCTCCATAAAAGCTCTGAGTGATAATTTAATAATCTCTGTGAAACATCTACTAGAGAAAGAAAAGACATCATGATTTTTAAAAACATTATCCAAAAATCAAGCTGTGATGCAGCAGTTTGCAAGGGTGCCCCACTGGTTTTGATGACTTCAGACCTGCCCCAATAGCTAAACTTTATGACCATAAGGGTGAGGATGAACTTTGACTATGACCTAGATCTGCAATTCACAAGTGTTTTCATACAGCTGCAATAATATTCCAGAAAATGTAATTGGCCTTTTACTTCATTCACTTTTGCAAATGAAAATAAAGCTACTGTGAGAGCAGATCTTTTGCTAAGAAAATATTTTTTTTAATATTTTTATAGCTCTGTCAACAATAAAGGAGTCTCACAGTCTAAAGTCTTTCTCTAAACCTTTTTAATGGAAAAAACTTCATAGAAAATATCCTTTTACTTTTTTAATAACATATAACTATATACATGATTAAAAACTGTAACAAAAAGCTGCAGGGACTGGAAAAATGTTTTGTTGGATCCATGCAGATGGTACATCTAAAAAAGGATTTCACAAATCCATGTACATCAAATGGAGCTGCAGTGACAGGGTTGAAAAAAATGGCAACTCTATATTATTTACCTGAATGTATTGGGAATAAAGCACAGACATACAAAATACATGAAAAGAATACAAAAGAGTACATGGTGTAAATGCTGTAAGCACAGGAAGGTTCTTTTTTAAGTAAATAGGAGAAAAGAAGTAAAATCTCCTTTTTCACATTTTATATTGCAGTTTAAAAGATAACTAATCTCTTGCTGTATTTTGTTTTTCTTCACTCTGACATACACTACAGTAGAAGTATATGGCATTTGAATTTAACAACTCAGGAATACTTTGATTTATCTCCATGTCTGTGAGTGTACTATCAGTTCTGAATAACGACATGTATTGCTTAAAACCACACACACAGTTTGACATGAGTTACAAAATATTGAGGGCCACCAAACTACAAAGTGCTGGAGACTCTTGTCCTGATCCAGCAGTATGTTGAAGGACACATACAACTTCAAATCTAAGAGGAATTCCTCAGAGACTAAAGGAAGTTAAGGACATGCAGAAGTTAGTTTCTGATCAGGGCTGGAGTTTTGAACAGTTCATAGCATAGACTCTGCAGCCAGGAAAACTTACACCTGAGGCTGTAATTCTGTCCTTACACCCCAGATCACGTAGCCACACTGTGTGGATGATTTACTGTACTTCTAAAATAGATTTTCTTAATTCTAAGTTAAAACATAAATGAAACCTCTTTTTAAAAATCTGGGGGATTGTTGAGCTCTGCAGCGGAAAAAAGAAAGAGATAGTGTTTAGTTTGCCAGTGATAGATTTGAAGAGATTCTGTAGGTAGCAGGTAATAATGTGACAGGCTGTAAACACCTCAATTCTGAAAGAACTTGCTCGTATTTTTGTCCTGGATTTAAAAAACCCAAATAATTGAAAACTCAGTACCAGCCAGTAACATCACCTGAGGTGCACAAGCATGGTGAGGATGGCAAGACATCATTTACTAAAAGCTGTAACAAGTACTTAATGATTCCCAGTGTAATCACAGGCAGTTTAATAGCAGACAAATAAATGGAGCCTGTGCGTGCATATATTTGTTTAAAAAAGAAAAAAGGTGAAAGCAACAACAATAACAACAACAACAACAAAACTAGACAAGCAGTGAAAGCTAAAATATTCTGTGAAGCCTTGGAATCTGTTCCTGTTCTCGTTAACACCCACCCACCCTGTCTGGCCTTGCTCTTTTGGCAGGCAGGTAAATCCCTTCAAGTTCCTGTAAGTGAAGGAGGACTTTTTGCTTATAGCAATAATAAGCTTTGAAATCCAAATTGCTGTGAGCCATGAAAGCCAAATCTCACTGATAAGTGTTTGGCTTTCATTGGCCATGTAGCAGATTGATTCCCTCCCCAGTCTGACCTCTTTCTGTGGGTGTGCTAATTGGAAAGTTGCCACTTTACCAGGTTTGAGGCCATTACCATTCAGAGTCTTTTATTTTTTAAGAATATCAATGACACTTGTTCGTGTTGTTCATTGCTAGTGTTTTGGGTATAATCTGGCTTGTAGAGCCCTGATTGAAACTACAATGTCAGTACAAGGCAGGTCTGTTTGAGAAGGCAACCTGAAAGCAGTAAGACTTATTTTGTTTATTTAAGGAAGAAATAAATGTGTGTGTGCATGCATTTGCATTTAACAGTTTTATAGCTGGAACCATTATTAAATGATGCCTAGTAGCAATTTTATCTCGTTATGATTTGTTTTATAAAGATGTAACGATTCTCAGGAGAGTTTTATGAAAACATGCAAAGTTGGTTTGCATTACGTACGCAGTTATGTGCCCAGTATATATGTTGCAACTTAATTTCTTAAATATATATTGTGTAACACTTTTTATTCCTGAGTGCTGGTCTCCGTAAGGAATAGAGAAGGTGGCATCATGTGCTCTTCTGCACAACACGGTCCTCTGTAATTTTAGGAGTTCTTCTGAGGGATCTTTATTGTCACAGTTTTAACTTCAGAATATTCTCTCAATCCACATTCACCCCTAAAGAACAAATTGCAGCATCAGCTTATACCAGGTATTGTTTATCGAGAAAAAAATCTGCAAAGTGATTTCTTGATAAAGTTAAGATATAACCCAAAATTGCAGTTCAGTTTAGGTCAGAACAATGGATGGCTTCAGAATCTGATAAGGAGATACAGAACATTATACCCAGAAATACTCACTGTCTGTTGATGGAGCTTTTGGAAGTGAATTTATGTTCCTTGTGCTTCCTAGACCTTGAAAATGTCCAAGCACTAAGACCTACCCCACTGGCAGTGAAATTACTGTTCATATTGCACTCAAGAAAGGGAAGGTCCACACTGAGCATAATGAAAAATTAACAACTCACAACCATGCATAAGATGAACTTGACTCCTAACCCGCTGATCTTTTCTCCCTAGCAACACATCCAGCAGTAGAAATCACCATTTGCACATAATGTGGAAGAGGGTTCAGCTTGCTCAGATTCCTTTCTACCATTCCCTGTAGAATTCCTGATTTTGTCCTGGTACAGGACCTTACATAAGAACCTCCATACTGCTGGAGACCAGGCACCTCCTAGGTCCCAGTCATCTGACACATGGCTCTGAAGGAGACACATTCTGCTTTGGATAGATTATGCTTAAAAAGTGGGTGTTCCTGAATGCTGTTAACATTTTGTTTTAGTCAGCTGCAGCCTGGCTCATCTCTTTGGCCCCTCTGCTGAGGTTTAGAGTGGATGTTGCCTGGCTTCGTGGGACTTGCGCTTGTCTTCTCTGAAGTACAGGTATTTCAATTTTCCTGTGCCTATTTTGAGTAATGAAGAAGTCTCTTTATGTTATTTGTGGAGTTATGTCTTCCAGATGCTGTGTCTGTAAAGCAAATGCTGTCCCCACCTCAAAACAGGTACAGTCCAAGTCTGGAAGAAGAGTATCTTTTCCATATTAACTCAATGAGGACTTTTTTTGCAAGAATTCTTACAGACATTTGTTTCTTGGTTGATTTTTTATCCTTACCCCTGAGACACACACAGTATTGCTCTATTACTTGTATTAAAATGTAGAACATGCTGGCATAGGTATGATGTTAGCATGTTTACTATTTGACACTGCTTCCCCTCTGGATTCTCCTGTGCAGGACTTAATACCAACTGAACCATAAAGAATATTTCAGAGGAATTCTGCAGAACCTCCTTCTAATAAGTGTTTCAGAATGGAGTGAGTGGCCACTATTTAAGGTAATTAAATCCCTCTGCAGGCCCCCAGTGTTGCGTAACCCATTTTGTATTTACTTCTACACTGCAGATTTTACAGAAAATACAACACTGGGGTGAAACTCCTGTAACCTTCCCTGGAAAGTTAATTCATTTGAGCAGAAATCTCAGTATTTACCAGCCCATGTCACTTCATCTGCAGTTTTGAAAGCTGATGTGCCTGTTGGCTTGGGAAGCCTTATACATGATATAGTGGTCGGTATTTAAGGGATACAGCAGACTGATGATGCAGTAGGAAGTTTTAAGATTTACCAGAATCTAAGTACCTGCAAGCAAGTATTAGTGAAGACTTTTTTACATGTGAAAGATTCCCATTGACCTGGACCACGCCACCCCCACCTTTCAGTAGAAAGTGGTGGATTTGTCTCCAAAGAATGACCAAAAACTGTAGCTGTTTTTCAGAAGCATTCCCTTAGGGCTCAGTGGAAGCTGTCACCAGGAGCTGCCTGGAGCTCAAGAACTAATGGTAGTAAGTGTCTGTGCGGAAGTTTCTGGATTAGGCAGGGCTGCTGTGTAGCTCCAGACACCCACTGGACACATTTCTGCAAGCCAATAGATAACCCAGCTGACAGCAGCAAGTGACTTTATGTACATTCCAAATGCCACTTGATCTCTCATCTTGGTCTGCCAAACAAAATTAGAGACAGTTATTGTCTGTTTCTTCAGCTTATGGCTTCAGGACTTTACATGGGTTTTTTTCTGGTCAATAGTTTGGAGAAGGACAACTGTGATGAATTCTAAGGCAAATATTTTTTGAAAGTTAAAAAGCTACACTTGCTGAATAGGGAGATGGGTTATGCCAGAATTCAGAGCAGAAGAGTCAGTGTGTGTTCAGTTAAAGAGCTCAATTGTCCCCACAGCCTAATACAGGGAGCAAAACCATCCTATTCCATGGCCACTCTGGGTCTTCTGGGATTGCAGTTTGGTATCAGAGTGAGAACAAAGGTTTTGTCTATGAAGAGGAAGGAGCCCACAGTTCAAATCTGCATGGTGCTGTCCCTTGATTGTGTAGGTGTGAGGGAGGGGGAACAAAATGCTTTTTAAGAAAAAATATTACATATTCTCTTCCCTCCCTCAGTCCAGGAGAAAAAAAGATACAGGAAATACAACTCCAAGCCATTCTCCTGCTTGCACTTGTTTTTCAGAATGCAGGTGTGCAGTGCTGTATCTCAGAGCTATCCATAAAATAACAATTCCTATGACATTAAAGGAGAGTTCTGAAGTAGAATGGCACTTCCTTCCCTTGAAGACATTTGGACAGAGGCTAGAATTTTGGGGAGCTCTAATATAAAATGGCCACATGTGGCTTTTTGGGATGAACCGCCCAATTTTTAGTTAGAGGAGTTAAATTTTACATCTCTCAGGTAAGAAGCTTTAAAGAAACATGAATGAAAAAAACCCCCAAACCCATGTCTTCTAGACCTCTTCAAGGATACAAGAATATTGTAAGTAGTCCTAATGCAATCAGAAATCACCTGTATTGTGTAGTCTACCAGGATGCACATACCCTGCTACCTTTTGTGGGAGTGTAAAATGAGCATAACAGGTTCTCAACTTTGTGTTGATTTTTTGCCCATGTGTGATGATAACCTGCGAATTTAAATGCAGGACCAGAACAAGTCCCAGATACTGCACTGCTGGCACGGACAGCACAGTGGCCCAGTTATGACCTGGCTGTAACATAGTGTCACCTTAGCAATGACACACTTATGTACAGACACTTTTTTTCTGTAATTGCCCAACTCAACATTATTTATGCTGCAAAATGTATGCCTTAAAAACAAGAATGTAGGAAACTGGCATTTTAATAAAAAGTATGCAAGTATTAATGCAGGGTGGAGGAGGTGAATTAGAAGGTGATATCTGATCAAAGAAGTTCTGAAAGGAGTAGAATAATTACTCATAGATAGGTTTTCAGGCATCTTTGTGAGATGGAGATTATTGCCATTCCAAACATTTATTGTTTATGATGAATACTTTCAAAGCTGTAGTGTGAATCAAGTGTGCAATTACCACAGATTTTTCCATGAGAGCTGGGGTGCTGCCTGGGTTTCCCCCCTTTTAAGAGCTCTGCAACATTGATATGTGAATATTTTGCTTGCAGTTGAACCTCTCTGGAGTTAGTGGGGTCACCCCTGGGTGTCAAGTTACTTATGTGCTCTATCGAGCTTAGTAGTTTTAGAATATTTTCACAATGATAAGAGTTAGATGACCTGACATATTTATGCCAGTGTGAGATCACCTCATAACTCATGAATGTGAATAGTATGAATGTGTTATTCAAAGTACTCCCTAACGAGGGAAAATACTTCAGACTACATAAAGCTTATTTTATAGATCAAGTTGTATACTTCAACATATTTAAAGTTTTAAAGAGTTTGACCTTACTTTAGTTTTACTGCTGAGTTTGGCATTAGCCATAAGCTATTTTGAAAACTTAGGTGAGACATATCTGGTACACATACCTCCTGCACAGAAATTAATTGAATTCTTGGTATGTAACCAATCTGGGGCTGATGCAATTGCTAAACTTCCTTGTGATTGTAATGAGAATGAGAAACTGTTAAGACTTTAAATTAGGTACATGGGACAATATTTGAGTGTGGAGCTCCATTTCAAAATATTTGGCACTTAGTGCTAAATGGAATGACAGAAAACTTTATAATGGCAAGTGGTTTTTTTTAAAGAGATGTAAACACATTTGTTTCCTTCTCTTTGCCTGATTGCATTGTTTAAAAATCTGCAAGCTGATAACTTTTTTAAAAAATTCAAATCCACCTATATTAAAAAATATAGTGAAAACCGAAGAAAGGAAAGGAAAAACTACCAAGAGAGGCACAATACATAGCAAAACAACTCTGAAACAAGTACACCAAACCAGTCAACAAGTACTCAACAGCACCAAAGAGAGAGTCTTTCAGAAAAGTGATGCTTAATATGATTTAAAAAACCTTCCAGAAAACACAGGTTACAAGTCTAGAAAAATATTCAGAAATGTTCAGTTCCTTTCAGGATAAGAAGAGAATTCCAATAAGTTAGTTTGCAATGTTAATAATAATAATAATAAAAAGGTGGTCTTAGAATGCAAATCAATTGCATTTAGAACCAGCAATGATGATTAAAGGTCACTTTATATTATGCCCTAATTCTCAGGCTGGAATATTTCTGGATCTTAATTTGCATAGAAGCATTCACTAATGTTTACGAAGTTGTAGAGTTGAAAGCAATTTAGAAAACAGCAGTGGAATACTTACATCTCTCTCCCATTGCCAGACATTTTGAATCCTCCAAAAGGACTTTGGGCATTTAAGGCATTGTAGCAATTTATCCTGTAACAGGAAGAGGCATTAAGTCCAGCTGCACTGCCAGAAAGACCTTTGGATATCTCAGAGAGAGGCTGAAACTTGTGGAGCTAAGGACACTCTATACCTCTTAGTTAATAACAAACTTGTTTCATGTTGAAAAGAAATGAGGGATTTATGCTACAAAAACAACAGGCTGTTTCTCACTCCTAAGGAGAATTGGATTTGACCTGTGAAGGCAGGAGGAGAGCACCATACCCTTGGACACAACTTCAGTAATGAACTGTTAATCTGCTGCCAAACCTCAGTGCCAGTTTATAAAAAAGAGCTGTTAGATTTGAGTTTGCCTTTTTCTTCCTAGTTTCTTTCAGATCTTTACTCAGGTTTGACATACTAAATTGCAAGCTACTAAACTCTAGAGTTGGCATTCCCCATTCCTAAAGACTGGAGAGGAGGTGTCCCCTCAGTTCCTTGATGTTGTAGAAAGCAGGTAATCCTTTGTGCCTTTAGTAAACCCTCCCAGGTTTCCTGTGCTCCCCAGAAAGGGTCGTTTATCCTGTTTGTTTCCAGTAAAGCCGCTCAGCAGCGGCTGCCGTGCTCCTGGGAAGCAAGGTGCTTTCCAGCTCCAGCAGCATTCCCCAGCACTGAGCAGCCACAGAACCTCCCCACAGCTGTTCCATGGCTTGGCCAGTGATCCACCACTAGGACGGGCTGCATAAATATTCTTAACAAAGGGTGCAAAACTGAAGTGAAATGATGATAGTGAGTCAAACTCTTTTATCTTCAAGAGCAGGAGTGGGATAACTTCTGCTTACCAGACTGTCCCAGCCTGCATTGCTGAAGAGACTGTCAGGGCCTTGTTTATGTCATTTGTAAAGACAGCAGCTACCAGCCCAAAATCAGAGTTGTTGGCTCTCTCTATAACTTCATCCATGGTTTTAAATCTCAGTATTTCTTGAACAGGCCCAAAAATCTGCAACAAAGATTAATAATTAATAAACTACTTCCCTCAATAGCATTTTATTCTTGTTTTATTCTGCTTTCTTAATTATCGTCTCTCTCCTATTATACTCCTTAAAATTTCCCACAGCAAAATTTAGTGATAAATAGTGATAATATCTGTCTGTAAAACTGCAAGAATTTTCTAAAGCAGGTGCCTCAGGGGAACTTGTCCATTCTACCCATATCTCCTCTTTGATATCTGAAACCTTACAGTCAGTGACAAAAACTGAGCTTCCCTACCCAGCTGATGTCACTTGCTGTGTGCATAAGGAGTTCTGAAAAGATTTTTTTTTTTTTAGTATGGTCATAATTTTCACTCTGAAGGTTTTGTCTTAGGAATTAAACAAAAGGTAGAAAAGCAATATTTAGGACATTTTAAAAAGATCTTGCCCACACATGTGAATACCTCCTCCTTGGCAATCCGCATGTCATCTGTTACATTGGAAAACACCGTAGGTTCAATGAAGAATCCCTTTCTTCCCAGCCCCTTTCCCCCACATTCAAGTTTTGCTCCTTCAGTAATGCCACTTTGAATCAGTTCCAAGATCTTGTTGTATTGTTTTTTATCAATCTGGAAAAGAGAAAAAGCTGTTTGATGTGCAGACCATGTACTTGACAACCAAGTCCAAATAGGTGTTTTTAGACAAGTCATGTTCCAGTGAGTCGGTTCCTGCTTCCATTCACTGCTCTTTGAGCTGCAGATGCCAAAGATCTACAAGCAGGTGCTGACTGTGACCTCGAGCTCAGACTTCTTAAGATGTGTCACCTTATGTTTGTGGCTTAACCCACGCTCTTGCTAAACAATCTAGTTTATAAGCACAAAAAAAGCAGATCATTAGGTTTTGTCCCAGATTAAGTTCCTGAAAATGTTATAAGCCCAGCTGATTATTAGTGACAGGAACATTTTCTAAAGACTTATTTCTGATTATGCCCATCTTCTGCTTAGAATTTCTGGATATCCAAGCACAGTTATGGCTGTAGACAGTTCTTGACAGTTAAGTGCTCACAGAGACTTTTAAGAGCTTCTCACAGTTTATAGCTGTATTTTGGGGGCTGAAGATCCAAATCTTGCTCTTAAAACTAGGAGGCAAACATTGATATTTAAACTGAGATTTTTTATTTAACAAGAAACACCTCAGAGCTGCACAGCTTATTTACTCCTTTAGAATTTTAATCTTGAAAGCATGTATCATGTCAGCTACTCTGGACCTTGAGTGAGTGTTCACTGACTGACCTCTGCCTTGGTGGAGTTTAAATACTTCCAGGCACCTCCTGGGCTGTACAGCCAATGCCCTAATCCTTTACCTGTGGACCTTGTTCTGTAGTTGGGTCAAAAGGACTCCCCACAACTCTCCTCTTTGCACGTTCAACACTTCTTCTAACAAACTCTTCGTAGATTGATTCTTCCACATAAATCCGTGAGCCTGCAGTGCAGCATTGACCTTGATTGAAGAAGACTCCTTGGTGAGCTTGTTCCACAGCATAGTCCACTGAAAAACAAGACAGCACATGTTGCACTGGAACACTGTGGGCAAATCTGCCTTTGCACCAGTGCTGTGTCTATTACACAGTGCCACATCCCCGAAACTTCAGTAGTAGCATTTGGATAAATAAAACTAAATCAAGATATCCCATAGCTGTGTCAGGTCAGAAATGAGGATGATTCCCACTGGAAAAGCTAAGACAGTGCCTTAGAAGTCAATAGGAGTAAGGTATGCAAGAACAACTTCACCAATGTCTTATATCCAGCAACATGTCATTTACCAAGTAAAACCCTTAAGGGAACCTCAGAAGCAGGATATGTCCCACATAAATACATCTGACTGGGTCACTGTAGGAGAAGAAAATTTGTCTGTGATCTCAGGTTGGCAGTGGGTTATTAATACTTCCTGTGTGAGAATTATAGCAAACCAAATACATGGGAGATTTTGGCTTTGATAATGGCAAGACCTGTCCTTCCCAAAAAATCCAGATTCTTCTATGGCACCACAGAAATTTCCTCTTGGCCCATGCAGATGACTGGGTAAGGCCTTAAAATTATAGGTCTGTTATAGAAAAATCAACCCTCAATTTCTACTCTAACTTCCTTGGAGGTACAACTAACACATTCTGTCCAAGCAGGACAGAGGATCTGGTCATATTTAGACATTCAAGGCCACATTCTTACTTTGGGTATAATAACTGACTAGACAAGAATAATTAATTAATCCCTAAACAGTAATGCCCTACAGCACTTTAATACCTCTGTTACCAGTTGTAGCACTTTGGAACATTGCTTAAAGTATAATCTTTTATGGACTAAACAAAGCAACAGTACTTTACTTTCAGCACATTCTAGACAACTCTGTCTAACAGAAATGTCTTTTTATGCCCTCAGTGTGGTCTTAAGAAAAATTATATGGGGTGTTCCCTGGACCACATTTAAATTTTCCCTGGCAGCTCCATGGAGATTGAAAGCACTAGTGGATAGCTGTGATTAACTAATGTTTCTTCTCTATTGTTAACAGTTTTTCACCATGAGGGGCTCTAACCATTCTTCTCTTTTTTTGGTGCACTAAACCTTCAACAGCTTTATCATGCTTTCTGCTAACTTTTGGCACACAGTGTTCCTCAAGTAGAACAAACAACTCCTTTGGAACAGTGAGCCAGTTGCTGTTTTTAAATAATCTGAGCTTTGAAGTTTAAATCTTAGGCCAAGTACTGGAGGTTGTAATTGTGGGAAGACTAGAGAGCAGTTGTCCGTCCCCCATGGAAGGTCATAACACAGACCTGCCCCTGGCACATGCCACTCTACTAGAAATGTTTAGGTGTTCAAGTGTGAGTTAGCAGGTGAGGGACGTTTGAGGTGTGGTGATATCTGGTGGGAGGTGGAGATGAGGAACTGGGGTAGAAGGCTGGAATATCTGTGTCTGGCTTCATCTGACAAGAGCTTTTTTAGCTTACCAGGATGACTGGCTGAAATTTCAATCCTTGACTTGGTAAAGCACTTCTTTGTAGAAAAGCTGCTGGAAGTTGTCAAGCTTTCCCTAGTTTTTCAGATATTGATACTTTTTGAAAATGGATACAGGATTGTAACCATCTCTTGTAATTGCTGCTATTCAAAATCATTCTATTCACTTCCCTCTTTTAAATGAGAAGACCAAATCCTTATGTGTCTATTTATTGGGGTTGCAAAATTCTCAGAAAGGGCATTGCGTACATTGTGCCTGCACCCAGCCTGAAACAAGAGCTCGGAGCAAGGTGTGAACCATCTCATTCATCTTAAAGGGTGTTAACTTCAAAACCTCCTAATTTAGATATCAACATTGCAACTATTTCGTTGTTGATCATTTAAGCAGAAACTTCTAGTTTGTGCTTATATCCTATCCTAAACAGCTGTCCTGTACCTTCTCAGGTGCCAGAAATCTCAGCTGCACAACAGCATACATCTGCCAAAATTTTCAGCTCCCTGCAGACAGTGGCAGTGAGGATATTGAGATACACAATTCTTTAGTTGTGAAAATTTTAAAAATAGAATAATCTCCCTTTACAGCTACTTAACAAAGGAATACTGCACTGTCTAGATTAACAAGTGTACATAAAAGTCGTCCCTTTTTATAATTGCTTTGAACCAAAAAAAGGACAGATTTTCCAGATTTAAAGCACTAAATCACCTTGCTGCAGTGCGCAGGATGGCAAATGTGTGTGGGACTAACTGTGAAAAACACCATGTCCATATGCTTGGTTATAACCTTTTTTCTGCTCTCTTGTTGACTATGAATCCGTGGTTTCAAAAGTTGTATTTTATAAAAGATAGCACACCTTAGATTGCTTCTCTAAGATTGAAAATTGCCATAGATACAGCTGTATTGCTTTACTTCACTTTATATGAAAGATGTGCCCTAAAAATAGTTTAAAAAAAACTGGAAAAAACATCATGCAATCATGTTTTTACCAAAAATATGGAAGTGCTGACTTACAATCAGCATCTGCGAAAATAATGTTTGGGCTTTTCCCACCCAGCTCCAGTGTAACTCTCTTCAAATTACTCCTTCCAGCTGCTTCTTGGATCAGCTTCCCAACCTGAAAGGAAATGGAGACACATTTTACAGGGAATGTAGTCATACAGTTCATTTTAACAGCCAGGGTTGGCTATCAGAGCAGAGCTTTAAATAATCCAGCAGGTTCTTTGTTCCAAACATATTCTCATCAGTAGTGGACAGCTTTCCTTTTTTTTTTTTTTTCCTAGAAATTGAGAGGGGATAAGGCACAGCACTAAGTTTGTGTACCATTCACCCCTATGCAGCTATGCTAAAATGGCTTTCTTTTAAGGCATTTTAGGAGGGCTGAATTAGAAATTTGAAATGGATGTGACTGCAATTGCTTCCATCCAAACCACTGACATGTTCACTAGGCTTAATACATCAAATTCTCATGAAACCATCTTCCTCCTCTGCAGGATTAACAGCACAGAGCAGAATACCAAGTAGGCAAGAAGTTACAAAAGCACCATCGCAGACCTGACCCACAGCTGCACCACAGATAATCTTAATACAGGTTGAGGAGGTTAAAATCACCTCCAAAATGTCTTTGTAGATTGTGGGGTCAGCTGGACCAGCCACAAATTGCAGATCTCACCAATAAACATGAGCATAGATTAAATGGAGTAGCAATCTGACAGCTACAGATTTGATGTGCTTCCACATCAGTACAGTTGGAGGGGCAGCTGTGCTCCCTGGAAATTCTCCTCTCCCTGGATCAACAAATCCAAAGTAGATCAGCTTTTGTACGGTTGTAGTGTAACTGTGACCGTTTTGCAGCTAAGGAAGTAATCACAGGTAGATTTAGGCTCCTACATGGTAAAATACAGGACTAAAAGTACCTATTGAATCTTGAGAAGCCTAAGAACCTTGGTAAGTGCTTTATTTTAACTGGGACATGTTTTAATGTCACACAGAAAGTTAGAGGTGAAGTGAGATGGGAGTGAGTCCAGAGCTGGGCTTTTTTCTCCATGTAGTACTCTGGTCTCTCTGTTTTCTATTTCTAAGGTTATGTAAGTGAGATTCCCTGCAGCAAGGGGTTAATGGATGAGAAGCTGAACCTCTTAGAAAATTGAAGGCAGTCTGCTAGAGAAAGTTATGTCAGCACTGGAGTAATCAGAAAGCAAATGAAACAGAAACCAGGGCCCCCAAAGAAAAAAAAAAACCACAAAGGAAAAGCCCCACAGGATAATGAAGGAATTGTGAACCACTTCATGTACCTTTGTGATTAACTGTTTATCTGGTGATACCACAGTTGAGTGTGACTGAGGTTTTTTCTTAAAAAAAAAAAAAAAGAAAAAGCTTTTTTTCTTTACCCCTGTATTGATGGAATGGAGTGTTGACATTATCATGAAATTCCTTGCATATCCCCTTAATTGGAGCTGATTTTATTGCTATGTTTGACTGACAGCCAGAAGTGAACCTGAAAAAAAAGGATCCTTTTTGCCTCCCACCCCCACCACATACATCGAGCACGTCATCTGGAAATTCCAGCCTCTCAAACTGTGCTGAAAATGTACACTGGAAACCAGAGTTCTGTGTTTATAGCCCGTGCCAGCCAATGCCATTCACACCCTCACTGCCTTGAACCTCCCTCTCTCAAAGAACAGCAACCAAGTATTTCCCCTCAAAAATTCACAAAGAGCAGGACAGACCAAGAAAGCCAGAGCAATGTGTCCAGCCCTCATTTCTCTGCTTTCCACCCTACTTTAATGTCAAAACACTTTTGTACATGTAAGTAAAGATTCTGAAAGGATTCCATGCAAATAAGCAATTGACAGATATGCAAGTCTAAGTATAGTATATGGTAAATATTCAAGTCCAAAGGGCTTTGAGACAGTGGTGTTAATTTGGAAAAGTGTAGTCTGAGTTATTTTTAATACATGGAAGTTGTCAAGTTTCCCAGTAAAAACTTAATAGAAGGCTTCACTGTGTCTTTCCTGTTAGAGATCAGTGTAGACATCAGGATGGTGGGGCTCATGCTGCTCAGCATTTTTGTTCACTGTGCTCCTGTTGTGCCCTGTGCAGTTACAAGTTGAGAAAAGTCTCAGGGAAGGCACCGGCACCGTGGTTATTTAGTGACAAAGGCGGCCTTTTGTGACTGACCCTCTCTTTATGGAGAAAGACAGCATGAAAGGGATAAGTGATAGTGTTGCAATCTGCCTGGGCTTTCAGGACACGCTTCCCGCGGTGTCTCTCAGCTCGATCCCTGAGCTCCCAATAGGCAGCACAGCCTGGAGAGGGAACGCTGGAAGAGAGGACTCCCCCACAGATAATGGAGCTGTGTGATTATTCAGCAGGAATGTTGGCAGAGAAAGCCCTGACTCCCCAACCTTGTTTTGAATAGGCTTCAAGATTGATATCAGGAGTATCCCCGGATAGCTTGTGAAGTACCAGAACCTTGTAAGCTGCATGGAGGGTGAGGCAGATGTAATTTGGTCCATCTCAAAGAAAACAATTTGTTATGCAGACCAATAAAAACAAAGATTAAAAAAGTAGTTTGAGGCACTCCTGTGCAACAAAGCTATTTGAAGGATAGTCGTGGAAGGGTCTGTTTCTGGTCTGTCAATGGTGTGACATTGGGCAGCAAGAATGTATCATGATCTAAAACATTTAATTGTTGTTTATTTACGCCTTCTCTATATGAAAGTTTAATGTCTCTTTCAAGAGAAGGCTTAAGCAGTTGCATTTTAAATACTTGGTACAGAAATTTAAAAACGTTTGTTGCCTTTCATGTTCTCTTAATTTTCTGTTTTCAGACAGAAATCTGTATTTCTAAAGGGTACAGGTGGGTTTGCCTGTTACTGTTAGATCACTCAAAGTCTCATGAGTCAAAAGCAAACCTCCAAGGTTTCTGGTACTTCCTCTTCAGCTCTGTCATTCAGAATGTCAGGGTTCTCCTTTGCTCTGAACCTTCCTTTGCTCAAAGACAAACAGTAAATCATCAGGGAACACCTGAATATAGGGGAGCTGCAGTCTGGCTGAACAGCAGATCATTCTCCTGACACTGCCACAGACAAGACAGTGAAGGGAAGAACTGCACAGGGAGATGTATGGATTAAAATATTCCATGAACAGTGCAAAATATGACAGAGGAGATATACATCATCAGTTAGTTAGGCATTTTAAATAATATCCTCTATACCTTTCTTGGGATATTGGAAGAATATCTATAGGACATTAAGTGGTTCAAGTTACAAGAGATTGATTAAGTTTTGTGGAGATGATGTGGCCAGACAGAAATTTTCAATGTTTTCTGGAAGTACAGTTTTCTCTCTCCAGCTATTGAGACACTGGATGTCGTTGTTTTGGCAAAACCCTCACACCCATGCTGCTGCTCACTCAGTCTGCCTTATTTTTTATGAATTCCAGATTATATGCAAAATCTTTCTGACAAGCATTTTAGAGCCTCCTGGCATGTTCAGGGTGTGTCTCCTGCAATGACAAGCGAATTTGGAATACTGGCACAAAGAAGAGCAGCTTTATTTGACTGTGCAATGCCCTATGTGAGAAGCAGCCCTGAAAAGAGCATACTGAATAGTGCAGCACAAGTGCAAAGGCAATCCTAAACACAAATTCCTGGAGAGAATCCTAAGCTATAGATGGCTCATTTGTTCCATAGGTTAAATCCTGGCCCCATGGAAGTCTGTGGCTAAACTCCTGCTAATGTTGATAGGACTGATACACCATCCTATTTGTATTGGATTTAAGAAGGTGATTCCTTTTGACATGCATCTTTCATAGGCAAAGAGGCACAACAGTTGCCCAGGAACATCTTCCTAAATGCTACCAAAAACACAAAGGAAGGAGAAGGGAAACAACTTCTCATTCAGGAGGTACAAGCTGTCCAACATAGGATCCAAAAGATTCCACAGGAGCAGGAATGAATGCTAATGTAGCCTCACTAAATCCTTACACAGGGCATGTGTGTAGCACCATAAGCTCACAGACTTCTCAGAACAGGTCAGATCACCTTTAGGAGTCTTATTGCTAAAGCAGAAAATGCCAGGTTGCAATTCTTCATGAAGCCTAAAACCAGCAAGAGATTGTGTGATCCAGAAGAGCTCACACAACCCACTGCCTGTGCAGTAGGGAGAGATTCTGTCTACATCATGCATTGGGACATTCATCTCACTTTGGAAATGAAAGGAGAATCCTGCTGAGTAAATTAGAATCAGTGGTAATACAGCTGTTAGCTACAAACATTTGTTTGGCATGAATCAATCTCAACTCTCCTGTAGTTTGCTTTGATGGTCTCTCTAGTATCTTGTTGACTAATGATGAGATCATGGTTTGTTAATCTAAGTGCATAAAGAAAACATTCTGCCAAGCAAAATGCAGACTCTTTTGCTGGGGTTTATTGCAGTTGTTTATAGACCTTTTGTTTACACAGGCATCCAAACCAATTTGTTGGATATTTATTTGGGTTACTCTACAGAGCTGCCTGAACACAGACCTAAATCCTATCTTAAATCTGTCTGCATTTTAATGGGTTGTAGTTTGAACAAAGTGGAAACCAGCCACTTAGGATACATTTCTTGTTGGCCAGAACTTCAAATGTTTTGTGTGCTATCTATAATTCTCATCTTGAGAGCATTTAACAGCTGGAGGGAGTTGTAAGCCAGTCTGATTTGGAGGTTACACATTTGGTTTTAAACAGAAGTTATTAGAACTCATTAAACTTTTGCAACAATCAAAATACAATTTTTATCCCAGGCAGGGTTTTAAATCTGCATTCTAAAATATTTATAACTTCTTACTCTCCATAATCATCTCTAATTTTAAACCCAGAACATACTGCCCTCAACTATTCCCTGTGTACCAGGAACTTATGGGTACACCATCCCCACACCAGTTCCAGTTCAGATGGAGCACACAGGTAACTCCATCTGACTTGGGCAGACAGCTCACAGCAGGAAAATGGCTGTATTTGCAAAGCCTTGACTGAGCTCACAGATTTGAATGGAAATAAAGGCAAGTTAAGAGTAAACCAGCTTCTGATGGCTGCTTTTCTCTGATATTTGAATGCCTTTCACCTTTTTTGCATAGCAAAAGTTCTTTCAGAGAATAAGAAAATATGAAGAAACTCTTTGCATTTCTGGTATGTGTGCCCTCATCAGCATTTGTCTTGGAAATGCATAAAGCCCACTGGGCAAGAGACTTGTAGAACATCTCCTGTACTTCTGAGCACTGCAGCCTAACAGCAGACACATGGGAATGCCAGACATCCTGAGTTTGGACCTGTTCTTAAACTCAGAAATTGGAAATTGCTAGTTTTAATTAAATCATTGCTAATATGTTTTTTAAAGGAATTCAGACAAGAACATGTGGAACAGTGAAGAAGCTGAGGCAGAGAGGGGCAGTGCAAAAGGAAAGGCATGTACAGTAAACAAGAGGGATAGTGGGACACAGCTGAGCTTTACAGTACCTCTCCCATGCTCCCTGTGAGTGGGAGTTTCACCCTGCAGCTCGGGACCAGAAGGAGCAAGGAGGATTCAGTAAGATGTAATGAGATATGTACATTGATTATGGACTTTCAAGGGAAGGTAGGAAAAGGATAGGAGCAACTGTTAACATGGTCATATTGGCTGGAAGAAAGTTTGGTTATGGCAGTTTAAATTTCATCTGATTGTGGAAGATGAGGAAAAAATGTGTCAGTGAAGCCTGAGAGGAGATTGCTGTAATTAAGGAGGATCGTGGATTAGCCCTGGTTCACTAAAACAAACACAGGAAAAATAAACATTTTGGTTAAAATGCCTGTACCAAACAGGCTGCTGAAGAGTGAACCGAAGCCAGCAGAGAAGCCAAGAAAGCTACTGGAATCTAAGGAGGCACAGTATTTTAGGTGGGCTTTCATACTCAGTATGATTTTATTTCTTTCAGTGTGACAGTTGTCAGAGTGAAATCCATAGCCTGCCAGGTGTTTGCAGAACCCTTCCCCTTCCAAGTGAGCTGTGGAGGGAAGAGCTTTGAGATCCATGTACTAGGGGATTGGGAGAGGAAGATGATCCATGGGAGAGTGTTTCATAAGAAGCAGATAGGCTGAGGGATGAAAGAGTTGGCAGACTGTTCTTTTAATGTGTGCAAGCTAACCCATAAAATGAGGGGCAGCAGGAAAGATGGAGAGAAGTGAAAGCAAACAGTAATGGCACCAGAAAAAAAGAGCTCTTTCTGCTTTTTCCCACATTATTTTGGTGGGGGGGAAGTAAATAGCAGAAAATAAAAAAAAATCAGAGCGCCTGAGAATCTAAAACCCAGAGAAGAGAGTGCACACTGGATAGCTCTAAACTAGAAGTCAGGAGCAGAAGTTGAAAATTATTTCTGTGTTGTCATTGCATGGGCATGGGTTTGAGGCCTCCCAGTCATCAGGAGTGTCAAGAGGTACTGGACGAATGCACGGGTGACAAGGCCATTGGCACATGGAATACAAGTGCCCACATGCACCTCTGGGCTCAGGAAGTGTGTAAGTCATTGATTGTCAGAAGCTGTGAGGCTGCAGCAAGGAAAGGATCACTCTACACATGGATCACTCTCTTCTTCTGTGAGCATCTGGTACTGGTCCTGTTGCAAGATAAAGTGTGAGGCTGGAAGGCTCTGTGGTGTGGCTGTGTCAGGCTTTATTGAGGTAAGGTTGTGAACTTGGCCTTTTGGCTCATATTTCTATGGATTGGGTTCTACAAATATTGGAACACATTACATTCTTTTTTTTTCTGTATTTGTAGGAGGAGCAGCCTGTTTTCTGCCTTTCAAGAACACTGCAGAAAAAAGATAATAATAGCCCATTTTTGTGATTTTTACAGGCAAATGGAGAGTTTTCATTAGCCATATGTATACTTAAAAGGTAAAGAACTTATATAAAAGAATTTCATAGTGAAAACTTGAGAAAATCCTGTGCATCAGAATCTCAGTTTGAAGATCTTTGCATTTGTACTGATAGGTTTTATCATTAACTTGCCCATCATGAACTGCTTTAACTAGAACATGGATGGAATGGAGGAATGGAGTTAATACATGGTGTTTATACACCTAATGGCTATTGGAAATCCCTGTCACTGGAGTGTACAGTTAACATGCTTCAGACAAGTACCAGAGAGACAAAATATTTCTATTATTATTTCACTAGAAATTGAAATCTGCTTTGGAGGAGTCAGAGACTCTGGTCCGGCTCATATCAGAACATGGTGTTTAAAATGTTACACTGTTGACTTGCTGTTACAAAAATTCAGTGTTACAGGAAATCAGAAACAATATGGAATAGTTTACACTAACTCTGCATTAAAACGATCCATCTGTTCTTGCTTTAGGTTCTTAGAGAATTGCTTTTTCATCTCTGTAATGCTTTTCACTTCCTATTAGTAAGGCTTTTAAAGGTAGACACTGAGTTAGTGTCTAGTTAGCTTTTGAGTTTAAACGCCTATTAAAACTAAAGCTGTCTGGAACTACAATAAAAATTTATTTTGGCTACAAGAGACAACTTTGAAACCTAACCCATCTGTATTTTTCCTCTTCCAAACAGTGCAACATCCTGTATAATAGAATATTTATCTTAAACAGAGACCACATATCTTTATGAAAACAATTGTTTCAACTTAATTTATGGGGGGTAATCAGCTCATATTAAAATTTTCAGTATTCCAGGATGCTAATCTTAATTGGATACAGGAGATGTAATGACTAGAGTAATTCCATAGAATAATCTGAAATCTGATGTAGCCATTGACTTAGAATGTAACCTGTGTATATTAGAATCTGAAGTTGTCATTAAAAAGTCATGTACAGGCATATAGTAATTGCAAAACACCTGTGTGTGCAAATTAGGCATACGACTGCAGCTACATTTTACTGGTAATTTAGGTTTGTGTGTGACTTGCAAACTCAATTACAGAAGAATTCCACCAGAATAATTTATTTGAAATAATTGAGCTGGTCTCTGCAATCCTTGGGCCCACCAGGGAGACACTCACACATATCTAGCAGGGCTGCATGGTCAGTGGATTTATCGACGCAAATCAAAAAACAAATTGCCTCACTGTTAAGAGCATCCCTGGGATGCATAAAGCCTTCCACTGCCACGAGTGGGAGTCAAACATATCAAAGGGAGACTGGATCCCTGGGGTTTAGCTCCCTCCATACAATAGTTTGTCAGATTCTGAATTGAAAAGGGCTGGGTTTAGCACTCTCTAAATATAACCAGCCCTGAAACTCCCACAGAGATTCCTTTCTGTCTGCCTTCAGACGATGAGATAAGGCCCCTTCTCCTGTGACTTCAGTCTGGAGTACCTCTGTCATCCCCACCCCAACCCTGATAACAGCCAGCTTGGCACATATTTGAGAGCAAGATGTGATGAGAGTTTTGGGGGTTAGTCTTGCTGTAGATTGCAGCCTTCATCTTCAGAGTGAGCCTTCTCTCTAACATCTGCAGCATAGACTCCTAGCAAGGCATTTTGGCATCCAGGAGACAACTGTCTCCCTTCATCCTCTGACCAGCTTCTTTCCATCATTTTGGGAACCAAAACCTTGGACAATCTCCTTTTCTCCCTGCATTCCTTCCTTTTTAGGCCTCCTCCTCAATCTCAATATACTTGTATGCAGCATCAAAGTTGAAGTATATTTGCACAATTTGCTCCCTTCCTCTCCCTTTTCCCCAAGTACAGCAGGATACACAAATTATGGATGTTAAAGCAGCACTTATGTGTGCTATGATATACATGGGATGTTCTGCCTACTTGCATGTGATTCACATCCTCATAAGCCCACAGGAAATCCCAGCAATATTTTTCCAGGCATATCTCCTGTGCTGAGGTGCTGAGCACAGCAGGGGCTGGAGGAAAGGAGCTGCTTGTGCTTGGGAAGTCCTGTGGTACATAATTTAGCTGGGAAGCACAGCACTGTAATTTAGATGTAGCTCTTTTACCCAGTGGCAGTAAGAAATGTAGCACAAGGACTGAAGTATTTATTCATGTTTTACAGTAATGTGTGAATCCTCTTACCTCAGTGGATCCAGTGAAAGCAATTTTATCAATGCCAACATGAGAGGCTATGGCTGCACCAACAATAGGGCCAAATCCTGGCAAAATATTGACAACTCCTGGTGGAAAGCCAGCCTGTCAAAATAGGAATGAATGAAGGTAAGCATGACTTATGAGAACTGTTAAAGCATGTTAAAGCAGGCATGTGCTGGTGGTTCCCTCCCCACAAGGAGAGACAGATATCACTCCCCTCAATTATTCTTACCTCCTTGATGAGGGCACCCATATAGAGAGCACTGAGTGGTGTTTGTTCTGCTGGTTTAATAACTACTGTATTGCCACAGCACAGAGCTGGAGCAATCTTCCATGCAAACATCAGCAGGGGGAAGTTCCACTGTAGGAAAAAAAAAAGTTGATAGATGGAAAAATATTGCCGTGGTGTTTTGTTTTCAAGATGTCAAGCTGATACCTCACTTATTTCTCAGGCTGATCCTCAACATAAATCTTTCCCAGCACAAAGCAAGGATTTTTTTTTTAATAACTGCCATTAAGAAAGCAACAACAGTGACTTAGTTCTTTCTCTCCTGTTCAAAGAAATACAACCCCCATCTGCAATCTCCATTAAAAAATTCTGTTATCTGTTAATTTTTTAAGTCACAACTTTTTATTTAATTTACTGTTTTGCTACTGGCACTTTTAATTCCCTCATGAAAATAGGTTTTCCTTCTGCTACATTTGGAAAGAACTATTTATTCATTTTGAAGCAGTTTTGGATGTAAATTTCATATCCCATCTTAAGATATAAAATTAATACTCAAAATTATAGAATCCTTAATTGATGGAATTACAGTAAAAAGTCCATAGATATCAATGTTCAATCAAAGCATTTCATTTTCTTGAAGACTTCTTACTGAGAAATGTATATGGAAGATGTTAAAACGACAGTAAAAAACAAGTTGAGAAACTCTTTGCTGCTATAAAATTTTGTTTGTCATTCATTATAACTTCATTGAAATGCAGCAGATGATGTAGTGAATTATAATAGTTCAATGCACAAACATGCCTTGGATAAAGATAAAAGTAACAAGCCTTTTGCACCAAGGCCTGATCCTAGCAGGTTAAGTGGATAGTCCTGCTGATTTTAGTGAAAATGTCAGAGTAATAAAATAACTGTGTTTTCACAATCACTCTTACAAATGCATGCAACAGTCTCTTTTAGAAGGAGAATAGAAAATATCAGTCACAGAGTCAGCCACTGGCCAGAACGTGTTGCTGCCTGATGCATATCAGCTGCCACTCTCAGACATCTCTCTAGCCCCTGGCTAGCTTGAAAAAATACACAACTGTCTTTCCTTCACAGGACACCCAATTTTTTACTCCCTCTGTTGTTTATAAACTCCGGAGACAAAGTGATGTTTTAATTCCATCTCCAGTACATAAACCTGGGAGGGGAGCTGTCGGGCCAGCAGTGTGCTAACAGCCTGCACTTCTAATGGCATTGCAAGGAGAGCTCACAGCAGTTTTTATAGGGCACTATATAGCCCTGTTTATGCTACAGCACTGCCAAAGAGCATGTTTTGATGGAAGCTGGGATGTGAAAGAGGATGAGGAGTTCAGTGTTAGACTTGCTGTTTAATTTTATTTTTGAATAATGTATTTGCTCAGGCAATGGCCAAGCACATGCAGCAGCCTGGGCTGTCCTCTGGGACTGGTAGCGTGGAGGAAATACAGAACAGATCAGCAGTGGTGTTAGAATAGATGGATATGACAGCCATCTTCAGGCTTTGGAGAACAAAACTGAGGGAAGAACAAACATGTAAGGTAGATGGCTGGGTACCCTGAACAAAGGTTTATACATCTAAACTAAATAAATCCTGCTTTTGGCATGATCCTCAGCCTGTGGCCAAGTTTCTTCAGCAGGTCTGTCAGTTAAGCTCAGTGAAACAAGCATAAGAGATGTCCAGCAGTGCTGGGCTTAGATGTTGGGGTTGTCATTTAGCAAATGCTTATCCATGTGCCTGGCTGAGGAATGGGAACAGAGCTGTGGAATCTTTCATTCATAAGGACCAAGTTAGGAGAGCATGTAGGTGTTTGCAGGACAGCTGTAGCCACAGACTCTCTGAGTCATTGCACGTTTCTCTGGATTTCTGCTGAGTGCCAAACACAAAAGCCACCCCTTAACAAGACATGAAATAGCAACAAATATAAATAGGAAAAAAGAACTTAACATTGTTAAAGTAATCTTTTCTGGCTGCTCCTCTTGTAAAGGAATTGCTTCGTGTTTCTGTTTAGTGGCTTTGTGATAATGTGAACAAAATAAAAAATCAACATCCACAAAAAATTTCAGAGAATGGCCTGATTAGTCCCTCAGTGTTTTATCAAGCAAAAAAGCTTCCACGCAATATTTTAATAGCTGTGTGTGAGCCTCCCATTGAAATTTCTGCCAAAGCTGGTTAACTGGCTCTTCTGAAAAAGTTACCCTTTCAGTGCAATTCCCATGCAGTGTTCAGCAAAATTTTATTATGGGGGTGTCTGCTGGGGTGTAGGGGGAGTATTGGATTTGATGAAATGATGTGTTTCTCTCTCCCAACAAATAAAACAAACATTTCATGTCTTCTATTAGCCACACAATGTTAATTGTAATGATATGTCTCCTGGAGTTTCCTTTTCTCCTCCAGCCTTGTAAAAGAAATAGCAGGAAAGAATGGAATTAAAATACATCACATTCTCCCAGGAACTGAGGAGCCTGTTAAATCACAGTAAAAACTAAATAAATAAAGAGACTACCACAGCAAAGCATCAATTTTCCATAAGTTGTGTGAACATCCATAACCACTGACAGCATATTAACACTGTGTTTTGCTTTGCTTGTTTTAATCATGTGAATTCTATGACTTGAGAACTTAACTCCTAATAACAGAGCCTAAACCCTATTAGCATGTTCAAATAAGCATTTGCGGGGAGGCTGTTAAAGATATGTCAACAATATGAGCTCAGCTTTTTTCGTAATGGAAAACACACATAGCTGAAGACCATGTTTTATGTGTCTTTAAAGAGAGCTGGTTCAAATGAAAATAAATAGAAAGCACTAGTAGAGATACTCACAGGGATGATCTGTCCACACACTCCAATGGGTTCATGTCTTGTAAACGTAAAATAATCTCCATCTGAAACAGATGAGCATGCTTACTCTCAAGTGCAGTTTGACTTGGCAGAACAAAAAAAAAATTAAAATAGAGGGAGGGAAAAAACTCTAAGGATCAGCCTTTGATGGCAGTAAAAGAAATAAAGAAGTCATGGAAGTGTTTTTTTGTGAGCCAGCATGGGAAACCTAGGTTCAGGAGCAACCTAATTGTTCTTTCTGTAGAACAAAGGAAGCAGGCTTCCCATCAGAAAGTAACCTGCTTTGTTCCTTGGCAAAGAGCTGTACTGCACATAAAATTGCTGTAGCATGGAAGCACTTACTGGCTTCAGCTGATTTAAGGGTGAGAGAAGTGAAGAGTCACAAAGCCAATTTCCTGAAATGCATGAGTGGAACACAGCAATATAAAGGTGTATCTACATCCCAAGTGTGGGGTAATAGAGTAACATTCAGCTGACTCATCTGCCATTGAGGACACAGGCAGTGTGAAGTGATGGAATGATGTACCACAATCTCTAGATGTGGAATGAAGAGGGAAAGTTTGTGACTTGTGTCACTGAGCATCATTTACTTCCTGTGGTCTGGGAGCACATGCTGAGGTTACACATGCAGGTTTCTTCCCAGAGTGCCAGAAAGGGACCTGCTGTGTGGGGACCAGTTAAAGGATCAGTTAAAGTACTGTCTAACCAGTAGCTTTGTTAGTGCGCTCGGCCTGCATCTGTGCAAAGTAGATTTACTGCACCTTTGTACCTCAATTGAGTCTTGTAGCTGTATAAACTAGCCCAGACTCAAACTTTCTCTGAATTTAGGTCAGATGTTTTTCAGTGAGGCTACAGCTGAGGGAAAGGCTATGCTAAAGGCATGAGCTGAATGTGCCCCTTGGCCTGTAGTGCTTGGTCATCTAGAAAAATGCAAATCTTTTAACTTGGGAAAATAATTCCAGCTAAGTATGTGAGAATGATGAGGTTACCTAGGCTTAATGGCAGGAGATGATTTACCAGGATAAGAAAAGGTTAGACAGCGGAAAGGAATAAGAGAGTAAGAGGAGGAGGAGGAGAGATTACAGGGCTTTTGCTCCCATTGTTCTGTCTGACACAGGGTATGTGCTTTCCCTCCCAGTCTGGGCTGGGAAGTGGCTGCCCCAGCCTCCCCCTTGTTCAGTCCAGAGCAGCAGCCACCCTTGTGTAATATTGGGGAAGGGCCTGACTTCACAATGGACAGTGTGTTTTGGGAACCTACTGCAATACCCTCTAAGATATATCTGTAACAATAAACAGGTTAATCCTTAAAGTTTCTTGGGTTTAAGGAAAGACTTCAACTTGAATTTGATTAGAAATAACTTATTGTCAGGTCTGCTTATTTCTATCCACCTACTTTAAAGGATTTGCTCAGTAGAAACCTGAGCTAGAGTAGCTAATATGTCAGCTGGGGGCCAGAATAATTATGAGAAAGGTAACAATAGTCTGCAACCAAGACAGGGACAGAACAGAGAAAATAAAGGAGGGAGGGAAAGAGAGAAAAGAGATTCAGGAAAAGGCAGAAGAAAATAGTTTGTCAGTTAGTTTGCGCTGCATTGACAGAACATCATTGTAATGTTTTGAACTCCAGATGTTTGACAACTCCCTAGTGGAGATGAGAATATTTGTGTCACAGACTAAGATGATCAGTTTGGTTTTCCAGGTTGTCTTTCACAGATGCTAGCAGTGGTTCACAGATCACAGGAAGATTCATCAGATCCAACAGAAGCAAAGTATAAGTCAAAATACAGAAAATACATACAAGCAAAACTGTCAAAGTGCTCAAGGGAACACAGAGGAGTCAGCTAAAAATATCAGCTTGTACTCGGTAGTACTGTGAGAGGTGGGTTCTCAGCCAGAAGGATGGTGGCAACATAACAGTAACACAGTTACATTAGCACTGTCTGACTTTAGATTGTCACTGCATAATCACTGCCACATGTCTGTGTGCTTCATCACACAGAGTTATAGATAACCTGGACCTCTTGCCAAGGCAGACAAATGGTGGTTAATTCTGCCCAGCGTAGGCAGAACTTTCTTTCCACAGACCGGTGCCTCCCATGCAGAACTGCTCTCCCTGCTGTCTCCCACTAGACTCTAGACAGCTGCCCTTTTTGACACCTACTTCCAAAGTTCATCATCCACAGATTTTCTGTCAAGATGGGATTTTTGAGGTTGCTTTCTAACAATATCGTTGGGAACATATGTGACTTGAAGTTATTCAGAAGCCTTGGAAGTCTCTGGACAGGCCAAAGGTGGATCTAAGAGCTACCCTGTCCATAATATAGAACAAGCTGTTACCATGACAAAATAGCTCTAGAATTAAATGAGCTTAATTCCATTATTCTAAACAGTGAGCACAGAAAGGTCCCTTGTGCTTAGAAATTATACAGGAGACTTTTTAAATGTTTGAGAGTTCTAAGTCATGCTAATAACCCTTATCCTAAGACACTATGGCTGATGATTGTTACTCTTATCCTTTACTAGCTGGCCACCAGAAGAACATTGCCTGAGAGGGACCTGACACTGATCCCACATCCAATCTAAAATTTTGTGTTAAAGGGTATTTTTAATATACGCAGCTGAAGTAAACTGACATTCTTCAGTCCTCACTGATATTAATAGAGCAAGATCAATTTGCAGCTGCTTAGCACCTGGCCCAAAGACTTTCATTTTTTAATCAGAAAGCAAGTCCCGTTTATCCAGGGATCTCACTTTGGGACAGCAATATCTTCCACAGATGTGTTTGCTTAGATTTCCATCAGGAGTCTCCAGCACGGATATTTTATTTGCATAACAACCATAATAAAGTCCCATGCCTCATATAGCAGGACACAGCAAACAAGTGCGTGAGGAGCGCTGAATTGGTTCTTTAAACTATATCATAGCATATATTGCTTTAAAGATACGTTTCTGCTTGCATTCAGTTTATTAGTTTAACAGTTCCTGGTCTAGCCTCATTCTGTTTTAATTTAAATCATCAAGGCTTTACGCTTGGGAGCAAGCAAAGGGCAGTCTGAAGGTTTTGCAGCTCTGGGGCCAAAAGGATATGGACTGTAAAACACACTTCTTCTTCTACTTGTCTATCAATTGCCTATTTTTTATTTTAAAGGAAAAGAAAACTTCAACAAAAACAGCAACAACAAAAGATTGGGAGGTTTCAGATTTATTAGCACACTGAATAGACAGACAAGATTTAATAGTGGGGTTTTTTTGGTTTTGTTGTCTTGCTTATCTTTGGTGAGCTGATCGTAAGTGAACGTAAAGAGCACTGCTGTTTAACACTGGCTTTGCCCTAAAATAGCTTCATAAGAATGACAAATTTATGGTGTGAAAGCAGAGGAATAAAGAGAAGTGTTAAATGAAGAATAATTGATCCCCTGAAAATCTGTGAATGGACTTATGATTCTACACTACTGAAAACTGTGTTAGCACAAAGTTTGCACTGAGGAAGGCATGCTGAAAATGTGCCTTCCTTTCGCCCAGCATAGTCCACATTACTGAAAAAAAATCAGGTTTTATCCTATAAGGTACTTGAAACCAAGAATAAGCAGAGAATATTTATTCTCCTTAATCTGGCAGTGCCTTTTGGTGGCTGACCTAATTTCTGTGTACCTGTGGGGCTAAAGAGTGAGAAGGAGGCATTCACTGACCAGGGAGAAAGAGATTAGGGAACAGGAAATTTGCTGAATACATGAATTTATGGTGTGGTCTGCACTTTTGTACGATTAAATGTGAAGTGCAAGCAGCAAAACTGGGATTTAAGAATCTCAGCCTAAATAACTGTGGAAAACTTTGACTCCTTGCAGGAATGTCTACACCTGAAATATTATTATTGTCATTCCTTTGGTGAAAATAAGATAGTGAAGATAAACACCAGTCAGTGCACGCTGCAATTTTAATAGGATGAAACACAAAGATGAGTAAAACTGCAAGCAGAGTTTCATGATGTTTCCCTCCTGAAAATTTTGGAGGCACATTTTCAATTTATCTGCTTGCCTCACTTGGGTAGTTTGGTGCTTTGCTATAGCGAGGCAAGTGAGTGCATTGCAGATACTGTGTCCCACAGTGAAACACCAGGGAAATAGCTGGGCAACAGCAACAGGCATTTACCCCTGAGTGTGCCCTCCTGACCTTACTGGCTAAAGTGGAATAAACATGCATGTGCAATGAACATGTGTGCCATGAATCCAAAAAGAATCCACATAATGAATTTTCCTTCATGTTTTTCCAGAGATTTACTTTATGCAGGTAAAAGATGAGTACACTTATCTTTATGACTGCACCTACATAAAATAATTTTCTTCTATTTTGCCATGTTGTGTAATTATAGCACGTGGTGCATCTAGTCCAGACTGCAAATTAATTTGTTTGCATCAGACAATGCAGCCTGTATTTGTTCAACAGCTGGGAGGGAGGGGCAGGAGGAAGAGACTTGTTAAATAAAAATAATGGTAAGGATTTTTTCGCATCTCTTTAGCAAAAGAATAAGAACATAATAATTTCCTAGCATGCATGAAAGTTTATCTCATATATACAATACAAAACTCATCCCACTGAATAATTTGAAAAAGCATCTATAACAAAATATATCTCATATGTATGCAGTTCTCTATAATAACATTAAGAACGCCCTCAAAGTATAAATTAAGTTAGATCCAGTGTTAGTCCAAGGTAAAATTATTTACATCAGCAGTAAGAAGTCATATACAAACAAGATCTATACAAAATTATACTGTTTCTTAAACAGGCACCCAACAATATTTTCATGAGTTCCAAGGTATTTTTCAGGCTTATACCTCATCCATTTTTATATGTGTATCAATATTTAAATGTAGGTATTGAGCTATCTCCTTCTCAGATGGATGCATGAAAAAGAAACCAAGCCCTCCTCACATGTGCATGTGGGGCAGACCAAGAGCAGGGCACGCAGTCCTGCCCTTGCTGACTTTCCAACATCTGCTTCAGCAACACACTACACACTGTAGGAGCAACCCAGGCTCCTCCTCTGCCTTCCACAAAGCTGTGAGCTACTAAGCTTTAGTCTGGCCATGAGAAGGTTTAGGTGCATAGCTGTGCTTTAATTCCCCTTACCTACAGGAATGGTCATTCCATGGATTTTGTCTGCCCAACCAGCATAATACCTCAGGGTTTTTATGACTCCCTGGAGATCCACATAGAAAGCTTGCAAAAACGGTTTGCCGCTGTTCAGTGATTCCATAGTCTGCAGGACAAGAAAAAGTTAAGAGATGTAAGTATTGTAACATTTTTGGACTATTGTACCTAAGTATTCACCGTCTTAACAGCTCTTGAATCATGACAAAGATTTTAATGAAGACCAATCAGTTGCACTCTGGTGTAATTTTAACCCAGAATGTTCAGAACAATTATCTGATCCCCTTTGTTACTTCTTTTCGCAAATGTGAATAAAAAGCATTTTCCTTGAAAAACCCAAACTGGTTTCTTCTGGAGTATTCTGGAATAGCTATGATTTTAAGAATATATGTGTATGTTTATGTGTGTTTGTCTGTCCGTCTGTCTTGTGGATTTATGTGTGTATCCACATGCATGTACATGTGCCTTTGTGTACTTTGAACCTAATAGCCACTGTGTTTGGTCCAGATCTATAAATGCTGAATTGCTTTAATCAGGAGCCAAGATAAAAATGCCTGTCAAACTGGGTTCTGTTATGTTAATGATAACAGCTGAGAAGGGGCTCCTTGTAGCCCTGTATTAATGATCTGAATCCATAAAGAGAAGAATGGACACATCCCTTTTTATATAATTGAAGTGAATATAAAAATTTCTCTATATGGTTGCCAAGACTCCTGCTGAGGTCTGAGATATCTATACTGTACAGCCAGTTTATTTATTGCCATCAAATAAACAAACTTTCCTCTAGGGAAGCTCATAAATTAACAAGCTATCTTTATTTTTTAGTTAATATTCCTATTTTTAAAAGTATCTTATAAGCTATCCTCTTAGGGGTTCCTAAGATCATTTAGCAAAAAAAATCCAATAAAATATCCTAAGATGTTGAGTAGCTTAACTCATTCTCAATAGCTGTCTAATAGAAATCATTAAGAATGGGCAAAGGACGCTCCTGTGTAACACACCAACCATCAAATGAGTTTCTATAGAGAAGAATGGAGGCCTAATTCTGCACTGACTTATATCCCCAAGAGCAATTAATGGTACTGCCTGCAGTGCAGCTCAGTAAAGAACTTGGCTCCAGAAATAAAAATTAAATGACAGGCAGAGTAAACTTGATTTGCTGTGCACTTCCTTCTCCCCATGGCGATTTTACAGTATCTGCCGGCGGTAAGATGATTTAAGTGTTGACAAAGCTGGAATTAAGATGTTCACGGGCTTAGTTCAAAGCACTTGACATGCGGAAAACAACATTAACAATGCCACCGTTCCGATGGCTTCATCCCAGAGTGGAACGGAGCTGCACTCAGAATTCGTGTCACCAGCTGAGTGTCCCTAAACACCTCACTTGCCCTTCCCTTCCCACCTGCACAGATCATCCCAATCTGCCATTTCTTATTCTAGAATAGTTACAGGCGTGCCTGGCAGGCACACACGTGTGCACACCCCTGCTGTTGTGTGACGACCAATTTAAAGCTGATCTGAGCCCACTGGAAGCCTCTTGTTGGCTTTTATGGGTTTTGCACCACATTTTAAGTGGGCAGAGTCATTTCAGCCAGGGAGCTGCATGTGCTTTTCACATACAATTCATATCAACTCATTCATGAATGAATTGACTCTCAGAATGTAAAACTGACAACTGATTTGACTACTGATTTTTATGTTTCACTTACAGCAAGAATTGCCCTGTCCCTTTCCACCAAGTCTGCTAACTTATCCAAAAGATGGCCTCTTTCTGAGGCATCCATTCTCCTCCAAACAGAACCAAGGGAAAAAGCCAGCCGAGCTGCCCTCACTGCCTTGTCCGTATCCACCTGGGACGAAGGAAGAAGAAAATTGAAGACAAGGTAAATAACACAAGCAGGCTTATGGGATTTGCTGTTATACAACCTTAGTCACATGTGGTGGGTTTTGGAACTATGATTAATAAAAGAACTATCCAACAGTGCTATTCTGGACTGGTTGCTTTGATCTATTTATACATTTGTATTATCTGTTATACATTTAATTTATATAGTAAACATATAGCCATTCATGGGATACATTACCTTGTCAGCTTCCTGGATGTCACAGATTTGTTCTCCTGTTGCTGGATTATATACTGGGAATATTCTTCCACTTTCAGAATTCTGCCACTCATTATTGATGAAAATCTAGAAAAGGAAGAAAAGTCATCAGGTCTCTTGAATGAACAAACAGTAATGTATATAACAACAAACTCATGAGAAAAGCTGCAGATGATAATACAAAATAACTGAAACTTATTTTTGTGGGTGAATATTACAGTTTTCAAGAGTTCAGGCTGAGGTCAGTCCCTGATGTCTTTCTGTATTCTATAGCAGTGTCATTATAGTAGCAACATCAAAGTTTAATATTGGTTGATGTTCAAATTTGGTTCAAAAACTGTAACACATAAACTAAAAAAGAAATAGCTGTATCAGAGAAAAAGCCTTGAAACTGCTGGAGACAAGACAAGGATTTGGAGTAATCACTCAGTTTAGTAAGTAAACATTTAGTCACTGATACATCCCAGTCAAGGCTGAATAATCTCAAACATCACAGTTCTTCAATACACAGTCAGTTAATTATGGCTACAGTGACGGCTTGCAGCACAAAACTAACTTGCTTATCTGCTAAGAACAATGGAAATTGTTACATTCTCTCAGTGTTGATATTTTAATTGTCAGGGGCAAAACAAATTTAAATGGTAATGGTGCTGACAACAGCTGTCTTAAGAAAGGTAATGACAAATGTGTTTAAATAAAGTAGATTTTTACTGGTAGCTGCATACGCGTCCGTTATTTTCTGCTGAATGACTTTTAAGAACAGGATGCAATTATTTATTAACAAGTATTAAAGAAGTCACTACATGAAAATGACTGAGAGAAAAGTTTTCCAGGTATTCAGACTCTTTCTGTCTTTTAAATCTTTCTAAGAATGAAAGTGTTCAAAAAATCCAGGCATGATTTGGGTTCCTTGGAGTCCAGGTATCAATGTATTTTTATTGGATTCCATGAAAGACAACTTTAAATGTGTAAGATGTCCTGGCCTCATTGAAATACACAGGAATTTTCCCCCTGACTCCATTGAAAGCAGGAGTTCACACATAGAGAGAAGGAATGTTCACCACCTGGTTTGTTTTTTTTCTTTGCATACAGGGCTGTGTTCATAAAAGACAGGGACCTTTGAAAGCTTGAGGAGTCTCAGTTCCAATCAGAGATACACAGGTAAGAGAAACTGGCTCATCTTTATACACATGAAGGCAAAAATACATCTGTAGAGTTTTCAGTTACTAGACATGAGCTTTCTCAAACCTATTCTCCAAGCCAAATGGAAGTCCTGTAGCTGTATTCATCTCAGCAGGGCTTGTTAGCTCAGGCTCGGTGCCACAGTAGCTGCAGTGTCACAGCTCCTGCTCCAGAGCTCGCTCATGTCCAGCTCACTGTGGCCGTGTGTGGGAGGAACCTGTGCCTGCATGGAAAAGGCCCTGCTGACAGAACTGTACGCGGGAACCAACAATTCCATGTGCTTTTGCTATTATGGATGCATTTCTGTTGTGCTTCCTCATCTTCCCTATGCCTCAAACTTCAACCTCTTTGCTGTGTGCCCCTCCATCCATTCCAGAGTCTGTCCTTTCTTTACTCCTCCTTGCTCCTTCTGTTTAGGTTTTCAAAGGTTGCTGAACTCAGGACCTACCACACCACTACCATTGCTTTCCTTGCATGCCCTATTTATCCTGAACCTGTTGGCGTCCTTGGACTGTGAGCATCTCAGACTGTGCTGGTGTCTTCCTGCTCAGTAATGACACTGTTCAGCAAACCCAAGTACTGCTCTCTGTTAGGATGTTCTGGAGCTAACCCAAAATGAGATCGTGAAAGAATCACCAGTACGATCTCTAGTGACCAATGCCATAAGCTGAGATCCTCTGGTGTATCATTGTTACTTTTAGACTATAAGTGAAGCAAAGAAACACTGAGATCTGTGACCTGTGTGGAAGAAGGCATTTACTTCATGCTTTCCACTGAGTTTTCTCAGAGTTAACTCTGCACCCAGTGAGTGTGTCAGGGGGTGCTGAGGAGGGAGGGGAAGGGAGAAAAGCTTCCAGCTTCAGGAGCAGATGGCCAGAGAAGATGTAAGCATGTTTGTTTAAGGTGACAGGATGTACATAAACACATAGGCTTCTTGTGTGAGCTGCATTGAAAGAATAAAGCAGTTTGGTTGAGTACGAGAACCTGAGAGATCGTGGCAGTGACAATTCAGTACACTTCCCTTAGAGAAGTGGTCTGCTCTTTTTTAAATAGATTAAAAAAATTTAACTCCATTCTGCTGGGATTATCACCTATCATCAGGTTTGTTAGTACACAGGACATGTATTTGTTCTTGAAATACATTTCACCATAAGAATGAGAAATAGTGCTGTGGAATTACAAAAGCGTGCTGCAATTCAAGCTGACTGGAAGGAAAGGGGGTATGATTTTATTGAATGCTCCATTTATCCCACTGACTTAGAAAAAGAACAGTAATAGTAAATATTTCAGATAGGACATGGGAAGGATCTATTTGGCATAAAGTTAGAGCTGAAAGCAAGAGAAATTGCTACTGTTAATGGTTAATGTTAGTTTCTTCCTGTTCCACTTTCTATAAACAAGGTATTGCCTATACAAGCTCATTACTGTAAACTGAGCACATTTAAATTGGCAGTAAAATCAGAGTATTTACTCTAGTGCACAAATAAAGTACCTAGTCCCATGTTTTGGAACAGTTTCAAGTCTTGAAATCCAGCAGCTGGCGGCTTTACAAGCAAAGCCTTACACTTAAATAATTCACTTTTGAAAGTTTTAGGTGTTCTGTGTCAGGTAGTACCATTCAGCAGATATTCCTACCACCGAGACGCAGATTCTTTTGCAATAAATTTGCATTCACAGGGGCTTTTATAACTCTTCCAGCACTACTGACTCCAATGGCTGTTGATTAAATGTATATATCCTGTACATTTAATCTGACTTTCATTATGGCCACTTCGTAAAAATGCCATGAAATGGAGAAGCGATGACACATTGCAAGAAAAAGGAATCCCTGCAAAGCCTCAAATTGGGTTTTTTTCTCCCTTATTTATAGTGATCATGGTAAAGGCTAACTCTAAATCAGGGAGAATATTTGACAGCAAATGCTCCTATCTATGGATTATATATAACCCATCCTAAACACCAGATAAAAAAGGGGTAACCTTAGAAAAAGAAGGGCTTGCTTCCATGTAAATCATGCTACAAATTGGACAACACCCAGTGAGTTCATTGTTCAACCTCAATTGTGAAGGCTATTCACATTTACTATTCCCCTGGAATCAATGTTAATTAAAGCTGACTGGGGCTATAAATCAGCCTTTGGTTTTTACAACTTAATTCAGCATTAAGCATATATATGTAAATAAAAGGTAACTGATTAACCACTTGAGTTTTCCAGGAGTTACTGAGGTAATTTGTTTTTGTTTGAGTCCTAGTGTTACCTTTTGTGATATGCAGTAGGGAGAAGAAAAAGTCTATAGTGTGTCATGCATTTGCTATGTGGTATTGTGGGAGTTAAATAACCTGGCCTGTTGGGTGCTATCAATAGCATTGTGCCAAAAGGCAAAGGGAAGAAGGGAGCACTTGAAAAATCTTGGAATACACAAACATTTTGTTTGCCATTTACTCTCAGTAGAGGCAGTAATGGCAGTAACGTCAGAGCAAGAAGATGAAAGGCCAACTTTGCTGCTGTACTGAGGTGTCCCTGTCAGTGCAGCGATTTAGCCAAGAACAAACCCAACTGGCAAAGCAGCTAAGGCCTCCTGTAAGTGGAGTCTGGCTGCAGCTGGTGTGCAGTGGGCAAAGCAGGAAACCAAATACATTTGTTCCCCAGTGATGCCAAAGGGGCCAGCAGAGCAGGGGAGCTGGGGGTGCAGGTGCTGGGGTGTGTGAGGTTGGGGGGTGGGAGGGGCTGTTCCAAACAGTGCAGTCTGACAGGCCTGGGTGGAAGCTCCCAGGTGCCCCTGTGAACATGATGCCCTTTGGAGTATCATCATTCTCATGAGACCTCATCACACAGATCTCTGGGCAATTTCTGTTCCTTTCCAAATGAAAGATGGAAAGGGCATGGATTTTCCTAAAGAGAACAGTCACATCCCTCCTGGTACTGACAATAACCTCTTGCTCATACACACATGTTCTCCCAGATCTTTTGCTAGAACTTTGCAAGATAATGGTCCCATGATGTATTCACTAGGTTAAAATCCTGCCTGTGGCTAATTATATATGGCCTCTGTTGACAGAGTTCCACAGGGCTGATCAAGAAAGCAATCTGACTCATCCTACAGGTCAGGTGACTGTTCAGAGCCTCGGAGATACCCCATCACACTGAAAAGTGTACAAAGGAAAAGTAAAGTCCAAAGTTACCATGTAAAAATTCCAAGTTACTTTGAAACTGCTGACATGTAGTTGGAAGAAAATCATACATTGCATTTTGCACAAGACCTGCATTTCACAAGCATTACACACTGAGTTCAATAGCCTTGTGGATGCTCATCAGTTTTGGAATCAAGCCAACAGTAAATGTTTTTAGCATAACACAAAGCAAATTTAGCTTTGCAAATAAACAACTACAATCTCTTGTTTCAGTAGCTATCCATCCCAGCTGGCTTAGTAATAATTAGCAACTTAAAATGGTTCATTTTAAACCGTGCACGTAATTGGAGTGATAAGTATTCAAAGAGGAAGGGATGTGTACAAACCCAGGCTGGACATTCTGATTTGCAGTGCAACAATAGCAAAATTTAGAGCAGGGAGAAAACATATTTTGTGTTTTTGTCACTATTTACCAGCAAGGAAGTACTAAACAACTATTTTTATGAGTGTGTGTATACATATAATTAATTAAAATAAACCACAGAACTAATACCTCCTATGTAGCTCTTAGTTGAAGGAGCTTTAGTTTCATGGCACTTCAAATTCCCTCTGCCGCTGAGCTGGGGGCTAGCCCTGGATTTGGGAAATGGAACTGATTTTTACATTCACTGGGGATTCCTGCATGCTCACTGCCTCTCTTTTTTGTATTGCCTTTCCTTAAAACATACAAGGGAGAAAAAAAAGATTTTGGGCTCTCTAAATTCGTTGGAGTAATCAACACAGGTGGCAACAATGTAACTTTTCATTTCCTTTCTTGAAAATGTTCTCAAATGATGTGTGAGTGAAATGATGATCTACATTCTTAATTCGATATTGCTTAGTGATGATGTCATGAGACATTTTCTTCAGGCTCCCCAGCTGTTTAACTCAGAACTTCAGGCAGTGCACAGACAGTGGCCCAGCATTCAGCTCTTTGGAGGTGGAATTATTTTCCCATGGATTTAATAAACAAGGTTTTTGTGCTGTTGCAGCTCCTAGAAATGATTTTGGTACAGGAAGAGGATTTTAACATCCAAATAATAATGGCTTCCCACAGGAGATTTGGTTCTGGATGAATGGAGGAAGGAATGGGAATTTCCTAACTCAATTGATTTAGTAGCTGGTTATAGTTTCATTCCATCAAAGATCTTTTTTTCATATGTGGCTTTTTCCTTAGAGAGCTTTTGACACTAAATCTGCTGGGATGGGGGAGGGGGCATCAGATGCCAAAGTACTTTATAAGAGAATCACAGCTGCTTGGCCCTCAGCATCTTCTCAGAGCTGGAGGCACTAGGAAGTACATAACGGCACTTCTTTTTTAGGGAGGATGGACAACAATTTTAGAGGCATGCAAAAAATCCAGCAGCAGCATTTCCCTTGGTAAATACTGCATAACATCCCAGATACCGGGCACCTGTGCCTCAGTCTGGTCAGGAAATTTCATATCCTTTCCCATCTCAGCAACTTCATTTCCTCTCCTTGGGAAACATTTCAAGAGTCCTAATGATTAGTACAATTGTAAGGGAATGAACTAGGTGGGATTGCCAATCAGAGATGCAGCTTGTTTATTTTCACAGGCCTTGTTTTCCTTCACTTTTATGGCTGTCTAGATACAGCAAATCTCACATTCTAGAGTGTGTTGTGAGGCACTCCTGGGAGTGACTGGAAACCAACAGCTGGCTATGGAATCAGCAAAAACCTGCTTTATAAGAAGGCACAGAAAGCAAAAGCCAATGCCAGCAGTCTGCTGGCTGAATGACCAGCGACAGATGAGCAGTACCATTTAATTTTATTTTTAAGAGGGTTGTTCAGGTGACCAGCAAGATTCACAGCTTCTTGCTGGCAGTTCACAAAAGGTGAGTAATGGGCTTCAAGGCCAACCTCCTCAAGCACCGTCAGTGCAGAATCCTGCTTCTGAGCCATGAATGAGCCTGTCTGAGCAGTGGCTGTGCTGCTTTCAGGGGATAGCCCTGCATGAGCCAAGGCAGCCTGGCTAGCCCAGCACCTCAGCACAGGTGGTTCTCATGTCATTCATTACCCCAGGGCAGAATCATCCTCAGAAGTTACCCAGATTTGGGTTCTTTAGTGAGATGCCTTTCAGCTGTGGAGGAACTGCAATTGTATGAGAGTAACAGTAGAGGAACAACTTTGCACCAAATTTAATTCGGGCAAGCAAACTCCCATGGGCATAGCTGGTTTTCAGCTAGAAGAGGTCCAAGAGGTTCAGAGTAGAACAAAAGGAAAAAATCCAGATGGTTTCAGTGGGAGCTGAATCAAGCCCCAGTTGAGGAAAAGGAATCAGTGGCAACAGCCTCCAGAGGGATGTTTGTACTGGGAAACAAAGCTGTTTCACTGGAAACTTGACACATGCTCTAGAGCCTGTGAGGTCTGAAAGGCCAAACAAAACCAGAACATGTTGATTTTTCTTTTTCCTCTTTGGCTGCTGGGTTGTCCTTCTCTCGCCTTACTCACACCCCCCATACTGTAAAAATAGAAAAAGAAAAAAAAAAGGAAAAAGAGCTCTGTTCTAATGCTCTGTGTGCTGTGGGTTGCTTCATCTTTTTTAAACTGTCATTTGGACCTCAGAGCCTGATTGAATAATGTCATAGCTTTTGGACGTGGTGTACCATAAATGCAGCTTTCCTTCACAAATCCAAATTTGAAACTGCACTCAAGAAATCTAGAGGGCAAACTTGAGAGTGTACTGAGAGGGTTGGAGAATTTTAAACCTTTACATACATAGTACAGCAGGAGGATCAAAAAGTGGAATCAGAAATAAAATGCCCAAGAAGTCAGTGGTTTTGCTGTCAGTGCAGCAGTACAGCCAGCTCTGGTACAATTTTGTTTGTGCAAGCCCAGTCCTGTGCCAAGGGTAGGTGTCTGATGAGAAGACCAGGGTGTTTGCCTTCTCTGGGTGTAAATCCCAAGTAGCAAGGCCTGAGTCAACTCTTCTAAAATTAAAGCCAGTGCTTTGTACCAGTGGACTTTTATCAGAAGCCAAGTGTTTGTAAGAGGTGAATACACCAAGGTTGGTGACATTTCAGCCTGTGTAAATTAAGTCAGGCTTCAGTGTGGCCAACATGAGCTGGAGGAGGATTTCCATCATCGAGCCCTGATGGTGGCAGGAGCTCGGTCTCTTTTCAATCCCAGAGAGATGAGAGGAGAGGGCAAAGCAGGACCTGTCTGCAGGGGCTGCTGCCCTGTTCTGCTCACCTGGATGTTCAGGTGCTTAAGGGCAGATAGGGCAAGTCCCCCATTGAGCCAGCTCACAGACAGAAGAGGTTTAGGGAATGGTATGCTAGGAAAGGGGTGTGATGGGAGGAGAAACCAGAGGAATCCAGGGTCTCTGAGCAGCAAATGGAATCAGAGAAAGGCTTGAAGCCTCCCGTCAGTCTGCTGTGAAAGTGGAATGTAACATGATTTTTTCTCCCCTATGTCTCTCATCCCTCACGCCAAATGTTTGACCTGCCTGTCTTCCTGTCTTAATTAGTCTTCTGTCTTTCTGGGAGTTGGGTCTGTTCTTCTGCAAATGGCAGCACATCAGACAGGGGAAACCTGTCATGTTTGTTTTCTAAGCTGTAGGGGGTACCCATTTGAAAAAACTCCCAGCTTATCTAAACATTTTTGTTTGTATGATTTTGAATTAGGAAGTGTGAGTAATTAGTTAAGAAGATTAAATAAGTCTTAGCAACATGCAGTAGCGTGCTTACTTTCCTCCTCCCCCCCAAGTATTTCCTGCACAAAACCCAGGCTACCAAACTGTGATGATACCCTTTTCTATTTTAGTTTCTCACTGTGCCACATGCTGATACAGCATCCGTTATTTCAATTCAGTCTCATTAAAGGGATTATTTTGTGCCTGGTTGTTCAAGAAAATTAATCTAAAGAGAAGAAACTTCAGAATGTATTGTCTGTTGAGCTATACCCACCACAAAGATTTTACTCCTTTTGGCTGCCTTATTAAACCTGTGGGAAGAAACTTTCGTTGCAGCACATAAAGGCTTTCCTCAAAGTAATTTTTACTTTTTTCAGTTAATGAAGAATTTGTCTGCTGTTAGTAGAAAAATGCAGGAGCAATAACATAGCTCAGGTAATATTTCATGTATTCCTAAGAAACTAAGATCCCAAGCTTTACTTATCATTTCATCAGTGGGACTCTTTAATTGCTGGAGAAGAACATTTACTCTGTTTAACTGCATCAGAAAACTGCTTGTGAAACCAGGATGACTGAAAAATTAACAGTGCTTTCCATTTTCACTAATTACAAAGACAAGCCATCACTGGATGAATTGGGTAAGGATGGCAGTGGTTTTTATGGAGTATGACCCTTGATGTCACTTATTGCACCTTAAAAAGTGAAATAATGAAAGATTTTTAAAAATCCACTAAATCGAGAGTGGAGAGGAGGAGTATTTGTTTACATAATCAATTATTGGGCTGTCACTGGGCTTTAATGAAGTTGTGGCTATTAAGAACTTGATCCTGGAAACCCTTCCACAAGTGCTCATTTGAAATGGTGGGAATGAGGAGGGGTTTGTACAAACAAGACTCGTATTACTCTGTGTAGTTCTCCTGTGTTTTGCGTTGTTTGTGCATTGCAAGTCTTGTGTGCTCCTTATGTGTGACAGAAAACAGTGTGAGCTATTAATCTGTACATGGGAAATATGTTCTGCCATTTGGAAGAATTTAATCTCCCTTGTAGGTAACTGCCATTTTAAATGTTCATCACCAGGAACAAGTTCTTACTTAGAAATTAGCTGTGCTGCATAAATAAATATTCCTCCTAGGATTTCAGACATTATAGACAGCACAGAAAAATATAATAAGCAAATTTATTTTGACTTAAAGCTCTGCCTGAGAAAATTACCTTATAACTACACATGAGAAATTGCTGGAATGTCAGCTTCATTTGCAGTGGCCCCTTATGGCCTGATCACCCTCCCTGGCACGATAAATCACTGGCAAGATCCTTACCTTAACACGTTTGATCTCAGCTCAGCAAGACTTGGTTTTGATGTGAAGAACTCCAGATCTGTTAGGTCAGAGACAAATAGCAGAGCCACTGACCTGCAAAGTGCTAAGTCTATATTAGACCAAAGTGAGCAGCCTTAAGCTCCTGAAAAGTTTGCCTTCACTTCTACTTTGCACCCTGAAGCTTTTCAAATATTACTGTTAGCATATTTTGTTAATGATGCCAGAGACATTTCCTTTTGTGCCATTCTGCATGTACAAAATCCACAAAAAGCATGTGGTGTGAGAAGAATTATCTTGGATAAACTGCTACAATTATCTGCACTTTAGAGAGACATGAAATAAACCTCATTATTTATTGGTTTCTTTACTTAATTTACACAAATGGCTTGCACTGGCCTTTTTCTTACTAGACTATGACTACTGATATCATAAATAATGATATTCACCAGTACACCCATTAAGATGATGCAAAGTGCCTGTGTGTACATGTGTGTACATACAGAAATTCAAAACTACTCCTAAAAAGAAAAAACTCAGCTTGTGACATTTACATTCAAAGTCTGAACTTTCACAAAGAACAGTTTTGTGGCCTCTCAGTTTTGCAGCCTTGGTTTGAAAGTATTACTTATTGTCCTGGTTAAACAGTCACTTATCTCTACGATAGTAAGCAGGAGTGTTAGTCTACCAGAAAATTGGATGTTCTTAATGGGCTTTGGGGGGAGAATAGCTTTGCATCATCAGCATTAAGTTAAATCACATTAAGTACCCACTTACAACATAGGGATTACCACTTATGACATCTTTGGTGAAAGCCTTTAAAACAAATTGTTGTGTTTGTTAGAAGAAGCTGTGAGATAACAATTCCCAGAAGTCAGATTTATAAATTCTTTTTGCTCTTCAAGAAGATGCAAAGGAATCCAACACCTCTCATACAATGCTGCAATGAAATCTTTCAGGCTGGAAATTCTTTTCAATAAAAAGTCTTGGAAAATCCTAATTTATTTACTTTAGAATATTCTTCTGGAGAGAAGAAACCATTAGACTACCTTTCCTCAGAGTTCAGTTCTAATTTCTCCTCCAGTCCTTTCTGTTGATTAAGTCATTGCCTTTTACATGTACAAAACTGGAATAGGCCATTCTGCTTTTTATTATTCATAAGGCTGATTGGGGAGAAGTGGGTTTAAACTGTCAAAGTATCCTGCTGTGCTGGGATACCTGACAGATTTACACCTCAAAGTACACTGTGGTGCTAAGACTAAAAGTGGATGTGGAGTGTTCTTGCAAGAGCTGATTACAGTTTCAATCAAATAGAACACCTGAGGATGTAACAAAATAATGCCAATGTTTGATAGAATTTAACATTTTTGTATATGACCAGCCAGTTATTCTGTATAGAGATGAAAGCCTGCATGAAAAATGAGCTCTTATATTTAACTTTAAATAGAAACAGACTAATGACTTCGAGTTTGTAAATGAAAAACATGATACTAAACTTTTGCCAAACATGCAGTATTAAAAAAATGGATTAGGGCAAACCCAATACCTGGTTATACTGACCTTTCTTTAAATGAGCAAAGCGTGCTGTAAGTCTTGTCAATAAAGACCCTTCTTTAAAAATCTTGAATACTCATATATGCAGTCCCGAGATCTGCTCTCCCCATTTCCTTTAAAATTCATGTTTCTTGTCCCCTTTTTAACCAAACTCCATTTTTCTCTGCTGGAACCCCTTGTAATGATGTCAGAATATGGGCAAACCTCATTAGTTTCCCTCCTTTCTACAAGATAGGATTTATGCTTGTAGTGAACACAATGACACATGATCACTAAATGGCTAAAATCACTATCAAGACTTAAAACTGAGAAATTTTTCACCCAGACATTGCAAGTACTACTGGTATGTAAAAGGTATGGAGCCCAGTATTAATTAGAGCAAACATGTCACCCAGTGCCCCACTCTGCAAGGAGCACACCAGTGACAGCTGTTTGTGAAGGTTCATGGCACGCAGTCTTTGGCAGGTACCTGGTATAAGGTATGTTGCCAATCCAATGCAGTGAGTAATAACTAAATTCCCATGGGACCTGGCTGAAGTAAAATGTTGCTATTCCTGGTTCATTGCTTTTAGTCTCCCTAAAGACCATTTAGGCAAACAGCTGTAAGAGCTGACTACAAGGGTTCCCAGCCACAGGGAACCACTCTGGAAAAGCAGGTAAAGGCTTCTAACCAGGAAACAAGTTATCAAAGGATTTGTCCTGTTGCTCCCTCAAGGAAAGAAGTGAACTGAGAGAGCAAGAGCATGAACACATTGGTGTTGCATGCAGAATCCAGACATTAAAAGCAATTGTCTTGACTGACGGGAGGAAGAGCTGTGCTGCACCAGTCAGTGGGCATGTTCTGCACTGGGCTCCTGCTTGGCATCTAAATAGGAAGGCATCTGAATAGGAAGGCTTTCCTTCTCCCTCCATGCTGGAGTGCCTTACTAAAACAAAACCTTTGAATAGAAGCAATACCAGAACTGGAGTTCCAGTACTGTCACTGCTTTGCACTGATGGAATATTCCTCCTCCTAAAGAGAAGTACAGAGGGGAACAGCATCACCAACTTCAGCTTCATCTGAACTTATTATGCAGATCTTGCAGCAAGGAGGGCACTGCCTCCCTGACAACACTCAGAGGAACAGCAACAGAGACAACTCCTGATGAAAGAGAGCAAAGAGCACAAAGAAAGGGATCTTTTCATCTATACCATGTGTGTGTATAGTGAGTACACAGAGAAGTGTGCAATTAATAACATAGAGAATGCAGACATGCATCCACAGGTAAACACCAGCTCCAAAATTCTTCTGTATTGCCATTTCCCAGAATACCATGTACAAAAATAGAGGCTTGATCTTCTTGTAGTCTGGCTGGTTTAGCAAGAGATCCTGCCTCTGACACTGACCTACTGTCTGAGTTAGTCATGGTTACACTCCCACAAATTTAAACTCCCCCATCTGTGAAGGAACCTTGTCACAGTTTTACAGTGAGGCTGAATCAAATTAATGCCTTCTGAAAGATGTGATGGAGCAGAATATTAACACTTGCAGTTGAGTGATACCAGCTAAAAACATCTTAAGTAAAGTACCAAATGGATTTAAAAACCACTATCAAAGGGTTGGACCACCAAGACTCCCAGGCCATCATCAGCATAGCTATAGCACATTTAGTGTTAGTTTTATATCACTATTTCAAATTAATAGTGAAAAAAGCAGAGCTTGATTTTCACCTCTCAGGAAAACAGCATCCAATAAACACCACAAAAGAGAAGAGGGCGTTAAGTAGCCGTGGTAAAGAAAGTGTGACAAGGACAAAAAGAGGAAGACCAACAAAATGTCAGGCACTGATGGAAAAGGGGGTTAAGGCTTAGATATCCTGAAAAACAACTGTGCTTGTTTCTCAAGGTCCATGCAGGCCATTCTGGTACAGGACTGCTGTAACAGTGCGTCACAACTGAAGCAACTGGACAAAATAAAAAGTTCCCCGATTTGGAAGGTAGGTGGTAATTTCTTGCTAGTTCTGACAAACTCAGGAATAAACGATTTCTGTTACAGCTGAAAAAAAAACATAAGCAAATGTAAAATATGTATGTTATGGTAAGCTTTGAAAATATCCAGTAGAATCAGGACAGTGCTTTTATGTCTGGGTGCAAAGAATGTTTAAAATATACTCCAAATATGTTTCAGACAACAAAATGAAGTCGTTCCTTAAAAAAAAGGAAATCTATGTATCCACCTGTCAGTTACATAAATGCCTTCTCAAATCAATTTGACAATATAAAGAAGTATTAAACCCAGTTTAAAATTAAATTCTATTTTAAGGACATTTTACACTAGCAAAACGGTAAATAAAAGTGAGGCGCAGTGTCATGGGAAGTGCTTTTACGATTGAGCTGAAAAGACTTTACAGGGTTTTTCAGCTAACTAGATCACAATTTTCATCTGGGTCATCTTATAGTTGGGAAATAAAAGTGCAAGTGCCTATAAACCAGCCTAAGAAAGCAGAGTGTGAAAATGGGTGATCTGGACTGTATCACTGAGAGGAAAAAACAGTGGTTTTTAAGCATAAGGGGATGAGAATTATCAGAGGCATACCACTCTTTTTACGTGTAAGCTGTGTAGGGAGGACAAGTCAGGCTGCAGAGGGGGGAGCAGCTCTGTGTGCAACGCTTTGCGTGGGCACTGCTTGGAGGGGAGAAATAACACAAAATGTGGACCCACGGATATGGAAGCAGTGTAGATCGTGAAGGATAATAGCTGGAGTGAGGTACTGACTTCAAAATAAGAGCAACTGAAGTGACATTGAAGTGGTACTGAAGAGGAAAAAGAGTACGAAGGCAGTAAGGCTGGAGCCAAAATAACTCCGTATTAGTTCAGTGAAAGCTGCACTGAAATAGTGTGTAGGGAACAGAGTTTTCTGTATCCTACTGTAAACAACATTTGACATAGTCCTGTCAAGGACTAAAAATTGTGTCTGAACCCCTGAGAAACAGTTACCATGTAAATAATTGCAGCTTCGTTGCAGGAGAGAAACACATGAAGAAGCCATACTCTCTGGGATACTAAACTTCAAGAAGCAGATTTTTTTTTAAAGAGGAAGTAACTTAGAAACTCCCTGCTTGAGGCTCGGAAATTAAAATCCACAGAATCAGCATGGAGGCTTAAGAATGTGAAAGAGTCAAAAAAGATTTGCATTCCCAAGGTTAAAAATGGGAAGCACAAGCATGAAAATAAATGGGGTGGCAAAGAAGGAAGATATGGGAGGAAAAGTAGGCTGGGAAATGCAAAGACTGCAAACACAAAAAATAAAAATTGCTACTAAACATACTAAATATTCTGAAGAAAATTACTGGAAAGGTAACACAAATAAAACAGCCAAGAGAAACCTAAATTAAATAAATAAGCAGATATGGTCTGTGGGAGGGTCACTGGATTCTGAAAACAACCTGGCTATGGAAGGGAGACTGAAGACATATCCAGAGGTGGCTGCTTATTTTGGGGAGGTCCTTATTTGGCTATCCCAAAGTAGATTATATTTCTGTTCAAAGATTAGAAAAGCAGAGCCACTAGTTGGAAGACTGGAAAATGACAAGTAAAAATACTTGTTCTGAGGAATCATCTTTACTAAAAAATCTAATACCAGCAGTACACCAGAAGTCATTTAAGGGCCGAGTCCAGGACAGGCCCAGTGCTTCACTCTCAGTTGTGCTGCAAGGAGTTGAAATAAAGTTCCTGAAATAAAAAGAAATCCTGAACGCTAATGCATCCTGAAATCCACTGCATCAGTTCTTCCAGTTTTCCGAAGGCATCAGGAATTACATAAAAGCCACTTAGAGTGTACCAGGGTGATGGTGAGGGTGATGAGGAGGATGATGATGATGCATCATGTTCCTCCCATGAAGCATGAGAAAACAATGCCACAGCACAGACCCGGAAGGATCTTCCAATTGGAGAGATCTATTTCAGATGGAATGTACACCTGACATTCTAACCAGCTCTAGTCACTTGGGGCCAAATTTAAGGCATGCTGACCTACTCACAAGAGGAAAAGATCAGCCTGTATAAGACAGTCTATATTTACACAGAATGGTAAATAGCTCTGCTTTGGAAAGAAATCAGTCTCATATAGAGATAAGACCTTACCTGTGTAAATATGTGTCTTTGGAATTTCTGTCTCGAAAGGCACTTTCTGATAGTTTCTGAGTAAAACCCAAGGGATTTAGTGTAATCATTGCCACAGGACCAGAGCATGATAAGAGGACAGTGTCCCCCTGGCATCCTCTTTCCAAGTTCAGCAAAGGTGCTGCAGCCTGTTTTACCATGCAACACTTCCGGTATTTTTGTGACTTTCCAAATGGATTTTTTTGTAACTCACTTATTTTAAATTAGGGCATACTATACATCCACATGGAAATTAGCAAACATATCCTTTCTGTAACCACACCTCCTGCTGTAGCCCCTCACAGCTGTCCCACAGCATCCCCTTAGATTTTGAGTTCATTTCAAAGTCTTCATTACCTACGAATCCCTCACAGAGTAAGGTCTATATACTCTACTGGTCAGTGTGGTCCCAGTGTTTTAACCTCCATATGAGGCCAATTGAGGCCTTAAACATTTTCCCTTGGGTCACAGAACGTGATGTGGTTGGTTCTCTGCAGTATTTTCCCACTTCAGTCCAACAAAGCTGGAATGCATTATGCTTCAAGTCATCGATATTGTAGGCTCTCCATGAAAGGCACTGACTCCAAGTAATCAAGGATTAGGTTCTTTTTTTTCTTTTTTCATTTGGGAGACTATTGCAGCAATGCTATTGCAGCAACACTTTGACGTGGCTTTACATATCACACTTTTAGTAATGAAGTGCTCCTAAGCCTTAGTGCACTGTGTGACTTAGCATTGATGTATTGTATTCATGTCACAAAGGTAGATCGCTATTTACAGAAAAGACTGATGAACAGAAATATGGTTTTGGACAAATTCTGAAATAGAGAACTTGTGTTTTGGAGAAAACCAGATAGGAATATGCAGTTTGAACAGCAATTCATTTGCTAAACATAACAGTAATGGAATGATTGAGCCCTTGGATGGCAATAAATGTTTAGACTTCATCATTCTCTGCATAATACTTGGTAGTAAATCTTCACACAGCTATCCATGCATTTATTGTGCTTTAAGTAGGGATGTCTTGTCCCGTCTCTGAGGATTCCCCACTAGAGAACTGCATAGAACTGCAGCTTTCTGAAGATTTTTTAAACCTCTACACATCTGTGCTTATATTACATTCACATAGCTTCCTTATGATTTTGTCTTTGTTAATTGCATTTTTTGTCTGTCGTTTCTTTCAGCTGAACTAGGTTTGATATATTGATTACTTCTTTAAAGGAATGAGTTCTACTCCTAAAAAAACCCCAAACAGATAAAAAGCTGTGGGGATTTTTAGAACTGGGGAGAATAAAAAAAATTTCAAAAAATAAATAGAGAAATGCCACAGTCCAGCCTTACAAAAGATAGCTGCAAAACTGTAAAAGAAGAAATATGACTTTATGCATGACCTGACAAAGAATTTATGATATGGACCACTGAACTCATCTTTTGTCATTTATCTCTGTAAATGTGTGAGATTTCTTGGAAGATAGTTAGTCAAATGAGGAGCTGAGATGAATCAGTGGATACAATTTATTTAGACTTTAAAAAGGCTTTTGATGATAAAGTCCTTAGCAAGAGGCTATTAAGGAAAGTTAGTAACCATATGGTGAAAGATAAAGTCCTGCCATGGATTAAAAAGTGGTTAAGAGATAAGATAAAAAGACTGGAAATAAACGGATAATTCTCCCTGGAAAGAGGTTAATAGCAAGGTGCCCCTTCATTACTGTGACTGGCAATCGATATCTTGGCTCACCTGCCTTTGCAGATCATTAATAGTAAGGTACAGAGTTTGTAGATAAAAATGTTCAGGCTAATCAGAGTATTGTAGAAAATAATACTGGGGCTGGGGCTGAAGTTAAATGACATTTGGGCAACTCAAGGGAGATGAAATTTGCCAAAGGCAGGAAATGCCAAGCCTCTTGGAAGGAAGGGTTCAGACAACTTCTGGATGCTGATCTGTGCCATGATTTGCAATGTCCATGAACAGCTCACTGAAGGAACTGTTCACATGCATTGTAAAGAAAAGAGAACAACTGGATCTGGTGGTTCCATGGTGTGGTCCTCCCAGGCAGTTTATGGCAGTGAATTACTTCAAACTGGCAGAGCCCATTAAGATCTGCTGGGAACAATTTTGCATCTCCACAAGAAGATGGACAAGCTGCATCAAGAATTTTTGGACAGTGGGATTTATCAGAAAATGCAGATCTACAAGATAGAAATGTAATATGGAAATGCACCAGAATTGGTCAACTTCTGTGGGAAATGTTTCTGAAGGACAAAATGAAATGGCGAATTAATGAGGGATTTTTTTTTTTTGTCAGAATGAAAGAGTAAGAGTGTGAGAGTGTGTGTGTTATTCCTTGCTCTCGTCCAACATCATGATTATTCTTGAAGCAAAGACTCGAATCCTACTTTTCCTTCATTAGTGTCCTGCCTACTGGGCTATTAAGCTGATGTCTGAGACCTCATAAATACTTAGAAGTGATTTATCCAAGAGCAGATAACGTGAAATTCTTCCCAAATACAGACAAAGTTGGCAAAATTTGGACCTATTCCCCATGATAAATTAGGGATCCATATTCAAGTTTCTGCTCTGCTTGCTTCAGAGCAGGGGTATGAATTTGTCGGCCTTTCAACTCAGGCAAGCGCTCTGATTATTACTGGCCTTCTGATTTTGGTATGCAAATAAATACATGCATCTTTTGCATTTGAATACTTGAAGTGTTAAACATTTTTTGCAATGAGAAAATCAATGAGAAAGTCTTTCAGTCCATCATCTGACCCTACCAACCAGACAGAGTCAGCAATACATTATTGTACAGCTAGATGCATTAAACCAGGGTGCATTTTCCCTAAAGATCCAGCAGATTCGGCACAGTAAGAGGTCACTGCTGCCATAGTTACCTCTCAGTAACACAGCAGTCTGCCACAGTTCTCTAGCTGGGGCCAGTTCAGCCCCGTGCCTTCTGCGTTTTTAAGGCTCATGGCTGTTGTGGCTGTACTGGAATAAGCAAAGGCAGGGACTGGATACACATAAGGCTATGCTTGTTTCTTGTGACCTCATGCAAAACTTGGGTAAATCAGGTTTGTGCAAAAGACCATAAAGGTTTGGGAGGAAAGAATAATCCCATATTCAGGCTACTAATTGGAAGGAATTGCATAAATATTTTCTGATCACTATCTGAGTTGATGGATTGTAATACTAAAAACAAAGTATGAATACGCTGGAAGAGAATTCAAACTGGAGATTTAAACAACAGTAACTCTGCATACAGTATAGACACTGAAAAATCATATGTGATGATACAGAGCGGCATCCCTCGTGTCCGCATCAGATGCTGAAGTGTTCCACAAAGGGGTAAAGTAGCTGTTCTGTTTGTCTACTCTTCATGTAAACTTCTCTAATTTTCTGTGCCCCATCTTTTGTAAAAGAACTGTGCTCACCTAGGTGACCCAAGAGCCAAGCTGGTTTTTTTAGGCATCACTCAGTGGATCTGACTTCAAAAGGTACCAAAGTAGCTCATTCAGGAAAGACAGATGGGAGAGTGCATGTATTCCTCACTTACCTGAGTTTTGCCAAAGCTTGTCTTCTGCTCAAAAAAATAACAAAGAGTCTGCATATTAATCTAAATAAAATAGATTTCCTGCCTTCTATGGTAATGTCAGTCTAGAATTTTATCTGGAAAACATGTGCTGGAAATTTTAATGGTAAGGGTAATGCCAAGGAAGTGCAATGGGAATCAATATACTAAAACCTAGCAATAAAATACTTCAAACCCAGATGCTTATCATATGACAATTTGAGATGTATTTGTTATCTTTTGTCTACCCAGAAGCAGTTTGCCTATACTTCATACAAACTCCTGTATACAGCTTTCTGTTGCAGTGCTGGGTAGTTTACCTGGCCTGTGTGTAGAAATTGAACAGATTTTAGCCTGTGGTGTAAGGGTAGAGGCAAACCCACTTAGACAGGACAAAGAAGATATGGTTGTCAGCTAAATCATAGGCTGTTAATAGAGAAATGTTTCATGTACCTCCTCACTGCCACTGCGCTGTAATTTCATCCCTTTAGGGCACCTCTTTCTAAAAAGCTCTCAAAACCACAATTCTTCAGCTTTTCCTTATGCTAAAGTTGTTCAGCTCTTGCTCAGACTTAAATCAGTTGGCAAGTAAGAAACAAAACGTAAAACATCCATCTGGATTAGTGTGCTCAACATGATGCAAACTGAGAAAGTTTATTCACTCAGCTACCTGACATAATGACAGAGCTGTGACAGGACAGAGCCCTGGGGTCCTCATTCTATACCAGGCTGTCCTTGAAAGAGTCAACATAACTTATTAAAACCACAATGAAAATATTTTGTAAAGCAGATGTGATTATGCCATTATAACATGATTACAACAAAGGAAGGACAGCCACATTCTGCAGAAACACCTTTAGCTCCTCAAATGGAGACAGCAGGAGGGAAATGCTGCAAAGGGCTCAATTCACTGGGCTGATTCCATATCTACTGTCAGATACTTGGGAGACAGTCTCGGGAGGGAAAATGGAGTTTAAATAGAAGTTTAAAAGAGAGAGGCCTCAGTGTAACAGTGCGAGCCCTCTGACCACCCTCAGAATCTGTCAGGTTCTCTGGGCTGTGCTCCCTATACTAAACATGCCAATGACATGTTCTCAGCAGACATTACGCTACTGCTTCTCTCACACATCTGATATTTCTGGAACAGCCATTCTGGGAGAGTTTCTGACACAAAGTTGACTTTTGTAGAAGCGTGACTTATTCCCAGGGGGAGGGCTGGATCCCCTTCCTACCTATGAGCCCCCTTACATATGGAGCACAGCACTGCCAGCACGCTCCTGACAAGCCTGAGGAGGGCTTGCTGTGCCACAGGGCTGTGGAACAACCTAATTCCATGCAATACTCCAAGATGCCCTATTCTGCAGATGCAATCTCTCCCCAAATGCTAAAGAGTTACAGAGTCATCACAGTGAAAAGAGAGATAATCCCAAATGTAGCAGTTCTAGTACTTGCCAGCCACAGAAAACTTAACCCTGTGTGCTTGAACACTCACCTGCATGTCTGGTTCACATCCTGCTCACCAGTTCTTATTACACACATCTACCACACTTTATTTTTCACAGACCGTGCCAAGGTATTAAAAAACTGGGAAAAATATTTCTAATGACTGTTTTCTTAAAGCAGCATAGGCTGACTTCCAATACTGAAGTCCCAACAGCTACTGCTGCACATCTTATAAAAAACCATGGCATCAGGTAATTTTCATCACTAAATCGTATTTTTTCTGACCTATCCAAACGTACATTGCCTCTGGATGCTCTGTCAGGTGGATGGATTGGAAGGACTTCACATACAGTTTGCTGCTTATTTCAATAAACTTACCAATATTTCACAAGTTTCAATAATTCTGCTAAATAATTTAATAAATGAGAATTACATGGGTGATATTTGTTTCATCTATGTAGTTGGAAGGTGTTTTCATAGCAACTCCAAGGGTAATGCAGTTATTAAAAGATTAATTAATAATTTTCTTTTTCCCAGTACATATTACAAATCTTTAACAAAACTCACTTAGGGAATCCTGGAATTTTAACATGTTCTAGCCTAAAGAGCATGTTTATTTACCAACTTTAGAATTACAGAAATAGAATTTAATTGGCAAAATATATTTAAAATTTTTTCACTAAGTTTAAATGTTCATAGATACTTCTATTTTTCATAAAGAATTAACTCCCAAATGGTTACGTTTTTACATTCATAGACACCTGTAATAAAGAGTTTGAGAATTCTGTGTCCTGCTTGTGTATTTAAAATTCCCAGCTAACAAGCAGGAGAGAGACTGCTAGGAATGCTTACAGATGTCTGATTTTACAAGGTCTGGGGTTGTTGTTTTCTTTTTTTTTTTTTTCCTTGCTAAAGTGCTTTAGTCTAATGTTATTTATTGTTTATGGAAGTTGTTTGTCATTTAGGACATGAAGTGACCACTCCCTCAAAAGAAAGAATCAAGTTACAATCCATTATTTCAATTTTTGATTGTTTTTCTTTGTAATAGGTGGGAAAGTGGATCCAGGATAAAAGTCCTGCCCAAGACAAAACTCCAAGCTGAAGACTCCAATTATCTATAAATCACTTGAATTTCCTGCAGAGAAAGAGAAAAAGGAGGAAAGAGCGAGACAGACAGAAAAACAGAGACAGAGGATATGCCAAGTGAAACATTTGATACCTGTCCTAAACCAAAATTTTCTCAAAAGCAACCAGGAGTTACCTGATATCTCAAACCCAAGCTTAGAAGAAACATGTTGCCGTTGTTTTTGGCTTAATATTGAAATGAAACAACTTTCTTTTAATTGTTCCATTAGTATAAAATGTGTAACATTTTAGATTTGAGATGATGGAATTATGTATTGATTTATTAAAGGTCACTGTACATTCTCACAGAAAGAAAGCTATGATTGCTGATGACTGCTGTACTTTTCAAAGGTTTTTAGAAACAATTCTCCAGTTTTAGAACAGAGAAATGCAAGTACATTTATGATGCAAACTGGCTGTGATACTACTCTCAAGTATTTCCCACGAAACCCTCCTGAAGCACAGTTCACACTGAAACCAGCAATGAACAAAATTCATGCCAAATACTCTTTGCACAGTATGATTGCTCCCGAGGTGTAGCACTACACAGCATCCAGTAACTGCATTCCTTACTTATTTAACTATTTAAAAAGAAATTATGAGCAAGAAACCATATGCATTTTTAGATTTGCATACTGCAGTTTGCATTAAAATGTAATGAAATTTAAAATAGTTGACTTTCCTCTGAAACATTCTTCTAGAACAAGGAATTGCTGTAACAAATTAGAAGACAAATTAATTTTGGCACCCACTAAAAAAAAGAAAAAAGATGAAAAGCTTTTAAAGTGATGATATGGAAGAAAAAATTACACTACATCGGCCAAAATGAGTCTCCTATCAGCATTAAAGCTCCTGAAGTTGTATTTCCAGTAGATAAAAATGTTATCACCTTTTTCCAGTGCTGATGTGCTTATTTTCCTATTAAGTTACTTGGTAATTAGAAACAAAGTCTGACACATTGTAATCTATTTATACAATAGATCTGAAACCTCTCCAACAGAAATTAAAATATTCTTTAAAGATACTGAAGATGCAAAGATTAAAAATATATAAACGAATTTTAAAATGCAAAATGCATTTACAAACAAATGACTGTTTTTAAAGTCCATTTTAATCAATAAAACCAATTTAGTCTCATAAGACACCACAGAAACCCTGCAGATTTTTCTACATTTCTACAGTGGGTTTGTTCTTAGCCCTCTCTTTATGAAAATCACTCTTAAAGGTTTGTAGGAAAAGCATGCCCTCTCGCAATACTGTTCAAGGGTGTATTCAAGAATCACGGAAGTTCTTGGAGACCTGTTCCAGTGCTGTAACAACCTGGTAGTATTAAGAGTCCTCCAGGAAATGTAAAAGAGTCTCTTGGGCACACAGGGTAATTCAAGAAAGAAAACGTTTTTATTTTCTGATTCAGATACTCAGGTATGTATAGTAATGTCCTCTGAAGTACATCAAAAGCAACCAAAACATACCCGAGAACTACTGATTTTGCACTGAAAATAAACTCCAACAGCTCTGTAGAAAACAGTACATTTACAGAGAAGTGGCAAAGCCAGTCTCAGCAGATCTAATTTGCTTTCTATTATCCTGTGGTTTTTCAGATGATTACAGGGCTAAAAATCTTTTTCTTTTATTACAGATTCAAGGCAGTCTTTTAGCAGTTTGTTGTTTTTTTTTTTTTTATCTCTACACTCACGTTGAGTAGGGCAGAATGAAACTGACTTTAAGCAAAATCCCTCCTTTGGAGAGAAAACCATGAATTTCTCTGCCAGAACAAACGAACACAACTTACCTTGGTGTATTTGATTTCAAGGTTGAGAGTGGGAGAAGGCAGCAGATGCAGAGATGCCATCAGAGCTGCAGGATCTGCCTTCACCTCCCCTGGCATCTCAATTTTACTGGAAGTCATAGTCTTGGGGGGGTTTTATAATACCACCGAGCCCCCCGCTCTGCCCCGATGCTGTGTTGTGTTTTGGGTTGGTTCCCCCCCCTCCAAAGCCCAGCGCTGAAGATGTTGCTCTCCTCCTCTGTATATAGGCAGGTGTCAAGCCGGGTCTCTTCTTATTGGACATGGGGGCAGAGGCAGGGGGGCAGGTCCATCCTACCTAGGGCGAGAGCGGCACAGCCCCGCTCACTGCGGCGCAGCCTCCCCGGGC
>VXBC01007781.1:73994-131941 GCA_013399945.1 Ploceus nigricollis | reverse complement strand
CCCACCTGCCGCCGCCACAGCGCCATCGCCGGCCGCCTGCTGCCCCCTGCCGGCCGCGCCCGCCGCCACAGAGCGCGCGGGGAGCAGCGCCTCACGGCCAGGGCAGGCCCGCCGCGGCCGCGCTGTTCCCGAAAGTTCTCTGCAAAAGGAAGAGGCTTAAAGGGCAGAATAATTTGCTCAAGCAACAGCCACCTGATGCCAGCTATTAGTTTTTGGGGGCCCTTTTAGCGGGAGGCCACGTCGTGCAAGAGAAGAGGCTGGGCAGTGCCGTGCAGCAGGTTACTTGGGCAGGCAGCGGCCAAATGGAGCCACATCCACGAGCTGACGGGCATCAGAAATTTATTGTCAAAGCCCTACACGTTCCCTGGTCAAACCTTGTAGGCAGAAAACACAGAAAGCTCAGGCCGTTTTCATTACTTTAGGCAAAATCAGTGAAGTTCTGCTTACTGATGCAAACACTCCCAATGTTTTGAACCTGATCAGATGTCATGTTTTGAAGTCATCACATACCAGACAGATGGACAAAGAAAGGACACCAAAGCTACAGCTGTCTAAAGTTGGCAAAACAAAGCAACAAGAAATACACCACACGACCTTTTCCTTGATATAGTCAAGAATAAACAATGGGATCTGGCCCATGTTTTGATTTTGTAACAGTATTTGTTTGTTGATACCCTTTATATTCCCTCACTCAATGTTTGACAAGTTGGCAGACAATTGAAAAGATTGTCCCAGCATTCTCTTAGTGTTTGTACAGGAGCATGGGAGGAAGATTGCTTGGGCACAGACAGGCAGCACAAGGTAGAGAGTGCCAGTTAAGTAATTTCAGGGTTAACATGTATATTTCTGTAAATTTCCATCTCACTAATGAAGAAGACTGCAGATTTTGCTTTCTCTCATTCTCAGTCTTTTTTTTTTTTTTTTTTTTTGACCTGACAGAGGAAATGGATTCATAATATTCTGCTGTAATGTGACATGCAGAGCTGTCAAACTGTGACACTTGGGATGAGTGAGACATTTAAACGTCAGAAATTCAATTTTTAATGGCACACTGGCAACACAGACCTAACACTTCATCACAAGGATGACACCTTCTAAAAGCCATTTTAAAATAAATCAGAGTGGGGATGTGCTCCTTCGAAAAAAGAATGCATTTAAACAAGTTTCAGGAATGAGGAAACTGTATGACAGTTTCATTATTAGATCAATAAAATTCAGGAGATTTTGGTGAGAAGGGATTCCAGTGTGTGTGGAGATGCAGCTCAAACCCACATAATCTGGAGCTGCTTAACTGACCTTCATCCACTTCTTGCTGTAAAAACCACATTCCTCTTACATCTCAAAACAATTCAATTTGCAAAAGCCCTTGGAGACCTTTAGCCCAAGGGCTTGTTGGCATTCCCAGATGGAGAATGGGACTGCACTTACCATTCCATTCCACAGGCTCCTGGTGTGCAGCCAGCCTCGGAGGGCTCCCCAGAAGACGTGGCACACGAGTCCTGTTGCTCTTCCAGACGGCGAGGGACTGACTGGAGTTGCTCTTCCACCACCTGGGAAGACACCAGTGCCTCAGCCCTTGGTGCCCAGGCCCAGGGCTCTCACCAAGGGGAAGAGCAGCTCTGCCAAGCAGAGTGAGGAATGAGGTCTTAGAGATTCTGGGGACACCGATGGACCCAGCCTGGGGAGCTGCTTCCAGAGTCAGCACCACACTGGTTACTTTATCACAGCAAATCAAGTCATGGCTTCAAAACATACAAGCAAATGTTTAACATTTAATAAATAATTTACGGTGGAAGGGATTGCCTTGGACATTAGGACAATAACTCAGTAAAAACAATGAATATGGAAGGAAATGAATTAATTTGTGAAAGAAAAAATGAATTAAAAAAAAGAAAATAAAGAACAGAAACATTAGTCAGGATTCAGTCCAGTGGTCCCTAAACATGTCCATACAAGAGAAAACCACTTATTGCAGTGCTGTAGTTTCTGGTTTGATTTTTTGGTGGTTTGTTGGGGTTTTTTGTGTGTGTGTGGAGGAGGGGGGGGTTGGGTTCAGTTTTTTTGGTAAATTTGCAAAACTGAATCAACTGTCAATTAAGTCAGACTGGCTTATTTTCTCTCACATGATTGGGTTTTAATTAAAATTTTACTTAGACAGCAAATCGGGAAACAAATATGTTCTCTTTCAGATTGGAATGACAAAGTCTTTACACTTTGTAATGAAATTACAAATAAAATGAAGAACCAAATGACTCTCTTTCTTGCTTCGGTCTTAGAATTTAAGCTAGTATAGAGCCAACATCAAAATCGTTCCTGGAGGGTTTTGTTTTTTATATTTGGAGCAATCTGAATGTATAATGTGAAGATAGACCTTTGTTACATTTAGAAGCCTCAATTTCTCCACCCACCCCCAGCAGCTGGTACTATTTATAGATAAGGATATAGACCTGGCTTATACAAACACCATCTGATGGGAACAGGACCTGTGGTAGCCAGACAGGGTGCAAAAGACAAAGCTGCAATGTTGAAGACAATACGGATGTAATTAAGGCATTCCTGGGTTTCTCAGTCAGAGTACTGGTACTTTTCTGCTCTATGTTAATGTGTAACTGTTGTCTAAAGGAAATTATAAAACTAGAGAATGAGGTGAAACTCTTTGTATCTCAAAACATCTTTTGGGCAGATCAGCTGTGCCAAAGTACATATGGATACACCACTGAAATGGGCAATGGATGCAGCAACTCCAACAACGCTCCAAGCAAGAGCTCTTCGTTCTCGCTACTTCTAATCCGTGAACATTTCTCATGCTCCTCAGTGAGCTCCAGAAAGCACTGTCACACACAGGAACTGAGTCACATCACTCTATCAGACACTTCCAATGATTCCTCTCAAGATCAACTGCAAAATCTACCCCAAAATTATTTTAATATGACCCATAAGTTCTTTTATATATAACTTTTTCTCTCAGCTGTTCCGCTACCATTTAGCAAGGATATTCCTGGTTCCTCATACAAATTCAGTATTGATTGAGAGATCCCACTCCTCTGTACCCTTTGCCTCCTGCTTCAGTAAATGTCTCTTCCTATTTCTTGTGTGCTTTATAAATTGCTTTTGGAAGAAAAGTAGAGATTGAATAAAAACTTCCCCTAAGTTATTTTTCAGCTCAGACTTCCACTTAGGAAATCTGAACTTCATTTTCTGATATATACATTAAAGCTTCAACCTCAGGTGTTCTACTTTAATTGCCTGCTATTTTCATTACCGACCATGAGGGCAGCAAATGCTCTTCAGGAGATACTTGTATTTTAATTTATCTGCAAACATAAATCACACATTATAGCACTTTTTTCCTCTAGGTTAATTGAATCAATTCTCTAAATGTCTCTATGCCTGACCATTGCAAAAGGCTCACTGGTTGAAATCTCTTTAAGAATTATGGCCCTTGAGCTGTGTGCAGGATGGGAGCAGTCCTTGCTCCAGACAAAGCTATATTATACACAGAAAGTAAAAGAAAAGGTATTGTTATATACCTAAGCAATATGACCTGTAAAGCAACACCCACAATGCTGTGAGGAGCCTCTAAAATATTATTTCAGAATTTTTCATGCATCTCAGCAAATCAATTGTTTTAAAATTATAAATCTTATTAATAATTGAGTCTGGATATATCTTAAATTATATAATAACAGAATAAAATCTACTTTTACTTTCCTTATTTCTACATTACCTTTAACACCAGAAAAAAATGCTGATATCAACAACAACCATTTTACTACTGAATATTCACAAATGTCTAATGAAGAAAACTTGATTTAACACTTTTCTTACTATAAATTAGTCAAGTGGATCATTTTTAGTAAAATGAGTCAAACAGCTCAGCTTTTTTACCTGTCATATTGGCCATTTTATACCCAGTAGAACTGTTAAGTGCTGGCAAAATTAACAGTTGGTAAATTTACAAAATTTGCAAAAGGAAGAGGCCTAAAGGGCAGAATAATTTGTTCAAGCAACAGGGATCCAGATACAGCTGGTAAATTTACCAGCTGTTGGTAAATTTCTGGTAAATTTAGTCCAAAACTGAAATGCAAATTTAAGTATTTAAGCAAGCTTCAAATAATTCAGTGAGAGTGATAAAGCAGAAAATGCTTGGAAAAGTTCAATGTTTGACTCACTTTATAAATGGGTCAGTTTTAAAAATTAGCATTTGAGTTTAAGCCAGCAGCTGAAATGTCACCTGTCCCTCACTGGCCAGAGTGACCTCAGCAGTGCTGCAAAGAGCATGTGCTAGTAACTGAAGTTACAGGGAACCTGTTCTTGGATGCAGGGATTTTATTCTGAATTTAAATATATAAAAAAACTTTGTTTTGAATTTCTCTTCAATTTACCTGTTGAAATTTATTATTTGCAAAACACATCAAGCCTCAAATGGATTGACCTTCTGCTAATGTATATCACCTAATGAATGGATGCAATTAACTAATTCATATTGGAATATTGCACTTTCCAGCTCACATTCATCATCACTAAATGTGTGATCTAGTTTGCAAGTTTAAATTTTTTATTATTACCCTTTAAACTAAAGAAATAAGTCTTGTATTTAATTACCTGAACTTACATATTCAATTAATAGCTTCATTACCTTAATGAACACAGATACCATGCAGAAGTAACAAAAGATTGCTGCTGGGTCTGCTCCCAAGTACACCCTATAAAGGGTCAGCTATGAACCTCAGAACACCATTTTTTTTTATTAAAAGGTCTTGATTGTGGAGTTTCAAAGGAATTTGGCCTGACAATCTAATATTCTTATACAGGGGCCTGAGATAAACATATCATCTATGTTCTAAATATTTAACACATAAAAGGAATCCCAGAAGCAAAACTTGTATCTGGAAAGACAGAGGATTTAAACAATCAAATGTGGATAATTCTGAATGAAAGGGCATTAAAAGAATAAAAACCAGGCAGACTGGTAATGCACCTACTAAAGGATGAGGGATGAGTGGAACATAGAGGCAAAACAAACAAGTACTCTTGCTGTGGGAGAGAGGGAGCACTGGGAGCAGCAGCTCTTACAGAATATTCTTCTCCAGCAGAGGGTCAGATTGTGGCTGGATGGCTTCCTTGGAGGGCCAAGTAGAGTGGGAGACAGGTGAAAGTAGATGGGTTGGTGAGTCAGGTACAGGAAACACTGTCACTTTCCCAGTGGAAATTAGGTTTTAGAACCATGAATCAACTGTCCTAGTTAGCTCCCTGTATTTGCCAAATGCACAGCTTTGCTTTTGTGTGTCAGTAGAGTCACATCTGTCATTATCTTTGGCTTTCATGTTACATTCCTTTTGTCAGTTAGGTAGGCTCAGATCTCCTCCTCTTCACAACCCTACAGGTAGCCTTAATAAGTCTCAGGGCTGCTATAGGGAACCTGTGCCCTGTAGAATGATGAAAGGTTTTGATAACGTATCCCATTCCAGTTAAGAAAACACAGGATTTAGATCCCTGCAAAGTCCACTGGATATTATTTGAGGCTTTCTTCACGCTGCATTAATATATTTAGCAAGATGCCTTTTGTTTTTAATAGCAAAGCTATTTGAGAAAAGGGACTATGCAGGAAAAAAAGAGCAGGGAATTGGCTAAAACAAAGCATTCTTCTGTACTAAATTAATCTATGCTTTAAAAGCAAAACTCTTTTTATACTGAAACAGTCTTTCCCTGGATGCATTCAGAAAGTAAGACTTGCCCATACCATAACCTACCAGATAAGCTCCTCCTAGAGCTGAGAAGGCAGCACAGCTCAGTGCAGCTGATAACAGTGGTGCACATAAGCATCTGTCCAGCATTGCCCTGACACGTCCATGTGGTGCCAGCACTGACAGCCCTGTCACGGGGCCCTCTGCAGTGGAATGTTATCTGTGCCCCTCTGTGCCAGCACGGCTGTTGAGAGATTAAACTGGCTCAGAAACTCTCAGGCAGGACCTGTGCTACACATACAACAAGCTTTGAAATTTACTATCATCATTTATACAACTATACATAACTATATGTGTGTAGTACCATCAGTTATGCACTGAGGCCTAATGGTGTGCCCAGCCAGTCACAAACAAAGCAAAATCCTGGGTCCTGCTTTCAAGAAAGTCCAGTTTAGTTCTTCCTGAAGTCAGTGTCAGCAACAGCAGACATATATATGTCAGGCCTTAAAGATTATGAGCAAAGAGCCTGAAGTACACATATGTGGTAAGGGTCTGATCTCATATTCATGATACAGACAGAAATGTTTTATCTAGACACTGAGATCATAGAGGAGAAAGAACAAATTCTTAAGGAGTCCCCTTGTGTGCCATGCCCCTTCTCCAAGGTGGGCTTAGCTAAACCTGAGCTGCACATTGCAAATATTTGTCACCTTGAGCACTTTTTTACCAGGGACTGCAGCAGAGACAGAAGGGTGATCAGGAAATAAAAGAAATAAAGAAATAGAGGGTTTATGTACTAAAACACTTAGAATGCTGAATTACAGTGTGTTCAGATCTTCCTCACCTGAATTTTTTCTTTGACTTCCCCAGACAGAGAACCAATCCATAAAACAGAGAATGCCCCTTATGTACCATGCATCAGTTTCTGTATGAAAATTGAGATATAAATTAGGCAAAGGCATTTGACCAGGGACCTGAATTAGAGGTACACAGTCAAGTTAGTCTAATTCCACTAAAATCAGCAGACTTTAACATAATTTGGCCCATATTATTACAATACAAAAAATATATGGTGTATTTACAACCTTGGTCTCTCCAGCTGTGTTGGTTTAGGTTTTATTACATCAGTAATAACAATTTATGTGATATTCTGAATAATGTGCTATTAAAAATTCAGTACACTATATATTGTTACCCATGGGATTTAAACTGTGGGAGCTATGTGCATTATTCTCTACTTTGCTATTTCTATAGGAGTGAAGATTACTATAAAAATGGTTAGGTTATATACATCATGTGAATTCCTGCTCTGCTTGAATCCAGGTGAAGACAAGAAATAGCTCAGTCCAGACTGCCTCGGGGGTAAGGGTCCCAAGAGTCTTAGTCTTGCAATCTAAGGTTACACTGATCCCACATTCAAGCATGAAAATAATATCAATGTGCTTTTTGATGTCTTTAAAGGATGCCAGCAGATTTGTGAGGCATAACCTCCCTTAACAGAATCCCTTTGATGCTTCTACAGAGCACCAGCTTTATCTGTGTGTGTCTATTGATTTTACTTTTTACAGCAGTTCATCTAATTTTCCTGACACAGAAGTCACACTGACAGTTTTGTAGTTCCTATGATCACCTTTGAAGGACTCTCCTGAAGCACCAGCAGATCACTGCTATATTTCCTACATTCTGTTTTGCTGACATTAGGATCAGGATCAGCAAAAAACCAACCAACTGGCACTAGCACTTGAGAAGCCGAGCATTTTAATTCCTTGGTGGAAATACTGCACAGCTCCAGCAATTAGTTACTGGTTAATTTATCAATTTCTCTTGAAGTGTTTCCTGATGACAATTTATTTTAGAACAGTTGCTCACACTCAGCCCACCAAGTCTAGCAAGGCAAATAATTCTTTTAGCTGTGGACATAGCCACGTTGAATGCTTCTTCTGTGCTTTCATCCTCCATAGCTTTACTTACAATCTCACAGGACTCCTCTGGTAATGGAATTTGAAAACATTTGGACTGTTACTTTCACATTCTTGGCAAAATCTTAAAATTATTTTGGTGACCTTTCTTGTGGTTCTACATTTAATATGTATGCTCCTTACTTACTTATATAACTTCCATTTTTGGAAGATGTCTTCATTTTCTTCCCTCAGATGACACAGTTTCAATATTTATGGGTGGCACTGCCAGTATCCTTATCATTCTCACTCTGGGAGCAGGGCCCAGGTGAGGGAGCAGTAGAAAACAGTAATCACAGTGCATTTTCTTTCCCTTTTTCAATCAGATGTTCCATTGCATACAACTAAAAGGCAGTAAACCAGAGGATTAATCAAATAGATAGCAATTAAAGTCAAAGCTTTCATGGTGTTTATATTTACACTTTACTTGTCTTTCTTAAAATGCTACATAGATATTTGTTAGATTGGTAAATATCTTAGAACCTCTTTCTAAATATAAGAAAAGGAGAAACTTAATTCAAATGTTCTGAGCTGCCCCCTTTTCTCTTTGGAAAGTGTGGCAGTGCCTTTAAATTGCCACGTGTCAAAAGCTGGAAGGATTTACCAAGGAAGCAGTCATTCCCTATGTACTCCGTTCTTCAATACTTTCCTAGAGCACCTGCTTGAATCTCATTATGGAGCTGAGCAGAACCTTTGGTCTAACTTAGCATCCCAGTTCTTATTAATGGAGTTAAATCATATGATTTTTATAAAGTATTGAAGAAAATCTGATAGGATCAAATGTGAAATAGATGCTTTTGTGCCAGTTCTCCACCCTGCAAAGACAGAAAATTCATATAAGGAAGACAACATGATCTGAACAAATAAGTATGAATTTCTGTCTCTGACATGTTATTACCCCACTATTAGTTGAAAAATAGCATTAATGTCTTCATACCTGCTATGAGACCAAACTCAGAGGTATCTACATACTACTAGGTGACCAAGACTTGCATCTGCATAAGAGAAGGAATCACTATGGACAAACAACTAAAAATGGCTTTCATAAATGTGTTTCTTTATTTATTTATCATTGTCCTGAAAGAGAGGAAGTGGTTTATCTCATCCTGCTGTAATGGATGTCCTCCCAAGCATCCTCCCTGAGTTCTTACGTATACATTATTCTGAAAGAATTCTCTCGCAGACATAACAAACATACACTCTAGCACGCTCTGATAATTAAGGTCCTGAGTAATATATTTGTTTCTCAGTGGTGTGGGGTAAAGGTTTTCAAACAGGCTATTTTCAGGGGCTCCCCAGAGGCGGGCCCAGCTGCCTGTGCCACAGGCAGGACCTGTAGAGCAGGACCTGGAGCTGTCCTGCAGCAGTGTCACCACCTCTGCACGGGTGTCCCTGGCTCAGGCAGCACCAGCACAGATGCTGCCATCTGCTGCTGCATCAGCTCCGTGCTGCTCCACAGGTCAGCACTTTCAGAACCACCTGAGGACACAGTGGTGTTGGGATGCAGAGGTAGAGAAAGGTGAGTAAAAGGACACAGAAAAGCAGTTAAGGATTAAAATTGGGTGGTGGGGGAGAACTGGATGGTTAAGGGATGAAGCTGGTGGTGGTAAGGTGACTAGTGCTGCAGGGAACACACATCAGGACCTAGCTGGAGGCTAGGAGGAACACTGATGGGATAACAGAAGTGGCACATTTCCCTAATCCTGTAAGGCTCTGCCACGTTTAGGACAGATACAAACCTCAGCTGCACTGAGCAGCTACAATACATGCCAAAATAATCTACCAGAACTGGGCTGAGGTTCTGGTGTCAAGTCAAAGGCAGAAAATACTTGTAAATCAACCAGACAGTGTCAAGTCTGTATCACATCTGATAGAACTGTTCAAGATGCTGAAGAAATAAAGGTGTATTATTTTTCTCTAGGAGGCACAGTTATTTGAGATATTTGGCAACTTCCAGTCTTAAGACCATGGAAAATAACATTATAATGCTCCATATTATAGCACCCATGCACTTTTAAGCTAAACATACAGGAAATATATAGTAACTCAGTGCTTCACTTCCCTGTTCTACCTTGTAGGGAGCCACTGGACCAAAGCAGAATTCATTAAATATTCTTAATTTATTCTGCCTCGTTGCTCTTTTGTAAACAGGGAAGTTCACTAGAGAGCAAGGCATTTAGTCCAAAAGGAGTATTGTGAGTGAATATGCAAATTCAACACACACCACCAAGGTAAGATTCCTCATTAGCCACTGAAATGTCTCAGAAGTTAAGGGCTTTTGTGTGCAGGGTACAGCACAGCATTCTCCCAAGCATTCGCTCTCTTTACAACTTCCCCTTGAAAAATTCTTTGACAACCAATGGTTGTCATGGTTTAAATCCCAATCTAGGTCAGAGAGAAATTTGCAACTATATATTGGTTCCTTACTTTCTTTTTGCCTTTCTTTTTGATCAGGATGATAGAAACAACATTTTATTCATGCTTACCAGGATTTAAAAAAAAAAAAAAAAAAAAAGGTAACATAGGAAAGGTAATGATTAATCCATTCTGTAAGAAAAAAGAAGAAATCTGATTGTGAACTTACTGGTATTATCTAACCAGTATAAATAGAAGTGCACTCAGAGAAGGCATAGAATGACAAACCCATGATGAATTGTTAGGGCATGTTGAGTTGGTTCTGTCAATGCCTGCAGTCAGATGATTTCACTGGCTGTACAAGATGAAATCTCATATTTCAATGTTTAAGTAAAAGTGTCAAAGTTCAGCTGGAGCAGGGACGAATACAGAACAAATTTTGTGTGTGTTTGTAACTAGGGCATCAGAGCAATAGAAGAAGCCAAAATGAGCCGGAAAAACAAAAGGAGTTTAAAGGAGAAATTTTCCTTGAAGAACAGCCTGGTTAAAGAAGCCCTCTCAGAGTTCCTGGGAACTTTTATACTGATAGTAAGTGTCAGCTGCTTTCCTTTCTTCCTACTAATCTAATGTTGGACAGTGCTTGTAAGGGGACATGTATGTTTTTCTTGTACTGTGCCAGCAACGAGGTTACAGCCTGACCATGCACAGCTTGAATGAATTGCTCCTATGACGGTAAGTTTGTAATTCCTTTCTTCACCCCATGTAATTATCACTGCCTATAAAAACCAGATTGTTTTATGTACTGCAATTGTCTGATTAGCATTAGATTTCATCTAGGAGTGGAATTTCAGTGAAGGAGCACATTCTGAACAATCCAGATATGCACAATGAATGTTGTTAATAATCTCCTGTTTTTTAAAAACTCAGCAGTTCATTTTATGCACCAATTCTGTTTACATTAACAAGCATATTGTACTGCATGTTTAGAAAATTTTAGTTGAGTTGTTTTCCTGTGTAATATAAGAATTTAGCTTTGTGATTTGTAGTGAATTTATTAGGAGTTGCATTGCCAAACCTTCAGAGATTTTTTAAGTTAAAATTTTTTTGTTTTGTTTTTAACTGTACTACATAAATTATACATATATTGCTTGGTCCTATAGTACTGCTAAAACTTAGACAAATAGCTAAATTTCCCATTTTTATAACCCCAGATTTTTTTTTTTAAACAAAATTTCTTGCTCAGTTTTTCTGTGCATTTTGCACTGGGACTGTGACTCACCAGGGGAGAGAACAGGCTGTGTAGCAGAGCTAGAAGTCAAGCAGCTAGACTATTTATGCCAAACTTTCTTTCTTTCTTTCTTCTTTTAGTCTGGACAACGCAGTCTTGCTTATTGCTAAATATTTCATCATAGTGAAAAGGGAAAAAAAAAAAAAAGCAGCATGCACAGTACTGACATAGGTTTTATAACTTTGACTATATTAGCTAAATTTCAAGTAAGTCATCTGAAAATTCCAGTAGCTCATAAAATACTGGAAATTATGGTCTTTACTACAGTTCAGCTGACTGAAGTGCACCGGCACTAAAATAACATTATTCTCAAATTTAATACCATCCATAAGACGTTATTACAGTAAGGAGCACATTTAGAAGCAAGGAGCACAGAGCACTTTACAAACATTAATGAATTAAATGTCATAACACCCCAGTAAGAAGGGGAAATGTCATTATCTTCATTTTGTATATTAGCAAACCTGATTACAGGAGCCTGCACAGGAAGCCTGTGGCAGAACTCTGAATATAACCCACATCACCTGACTTCCAGTACTCTGTCCTCGCCACAAGATCCTCCCCCTCTTTCCATTAATAAAATTAAGCAAGAGAAGAAAACATATTAAAGTGCAGATTAGACTGCAAATGCTATTATTTAATATTATGCTGCACAAGGCTAGAAAGGAAATGCAAACCCTGATCCTGTTTTCTAGTATATTCACCATATGAGTGCAGCAGAAAATGAAGCTACAAAATTGTTGTTGACAATCTGAGTTTCTCATTTCTCTTACCCCTTCTAGTTTCAGTCTTGGTTTAAACCAGAAAGAGCCTCACCTGGATGAAACTGCAGCTTTCTCAGTGCTTGGATACCTCAGCTTGTGTTTAGACTGCGCAGGTTAGCAGCAGTACCAAGTGTTTATTGTGAAGAAACTGCCTTTTCTGCTGTTGTCTTAAGCTGCACAGGGGAAGTTTAGGTTACACATCAGGAAGAAATTCTTCACTGAAAGAGTGATTGGGCACTAGAATTACCTGCCCAGGGCGGTGGTGGAGTCACCGTCCCTGAAGGTGTCTAAAAAAAGATTGGACATGGCACTCAGTGCCATGGTTTAGTTGTTGAGGTGTCATTAGGTGACAGGTTGGACTTGATCTCAAAGGTCTTTTCCAATCTAGTTTGTTCTGTGATTTTGTGATTCTATTTATTGCTGTTGCTTTTAAACTATGTCAGCTACTAAGCACTTAAAGCACAGATAAATATTAAACCCTTAATTTAAATTGGAGCTAATGAAAGAGGCACCCTGGTTAGTCAGAGGACAGAAATCTTTGAAAAACAGCATGTATGCAAAAGAAGTTATAGGATAGTGTAAGAACTGTGTGTTAAAGCTGTTACAAATGGAGAGGAGAGTTCATGGCCTACAGCACAGTTGATTCATGTCTTTGCTGAAAGCCATTCTGGGTTGCGGTGATGGGGTTTAGAGACTGTGGAGAGTACCTGTGCCAGGGAGTGAGGCTGAGACAGCATTTCTGTTAGTCACAGGCTCTGTCTGGAAGCCAATGCTAACTGACCACACCTAAATCTGGGACCCACTGCTGGGAGTTAGCTGGGTGAAATTATGTCCCTCCAAATCACCTATTTCAAATTTTTCTGGAGAATAACATCAGAGGCCACATACTAATAGAAGCCTAAACTACCATCTTTGGTAACTCTCAGTCTTGCAACATTATTTTCCAAACAGGAAATCTAGAAAGTGGAATCACTCATCAGACAAAAACCCAGCCTTCACCTCAGGGTGTGGCCTGCAATGTCGGACAGATTTGACACAACAAGCCTTGAGAAAGGCACTGGGCACACAGTTTGGATAAAATCTCCTGGTCAGCCCTACTTAGCATGCTGCAGTTTGACTTGCAGCATGGACTCAGAGCACGTAGACAAAATTCTTTCCAGGTGAAAATAAAGTAGAAGGTGAGCTCCAGAATCACAGGAAATGTGCTGACCATTAATGGATGCTCAATCCAGTGAATCAGACTGGAGATGCTCCATATAAGTAATCCCTCCTGAGAGATCCACAGTCAGGTTCTCAGGTGCTTACATTACACAGTTGATAATACAAGCACAGCCCACGTGAGCCATGCTCTCTGCTTAGCAAAGCACCCAATTTCAGTAAGAAACATGAAACTCCAGGAGCCTGGAAGCATCCTGAGGTGGGAGAACACCTGCCTGTTTGCACCATGGTGGCTGAGAGCCCAGCCTTCTGCAGCTGGGACTGGCCCCAAGGTCTCCCTTGAGGAAGAGCTCTCTAGGGAGCTTTTAGTTCTCCATCATGTTTCCTGGTTCAGTACATTTCCTCTTGGGACTTCTGTGGGGGACAACACCTGTGTGCTAGCAGAAAAGAGTCAGGAAGCCATGCTGCATCAGATAGATGGTTTATGTGGCTTTTTAGTGAGTCTGGCTGGAATTCACCTATCCAACTGCCTCTCTGTTTTTAATCATGCTCCTCTCCATATTTCCTCTTTGGAACTTGACTGCATTGCTCTCAACCAAAATGGGATTTACTCTGACTTATGCCATTAAGTATATCTGAATTGAAACAGTTCCAAAAGGAGATGCCAAATAGGCCATGTGGCTTCCTTTAACAGCTACTGCTCACCTAACACAGTTTCTATTTCATTTTCATTCTCAAGAGCATCTTACTGAACAGAGTTTCCCAGAAAGGAGCTGCACAGGAGCCAGGATCTCCAGAGGCCAGAGCAGCATTCACTTCCTTGCTGAGACAAAACACAGGCTTCCATTTAGCATATAAATACAAGTGGGGAGTATATATGCTCCTAATATATACCTATATATATTCCTGTGTACATATTCCTATAAGCCTGGTCTCCAACTGGAGGTGGGGAGCCTCTTGCAACTCCCATTGAAGCAAATATTTGTGTGTACTTAGAGGATTCAAGGCACAAGCATGAAATGAATACATGACAGCCCTGAAATAGTTCAGCTAATGAGGAAGACTATTTACCATCAAAATATTTTAGTCTTGTTTTCATATTCTGACCACTTCATTATGCAAGTTATCACTCCTGCTCTGTTGCAGAACTGAATCTCTTCAGAAAAATCTTCTAGACTGGTATTACATGGATTTGCTCAGTCCATAAGACTTTAAAATTTAAATAATTTTTCTATATCTACTTTTTGTGGCCCTACATTCCAGGGCACATTAATTACAATACTGCAGAGTAACATATATCCCTTATTCTAATCATGCATTAGAATTACATGATGTTATTACATGAAAGCAAACATAGCTTTTGATTCTTTGCTCCTTAAATAAGTGTTTAACATTTAACACAAAACCACTACTTAGAAATTTTAAACAAAGATAAATTCCAAGTCCTAAATTTTTGTGAAAGGGAGAATTTTTTTTAATAGGATGAAATTACAGCAAGTTTTTTCTAAGGTAAAAAATCAAATATCAGCACCTTCTAACAGCTGCCTCGTTTGCCATCAGCAATGAATTTTCTGGAATACAGAATCTTGTATAATTAGCTCTTAGTGAACTTAAGTTTGTCAAAGCTAGATAAGAGGGTATTAAAATTTATTTATAATTGGTATTTTGATCTGTTACTCAGCTTTTAAAGTATTACATAATGCTACAAATACCATGAGCCTTAGCAGTGTTTGCACTTTGAAAAGCAGCTCTTATGTCAGAGACCCATACATTTGGGTCTCTAGCAGCAAAAATATAGTACAACCAATAAATAATAGATGTCACTCATGAATTTAATGTTATATAGTTGCATATATTTTGATGGCATTACATTTTGCTAATGATTCTGGTTAAGGCACACAAGCTCTTCTTTTTCAAACTGTATTAAATCAGCATTGCAAACAGAAGACAAAGTGGTAACAAAGACCCGTAGTTGTACTGAGGTTAAGGAGGTGTTCTTGCATACTGTTGTTATTTTTATAATCTTATTATTATCAGAATCAGGTTTTTTTCTAGACAGCCCTTCTGTTTTAGAAGTCATTCTTTAATTCAGCTGAATATTAAGCAGTGTGAAAAATTTGAAAGGAAGGTTAGATAATTGTTCTTTTACCCCAGAATATTTATGGCAGCAAAAAATTCTGAAAAATCATGGGAATCTTTTGTTTTCCATCCAAACTTAGGTTACCCAGTATATGACATTTCAAACTTTTAGGTGACTCAGATGTTGTGTTACATGAAAGCTTTGAAGAAAATGATCTTCATTTCTGCAATGTCAGCCCCAGTACGTAACTCAACACTCACTGTTTAACCAAGAGGTTTCAGTAAGTTGAACTTAATTTCCCAAAACCTTTTTCTGTGAATACCCTTCTCCCCAGAAAGTTTGCATCTATAGGACTGAAGCATAGGCACCTCTGCCTGAGACTTACAGAAGACTTGCATCTTTCCAACATTCAACTGTGCGTGCAAAACTTGAATTTATGTTTTACAGACACAAATTTACAAGGTGTTTTTTCAAAAGTTTCACCAAATAAAAGAAAGGTAATAAAAGTAATAACTTTGTAAAGCTGTCATAAACAGCTGGAGAACAGAATAAAAGACAATAAATGTAGTTTGTGCTATACAGTGAGTTTATATCTTTGTGATCTCAACAGTTCAATTAACCATTCTGGTTGAAAGTGAATTCTAGGGAGCTCTCCAATCCACGGTCCAGTTTAAAGGCAAATGTGACTCAGTTCCTCTTACCCATTCCTCACAGGTTTCTTTACTATTAAAAACATTCAGCTTGCTTTTTTTTTTTTTTTTAAACAGCAAACAGCTTAGGCTTTAATTACTCCTAACCATGTACCTCTAACCATGAGGGCACAGCAGAGATCCAGCCCCCCTATTTCTGCACCCAAAGGAAGGAGTAAAAGAAAAGGAACAGGCACCTTTATACTCCAAGGATAGGACAGAAAACCTCCTTTCTCAGTCTGCAATGCCCACTCTTGGAAACCTTCTCAATGCTACAATTCCCTGAGAGTTGGTGCAGAGACTAAACATATTTTGGGAGTTTAGAAAGATTTAAGGCTTTTCAGTTGGGGCAGGAAGCAAAGCATCATGGCTCAAGAACAAATGAGTAAGGTGGAAGGGAAGCAGCACCTGAATAGGTTCTTTTTCTCTTCAAGGCTGCTAGGTGAGATTTTGTTCCTTTGCCTGGCCTTTTCTTTCTAGCCCTGATACAACATGCAATGTTTCACTCTTGAAATTTTGCGTCTGAATATTACATTTCATTTTCTTTCCTGAATTTCTAAAAATTAGTAAGAAAAGAAAAACAGTCTTCAGTGAAGAAACTGACTCAAACCAGTTGCCCTCTATAATTCAGGAAAGAAAAGCATTTAGCATTTCAGGATGGAGTGTGCAATATTAATCATAACAAAATATGAGAAAATGCAGACTTTTGCATTCTCTCTAGGTGATTTCAAACTTTTATTTGTCTCCTATTGCATATGCAAAAGCAATCATAAAATTTAAAAGCATCAGTTTATATAACACAGCATAGTCTGTCCCTCAGTATTTTCACTATTTTTTCCCACAAAGCAATTTGAACCCGATACTTATATGTTTTTAAAGCTTTATATACACAAATCATCCAAAGTTTTATTAAATTTACAATCATGTCTCCAAGTAGCAATGTCTCTTTCTGTCACTAGAAAATGGTTTCAAAATGGCAATAATTTTAAGGCTTATGTCTATACTATTTAATTAACTAAATGTAAGGGCTTGGGGGTTTTTGCACCCCTTATTTATGAGATAGCAAGTCTGAAAAAAAATTAAAATCCATCTGAACCCAAGAGGATATTGGTTGTTTCCCAGAAGAACATCAGGAGAACGGATATAGTGACTTTTTACTGCTCTAAGCTTGATTGAATCATAACGTACAGAAATCCTCCCCACCCCACCAAAACATTTCATTAATGATAAAATAAGAGCTGTGACTGGTAAGCTTGACTGGTCAGCTGTATTTTTTATCTCACCTTTAAAAGTTGAAGTACTCTCTGATTTAACAAAATATAGCAAATATTAAACATTAAATTGGATAAGGACTGGTCTTTCCTGAAAGGGTTTTCCTGTAACCTGAGTTCTTGCAGAGCTAATGCCCTGAAATTTAGATAACATGTCTCTGTTTTTGTTGCTTTTAGCATTACTGTCCCTGTTGAAAGAATGCTTAGGAATCCTGTCTGAATTAAGATCCTATGTAATACACAGCAAAAATACATCTCTGTGTGGAAAGAGTTTCTAATATTATAAAACATCTTATTGTGAAATACAATAGGTAAATTCTTAAGCAGACTTGCTTTGTAAATCAAGGGGGTGGAGATGCAAGTGAGTTCTAAAACACACTTCCTTAGGAAGACACCATCAATTTAGCACACCTCAGACTGAAAAGGTTTTACTTTACCTACTTTTATAAGTAGCTAATCCTATTTGGAAATATTAATGTTGGGTAGGGGAACTGCACAAGACTACTGTACACCATGAAGAACACTGTAAAGTTTTCATAGGCACAGATCCCTACCTGCACAGAAGGGCAAATGCAGACACTATTTTTCTAGGATTTCATGATTGAAGTGAGCAGTTTATGATTAAATGCGAATTTTTTTTTGCACTTGCTGACTGTATTCCTTATAACACACTGAGTTCCTGTTCTCATGCACAGCATCATCAGCTGTGCAGCCACTGAGACCACACTGCCTGCAGGGACACCTGTGGAACCCACTGCAGGTGTGTGTCTCACCACAGCTGGAGCTGGGGACGTACAGAGTCCAGCACAGCTCATTGCCTCCGCACTGCTCAAAAGCTTGGCTGCCTCTTTAATGTGACAGTCAGAGGGTCTGCCTATAAATGTACACCACTTCTAGGACTGTGGGATAAAGAAGGGGGCTTTTTTATATAAGCATCCTTTAAGATGTCTAAAACTTTACTGGCCATGTAGAAAAATAGATTCCCTAAAATTGTGGTTTCACATCTTGCAGAAATCCTATTTACACTGAAAAATGCTATTACAAGCATTTGGAAAAATCCTGAAAATAGTAAGATGGAGGCAAAATGATCTTTAGTCTCTCTGATGAGTGGGATACAGAAAGTCCTGCAAGCTTCCAGACAGTTAAAGGACTTTACACTCATTGAAGGCCAGTAGTTTTCCTTTCCTAACATTAGCCTTGTTGTCCAAGACAAAGAGAATGATCTAATGAGTTATGAAGCAAGTTTTTTTGGTAGAGAAGGTTCAGACAGCTATTCCACACCCAAGCATGTTCTTCAGGGCAGTAATCTAATGACTTTATGAACAAAAAAAAAGTAAGTTATGAAAGCACTCCAGTAATTTTAAGCAGATCAGGCTATAGACAACTGCCAAGAGGAAAACCTGGCAACATAAGATAGACAAGATAAGATAAAGAGATCTGGCTGTATCCTACGTAAATTAAACTCCCATTTACTCCATGTGCTTCAATCAATGAGTTTTCTGGGCGCAACTGATGGCTGAGCTTGGCCGAAAATCTTAGAATATTTAATTACAACTCAATGACCTAGCTGGTCTTAACTCAGTCAAGCAAAGACTTACAAGGTATTAAATTGCTGTTTGTGTAATTACATGATTAGGTGATAGTTTCCAGTTGCACCAACCCAGCTACAGTAGGTATTATGCAACTTTTTTCTCTCCTTCTTAAAAGGTCAGCAAATGGAGAAAGTATTACAATGACACAGCTCAGACCTGCAGGCTCAGCTCCCAGTTTTCCCATCCCTGGATGGGCACACACTGACTGTGCCTGCAGTAGCATTTAGTCATTGTACATGAGCAGGTCCACTGAGTGCAGCTGTGTTCCAGCTGGCTCACATGTCTTCTCTGTAGAAGAGAGACTGGTTAGACAGAAATGGAGCATCTGTAGTTGTGTATTTCCCTAAGACCTGCAGAGCAGGAGCTACAATGCAAGAGGACTACACAGCTGCTCTGTATGACTCTCCTCAGTTCTGGTAATAAAGGCAGGGAGGCCACAGCCTCCCTTCGTTATTTCCTTCCCTTCTCTTGTGAATTTGTAGTTGATATACACAGATGTTGCTATCCCCTATACTTTTCTATAACTATCTCCTCTACCCCTGTTCTCTTTTTTTCATCATCCTTACAGAAAGAGGTAATGTTTTCAAAAGAATGGCTTTTGAATCTGAAAAACTTTGCTTGTGCCATTTCAGAACACAAGTGCACACTATACTTGTAGATTGAGCTGGTTGCCTGAATTCAACCTGCACCCCCAGTATGTGCAGGGGCCCAGAGCAGCCTACTGAACTTGCTCCTCATCTGAGCCATATCCTTCCCAAAAATCTTTCTTGGTGCAGTTTCAGGAATACTCCCTTTGAGAAATCTGGAAAGTGATGACTAGAGTATGTTAATTCCACCTCCTCGAGATTCTTATGAATTCCAGCACACCCATTCTTTCCATATTAAACATATAAACACATTATGAATTGTCTAATATGAAGTTTAAAAAAAGATGTCCTTTCAGCTGTGAACAGCACCAATGTGTTTTATTTTGGTTTGCTACATGCATTGCTAGGTGAGAGCATGGCTAACGCAAGCGTGGGTCATCTGTTGCACAGTAGCTGACTGGAGCTTGCATTGTGTCCTGGAGCTTTTAATTATACAGTCCAATAAATTGTAGCTATCTAACACCACCCTGCCCTTACATAACCAGAGCTGCAACACTCTGGCACCAGTCAGTGTTTTGTTTGCTTACATGATTATGACCTCAAGGCAAGAGCTGCACCTGGGCATATGACACAGTGTTGGGGCACTTAGAAACGCCGTCTGCATTCAAAAGCTGGTTAAGAGTGTAATTTTATTGAGAGCTTTTCTGTCACATTTTGGTATTAGTTAAACCCTTGGGGAAATAATGGAAACAAAAGTATGATTTTCCTTTTTAAATTGCATCTATTCTAGCAGGACTTGCTTGTTAAACCTCTATCACCAAATCATTTTGGTACAGTCTATTTCTAAGACAAGAGAGATTTTCCCATTACTTTGCAGTTTCTGAATTCAACTACCTTGCAACTGAAAATAAGGTTGCTCAACATATATCTAGTCACGTTCCAGAAATTGTATGATTCACATCACTTACAGCTGCAGAGAAGCAAAAGTTTTCAGACTATAGAAATTATATGAGAGCTTCCATAGAGTATTGGCTCCTTGTTCAGCAGAGCACATAGGCATATATTTAAAAAGCAGATTTTCAAAGACACAGAAATGGATCAGCTAGTCTATCTCAAAAAAAAAAGGTTTTTGTCCCTTTGAATATCTTTCCTGTCATCTTTAATAGGCTCTAAACATATGCCTGAAGGTAAGCAGAGGCTTTAGAACTGAATAAACATCATCTTAAGCAAATATTTAAACCTGTTACTGAACTTTATTCTGAGGGGAACCAACAAAAACCCAAAACTAGTTTAAATCCATTTAGAATTATTCAATGTGAATTATTTAGATATCTCCACTTCAGTTAATTGTTCAAGCTGCACAGCCAGTGAAATATTTTGCTAGAGTAATATGTGATATAAAGTCAGCATAACAATAACACACATTGTAAATGCCAGAAAGCTGTCTCAATCCATAGTTTCAGCACTAAACATTAAAAGCTTTTTGAACTATCTTTCATAACTTGAAAGTATACTTTTCATTGCTTTTAACATCAGTCTGGAACTGAGAACTTACCTCACAGAATTAATTTCACTTTCAGATGCAGAGTTTTGTTGTAGAGGCAGTGCAATCTTGTTTGGCTCCAAGTTCTGATTAGTATCCCCTCATTGTGCCTGAGAACAGTTTTCTGTGTGGAGAGAGGTCCTCATTAGCAGACATTCTTCCTTGTGACAGAGACAAGTAAAATAAAAAGCAAATACGTGTTGCAGCAAAGGCAACAATGGTACAAATGACAAATTCCAGCACTCTTTCAGTATTCAACAGCATTTGCAGCTGTACCAGGACAGCAGAAGTCACAACCAGTAACATTTGACAGACACACCTGTGATTTTACACTTGTCTTTCCAAATGCAGGCTCTTGGCTGTGGGTGTGTGGGACAGGCCGTGCTCAGCCGCGGAGCGCATGGAGGGCCCATGACGGTGTCGGTGGGGTTTGCCATGGCAGTCACCATAGCAGTGTACGTGTCCGGGGGGGTTTCTGGTAAGTGACTTTTTTTCTTATATAGCATTTATTGCCACAGTGTTAAGGCTCCCTTGTTAAAGGGCTTCCATTTCATGGTATAAACAATCATGAAATAGCAACAGTAAGCACCATTACAGCAGAGTCCGCACCAGAGTTCTGCAAGTAAATCTTGTGTGTTCTTATTTCCTTCTGTTCTTTGTGTTTGACAAAATGTCCCACCAAATTCTGATCTCAGCTACAGTGTGAAAACCTTGGCAGACGTCTGGGTTTTATGGAAAGTGTTCTATGCAAACCAGAAATCTGCTTGGTGTTGCTTTGAAAATTCTGTCAACAGCGAATCTGCCCAATCCTGGTCAGAGCAGACACTGTGTTTAAAGAAATAACCACAAAGAGCAATCCAGCAGTCGCCAGATAAAATGGTGGCCAGCTACACAGAAAGCAGAATGACCCACTAATGCATATAATGAACAGGCTTCACCTTACAGAGTGCAATTTACTTCTTCATGTCCTATGACAGGCAATAGCAAGTCTGCTCCTGTCTGATTATTCACAGAAGCAGCAGATCACAGAAAGCAGAAACAGCAGAAAGATTCAGTACCAGAGATACGTTCAATGACACACTGTCAGTGTACTGTCCTTTCCCCCTTTTTCTGCTGTAACACTTGCTCAGCATGTATTGGTCAGGAATCTCTCTTCAGCTGGGGCTAGGTTAGCTGGGCTAACTAACCAGTGTCCACAAGTGCCATATTGGATGCTGCCTTGTCTCCTAGTTCCACCATTCAATTTGGCCAAACTAAGATCAGAAACATTAGCATAGCTGCTTTTAACAATTAAAGTCTTCCTTTAAAACAGAAAATGATGGGCTGTAACAACAATGCTGTGCATGAAAATAAACAAATACTTTGTGTTGTATGCAGAGTTGATATTGGCCTTTAAAGCACATGGTGCCCTTGTACTCCAGGTCTCATAGAGGCATTTCTTACCCTTCATAACAGAGTCAAGTTGGTCTGGACAAATTTCTTTAGGTATAATTAGGGTATTAGAAATAGTTGCTGTAGCAGAAATTACTGTGGCCATTTCTCTTCTCTTTACAAATTCTTTTACAGAGGCACCATGCAGAAGGTTTCCATTAGAAAGTCTCACATTAGAAAGTGCTCCAGGTTCTACAAAAACAGGCAGTCTTGTCACTGTCATTGATACAAACCAGAACTGTTCCTTAATATCACACAAGATTAATTCAGCAGCACATTCCTATTATCTGAACAACTTTTAACTACAGCTCTTGGTTTACATGGAGACAGCTAAACTCTTCTAATGCAGTATCATGAAAACAGACCTGTGAAGACCTGTCCTACATTTGCACCTTTAAGGGATATTCATCTCCATCATTATGTAGAAAATTAGAGTTCAATCCCAGCAGGGCAGAGCAGTTGCAGATGTTGCAGTATTGTGCTTCCTGTGTTTTTCCCATGACAAAGGATTCTGCATGCAGTGCATTTTCTCTGTGAAAAAATAGGAACAGATATTTCAACAGGCTGTTATTATCCAACACATGATTACTAGTGGACACTTCAGAATACAAGTTCCTATGTAGAAATTTTTAGCAATTTCTGTGGCTCTTGGGTCAAAGTCTCATGTTTAGGTACTGCTAAAGTATTTTTCTTCAGTTCTTTATGTAATTCTAAATTAATGCTAACAAAATATATAGTCTGCATGCTTGGTGAATTTGAGCTTTTTATTTAGGAAAATTCCCTTTTTTCATTTTCCTCCATCCAGTTTTCCTCAATATCTAGATAATTTCCCACTATTTTATCCAACTTAGCATTTCAAAGCCATGACTGTGATCACTGCAACTACAAAAGAAGGAGGAACACACTGTCCAAAGTGAACTTTTTTTTTTTAACCAGTGGCACAGGAACCAAGAATCTTGTAACTCCCCTATGTCAGCATGAGAGCCTTCAATTAGACTTTTCCTTTCCATATTTAATGTTAATCAGGCCTCTGTAATACGATTATGACTTGTCCTGGCCATCATAGTCACCCTGTATTATATACAGGTGGGGAATAAAATCAGGTGTTGAAAGAAAGGAAAATTATTAATTCCAGCCAGAGTAAGGAACAAAAGACAAGACAACAATTAATCAAAATTCACATGAAGGGCTGTTAAATTAGGTGCCATCTATCTGTTTGCTCTGTGCTGAAGAATTTGAAACACAGTGAAGAATTCAACTTTTAATTCAAGACTGGCGCTACTAGGTCAGCATTTGGAAACGCTACAAAGAAAGTTTTATCCAGCTTGTTATCTGTGTTTGTCAGTTCATTATGTATCAAAGGTGCCTGGATTTCATAAGGTAATGACTCACTGACCTGAAGTGCAAACAAACACGGAAACTGTACATAGAGGCCCTTTCTCCATCACTAACCTTTGACAGATAAAGGACATGCTCTTTCAGTTATTTTACCAAAGACAAAGGCCATTTTTTCCTGATATTCATACAGACTGAAATGAGACATTATCTGGAAGATAAGCAAAAGATCCTATATCCTTGCAAAATTTGGGGGTTTTATTATTCAGTATTTATTACAAAGAACTACCTGTTCATTTATTTGGCAATTTGTATTTCTTAAGTAGCAACCATGTATCTGTAAACAATGAAAATTTCCAAGAGCATACAACACCTTTTTTGTTGACAAAAGATGTTGAGGGAAGAGACCATATGACATAATAAATGTATTTTAGAAAGTAAAATTGTCATGAAGGATTCCAATGTTACTGAAATCTTTTTCATGCATGAATTCAGATATAGCTACTCCTGAAAAAAAAAAGGAAGGAAGTTTCACAGGAAACTGAACTTTGTTTCAGCACAGCTACTTTATCAGTTTCCTTATTATGGACCTTTCCGCAAAGCACAAGAACCAGATAAAAATATGGTGAAGGACTATGCACTGCTGGCCCCAGATCCCATCTAGGCACAGCTCACCAACAGCCAACATGAAACTGGACAGCCCTAACGCTATTTGATTTTGTCTCCATGAAAAATGAGTTCCTAAGTAACCCCAGGTTGAAGACAGGGACACAAACATGACTTAAATCCAGGGCACTCCAGAACTGTCTCAAGATACATGCTCAAGCTAGTAACAGTCCTTAATCCTAATATGTGCTTGGGAGACTAAAGGAATGTTCTTCTGCCCCAGTTCTCCCCTAAAAATAAAAAGCCAAAGGCCTCGAGGAGAGGGAATATGTGCAGAATAAGGGACCCTCCCATCACAACCAATGGGGCAGGTTACTATTTTTCTAGAAAAGTTGTCTATAAGTTACCTACTGCAGGACAGCAGTCTGATAAAGAGCACAGACCACAAGCATCAAGAGCAAAGATGGATCTTAGTGGCTTTTGCCCTCCCTCCTCTGATTTCATCCAACTTGTTCCAGTTTAATTGCAGTCAGCATTTAACTGCAAAATAACATCTAGAAAACCATGGACTGTTCTGATGTTCAAAAGTGCCCACATTTTTACAAATCCTTCACCTATTCTCATGTATCTGAGTCATCCACATGACTTAATTTTTGATTTATTTTTCAGGTGGTCACATAAACCCAGCTGTTTCATTAGCCATGTGCGTGACTGGAAGATTAAAATGGACCAAATTACCAATTTACATATTAGCACAATTCCTGGGAGCATTCATTGGAGCAGCGGCTGTCTTTGGGATTTATTACAGTAAGTACACCTTAGACATGTTCACAGGACAAACTAGAGGTCAGGCAGTCTCTAAGGCCCCAATTTTTCAATGAATGTCAGGCAGGCAGAGGACTCTTGTTCACACAGGGCTAATGGCAGGAATGAAGCTAAAGCTACAAAAGAAGAAAGGAAGGAGCATAAAGAGTTTGAAGGGAAAAACAATGGCTTGAACATTCCAGGTACCCTACAAATTTACTGAAACACTTAATACTCCAGGAAATGTTCTGATATTTAGAAAAATTATTCATGGGAAATCAGATACTCTGAGATCATGTATTTCTCAGTAAGGATTTTAAATTACTTAATAGCCAGGATATAGGGCTATCCATCTTCCAGGCAAATTAGAAACATTAAAGACCTGCTACAAGTGCCTGTAGGCAAGAATCACCAACATCGTTCATTGAGGGTACAGGATATGAGATCAAGTCCCTCCTGACCAAAAATCAGACCACCCTTGAGAGGTGACTCTCCAAGGCAATGAACTCCAGGTACAGTGATAAAGAGGTCACATATTTGACAGGGAAAAAAAAAATTCCCCCTATCCTTGAGGCACAGGGCTTTTTACACAGTGTGCCAGAAAAGGAAAAAACAGTAACTGACTGACTGAATCCACTCAGTCAGATCACTTGCTTCAACCCCCTGCTCCAAAACTCTGCTTCCACTGGCCCAGCCCATCTCCTCCAACATCTCTCTCCTGTGGGCATTATGTCTGCAGACAGTGCTGGGTCTAGGTGCAGCAGAGGAAGAACAAAAATGGAAATGCCCCTCGGATGTCAGCTCAGTGCTCAGTACCCACAGTAATCCCAAAGACAAAAATCTTTAGGAACCATGAGAACTGTTTTGGGAAGAGTTGTTTATTTTTTTTAAGTTTGTGTTAGAATCTGGATACTGGAGTTCTGGAACAGGATTTTCATCTGAATTTAAGTCCTCCTCAAGCCTGACAGTGAGAATTAGGGCTGTGGCCAGGATGCAGCAGTGTGTCAACATGTACATAGGGTTGGCAGGGGAGTCACTGTATTCTGCCACAAGGGCAGCAGTAGGGTAGGAACCCAAAATAGGAAGCTTAGGTCTAGGTTAGGGACATCTTCCTTATATTCAGGAGTGCAGGATTTTCTCATATCCCTATCTCTGCTCAAGTACTCCTCTTGCTCTAATTAATTTCCAAACCTCTTCTGTAGATTTTACTTCCTGCAACTTGTAGGACTTTCATGTACTCTTTGAGGTCCACTAAAAGTAATCACTGGTAGAAAAACAGACATAGGAGATTATCCTTTTTTTTTTTCCCCATAATAGTTAAATGCCACAGAATTATCTGACACTTCAAATGAGAGCCTGATCTAAGTAAACTTTCTGCACTCATGTTGTGACTTTAAGCAAATCTGGAAAAAACAGAAACAAGGAGAAATAGATTTGTCTGCTAGGTTCAGGAGGAGCTTATCACCCTCACCATGACTTCCATGGGAGTTGGGGAGCTATTTCTTTATTCACAAGTATCATCTCATCACCAGATCCACTAATAAAATAATGGATTAGGGTTTGTTACTCATGTCTGTCTATGAAGATTTGAGTACCCCATCTAGTTTCTTCCCATTTCTAAAACTGCACAATTGTCAAATGGAATAGCAGTAATGCTTGGTGGCTGTGAATCCACAACTGCACAATCAGGATGCTGTGCATTTCTTGGGTCATCATGGCAAATGCAGCACCTCTTGCAGAATAACATATCTGTATTCAGAATCAGAAAATGCTCCTTGGCACTGAGTTTGGAGCTATGAGCAGGGGAAAAACAGCCCCATTTGGAAAGCTGTGGTACATAAAATGAGCACTTCAAGGCACAGGAGGATAAATGAGACAGGAGGGTATGAGGAATACATCACCTCAAATCCAATCATGGTGCTCCTAGGAAAAAACCATCAGAGAATCACCAAATGGTTTGGGTTGGAAGGGACCTTAGAGATCAGTTTCAGTTGAGAATGTGAAGTGTACAGACCTATCCCACATATTCCTAGTCCTAGAAAACCTAGAAAAGTTTATGGAGAAGTGCAAGAAGTTGCTGGCTTTTTTCTACAGATGCCTTTATGGAGTACAGCGATGGAAAACTTGAAGTCACAGGACCAAATGCAACAGCACAAATCTTTGCAACATATCCAGCTCCCTATCTGTCCCTTGTAAATGGATTTGCAGATCAGGTAAGTGCACTTGCTATCTTAAGTCCACAAATTAAACATAAGAAAACATGTAAAGCCAAGCAGTAAAAAACCACATAGATCTAAAAAGTGTGCCAAATCTCACCATTTCAGCCAGATGTCCAATACAATGAGAATGCAATGCTGTTTGCAGGGGTTATATTTTAATAATATTTTACAAGGGGAATAATTTTAAGTTGTTCTTTCTCATACATCATGTTAATTGTTGCACTCAAAATGTCTTTAAAGCAATATATGTAAGAGGTTTTGCTCAGCATAAATCAATGTTTCTCCATAAATCTCAGCAGTCATGTCCACTTACATCAAAATCCAGCCCATTTTGTGGACCTATTATTCCTTAAATAATGCTTAAGCAGACAGTTTAACATACCCTGAACAACTGAGTTTTCTGCTTCCACAAGCCTCCTCTCTAACCTTCTTTTTGCAGATAGATTTGTAGTATTTATTTTTCAAATTACTGAATCTGAAAAATCCTCAACTTCCTTTCTGAGCTTTGTCCTTTAATTCCACTTATGCAACAGCAAAAAATTAAGTCTCATATCTTTTATATATTTCTAATCAACTTACCCATCTTCTTCAGGAATACATGAAATAAATACTGCATGAGTAAGGTATGAAAAAAAAGGGATGGCCTGAACACAGAAATTCATTATGTAAAAGATTGTGCAATCTGGCTTCAAAAAAATCTAAACATTACTTTGAAGTTTTGTAAGAAAGACAGTTCTGATCTTTGGATCAGTCAACAGATTTTTCCCTAAGATATTTTTTTACCCATGCCTGTTTCAAAACAAACTTAAAAGCAGACAAAGACCAAATAATTTTTAAACCCCTCAAACTTAAGCTTCTTCAAATCAGTATAGAAATTGAACATCATTTTTGACATCACTGAAGCTTTTGTCTGTTTTCTCATCAAGTTAATTATTAGCAAAATCAACATTGACAAAGCATTTGATTTAAGCAGAGCTGTACTTGCATTGAAGTAATTCCAAGAAAATTTTCTTCATCAGCTTAATTAGCATACGCAGTACAGAGTTCATGGTACAGTTATACATGCAACCCTAATTTGGATATTTCCTAATTTTAGCTGCTCAGTTTTGACGTGACAGATTTCACTTTTTCTTCTGATGTTTTACAATACCTGGATAAAGAGAGGCATATCTAGTCTAAATTATCAGCATAAACTACATAAAACATAAACTACATAAAACACTTCTATATCAATGGAACTGATTGCATTGCTATAGTGGCAGAACTGCCATAAATTGAGTGAATAAAAGTGTAAAATAGACAGGAAAAAAATGTGGAAACAAAGCATTAAACCTCACACAGAAGATGCCTTTTAAATCCTCTGGTTGTTGCAGATTTCTTTTTTTTCAAATTTCCCCACCTGGTTGTGGCAGATCTTTTTTTTTTTTTTCAAATTTCCTCAGCACATTTCTTGTCTTTGTCTTACAGCACAGATATCAAAACTTCTCATTACTGTGAAGTAGAAAGGCACTGAGTTCCAAATTTTGCTATTCCGTATAGTGGGATAAAACTAAATACCAGCTCTAAGCCACTCCAATCCACAAAGCTGCCATAGCCCCTCTTTTCATTATTGGAAAGAATCTACATGTATTTATTTAATATTCTTTTCTTTGCCTTGGCCAGGTGATGTCAACAGCTGTTCTTCTTCTGGCTATATTTGCTATTTTTGACACCAAAAATAACAGCGTACCCAAGGGCCTGGAGCCAATTGCAGTAGGACTTCTTATAATTGTTCTGACTTGCTCCTTGGGAATGAACAGTGGCTGTGCCATGAACCCAGCCAGGGATCTTGGCCCAAGGCTCTTCACAGCCATTGCAGGATGGGGGATGGAAGTATTCACGTAAGTATGCCTGGAGATGAAGTCAAATGCTCCTGGCTAAAATTGTTTCTAGGAAAGTAAGATCCTGATTCAACATGGTACCAAGTCATACTTTATATACATACAGGTAATTCTTTGCATACCAGAAGCAGCTATTCATGCACTTTAAGCCAGATATCCTCTAGGAACTGGGCTTTAAAAAGGATTTCCTGCTCCTAGGGCAAATCAAACATGCATAATCTCTAATATCAATCATTATTTCAAGAAGACCTTTCCCAAAATATTAGAGCTTCTTAGAGGTCACTGAAAATATGAGTGCTTTCTTCTTGTGTCCTGCAGCTTTCAGGAAAAAAAAAAATCAGGAGAGAATTAGGTGGAAATATTTATTGGGTGCTGTAAAAACCAGAGACATATCAGATTGATTTAGCCTATGATTACTTCTGAGTTACTGCAGAAATATACGGGAATCTAAAAGCCTGACTTCCTGGCTAGGAGCAAAGGAGTGAATGGAAAAGCTCCTTTCATTTTCCCACATTTCAGAGCCCTCTCAGATCCCCGTGTGCACACACACACGCTCTTGGCTGGCCCTATGCATGGCTAATTAGTTGCACATCAAATCCACATCTTACATGTATCCAGGGTAAGAGGCACTCTGGGGTATCTAAGCAAGAGTAATCTGTCATCAGGAAGCAGATCTTTTGCTTTATTTTTGTATTGTTTGTTTTCCCAGTTATTTACAAGTTGGAATCCCCAGTTGTACCGTAGGCCACTGGAGAGTTCTGGTTAGCAGAGATTTTATTTTAGCAAGAAATAAAAGAAGCACAAATAATCTCTATTTATTCAGTATCATTTCTATTTACACAAATCATGTACATTATTTGAGGAAAGCAGTAGCAAAGCTTTTCTCATACAAAAAAAGCCAGGCATGGCATAGCTGAAACAGGCACACAGCCACAGCACAGGCCAGAGCCAAGGCTGGATGTAGCCCAGCTCTGGTCAGCTGCTGGTGGGAGATCAGCTCATTGGTCTGACTACATCCAAACTTTTCCTCCCCAGTAGCTCTTACCACTGCACTTTTTGAAAAAGCAAGGACACAGAGAGTGACATCCCACACTCAGGATTTTCTTCTCTCCTTCCTGGGTAATCACAACTGGTTGTTGGCTGTGGTATTAGCCATGGCGTCAGTCTATAATCGGTAATGTATTATGAAGTTGGCTATTACATTCCTGAAAGTTTGGAAGCCTGATTGTATTGTGATCTAGTCACAGAATACCTGTGAACTCCCCTTCTCCCTAAAAGTATGGTCGTACTCATTTACATGAAAAAAACTACAAGAAAACTCTACATCTATACCAATATGGACTCTTCCCTAATGTAGTTTAAGGTTTTATATAGGAGAGGGAATGCAGTCCCACTGTAAAGACCTTGTTAAGAAATTTTAAAATGTGAACATAAAAAATAACATACAAGATCTCTGATCCTTGCCAGAGCTTACAATAATATAAGGGATGCAAAAAATTGAGGAAGAAGTCTTCCTCCCTGCCTTCAGTTAAAAGGCTTCAGCTATAACCAAGTCCAAGGCAATGATACAACAGGAATATGTTCTTATTTATTTACTGCACAGGTCCAGGTGAGACTTAGGAAGAACCTGAGCCTTGTTAAGTAGTTGGAAGAGCCACAGGAAAAGCCTGAACAATTGTAGTTAGGATCCTAAATTGCCTGATGCTCTGCTGTACCTGAGCAACTTAAAGTGGTGCAGCAACAGTTGACAAATAAACCTTGGATATCTTCATTTAAATGGAATTCACAACCTTGAGACAGCTGCTTAAGCTCTCTAGTAAAGGCATGTCCAGGAACTGGGACCTGAGCATGAAACCTCCACAGAGACATGAGTGGAGTGCTGTACAAACAGAGCAGTAGGAAATACTCAGGAGACACTGAATGTTCTTTGGGGGAGGATGGAAGCATCTCCCGAGGCAATTGAGTCCACGTCAGTGAATGTTCAAGCATTGCCTACAGAACAGCTGGGGACCACGGGGAAAGCCTCACTTTGGAATAGATCAGATACAGAATAGCAAAATTTTCTACACTGTTCCCAAGCAAATGCTCTAAACATTGAGATAATTACTCAGAGCAGAGAAATCCCCTCTACCCTTCTTTGTGCTTGAAGGTACAGTAAATGCTGGTTTTATCATATTCTCAGGCAGGGAACTAGACTGGAGGAGATCCCTTCTGCTGGACCATGGAATTGTCCAGATGATAGGACTGCATTTGAGCATTGAGGGTTTTCTAAATGTTGCTGTTACTACATTTTGCACAGCAATACCTGAAGGAGCATCTTCCCCAAAACCAAGCCCAAAGACACAAGCTATGGTGTGGTTTCCCTAGCCCATGCAAATGGTTTGTTTTGGTTAAAGGCTCCCATCAGAAAACCAGGAGTCTTTCTTAAGCACATGCTTAATATTCTGATAAGCTTAAGAAAAGTTTGGGGAGCAGAGTATTGTCTGTAGCGAGAAAACAGCCAGAGCATTGAGTCCAAATACCTGACTGGATTTTGACAAGCAAAACCGAGCAGGAAACAGCAATAAGAGAGAGGTACGGCTCTCCAGAGCAGTATTTCGTGCCAGCATTTGAAGGTTGCCCGGGATACCCCAGCGCGGTTCGTCGCGGCTCTCTCGCCGCTCGCGCGGTAACGCTGACACCTCGTGGCCGCCGGCACCGGGGACAAGGCGGCAGCACCGAACAGAACTGCACTGCGGGAGAGGTCAGGAGGCGAATCTCTTGTCTGCACAGGCATTTGGATGGCAAAGCGGCGTCAGAAGCATTTAGCATTCTTCCCGGGGTGCAGCCCTGCAGCCCGGATTACCTCACGAGCAGCGGTATCTCCCTTTCCCGCAGCAGCTGGCTAGTGAAAGGTGTATCTGCAAGTTTAAATGTGCCCAAGTTCCCAGTCCCTGTAGCTCAGACACTGTAGTTTCCCGGGAACACCCGCAGCCAAGCTTAGTTCTGTTGGCCAGGCCGCACCAGCAGCCGGCGATGGCAGAGGCGGGGCTGGGCGCTCCCCTAAGCCGGCAGCAAAGCTGCGCACTGGGGCACAGCCAGGGGCTGAGGGCATTGAGGGGCCTTTGGCCACCTGTGCTTATCATAGCGAGTTCTTGCTCCTGTGCCAATGACAGAGCACCGAGTGTCATAGAAACCCCGACTCGGCCGGGTCCTGACTGACCTCACTGCAGTTTTGGCAGCAGCCTCTCCAAAGGCTTTGCACCCAGCATCTCAGCACAGGCTATCCAACGCACAGCTGACTGCAGCTGCTGCAAATACAGGCAGTGGTTTGGAGAAGGTCATGCAGGAGCTGACAAGGCACAGGCCAGTTCATGGAACAGGCTGAGAGAAACTTGCCAAGAAACACCTTCATTACACACCCGTGTATAAACACATCACGCAGAAGAATACATGCAAGTACTTGATACAGCTTTGGTTCTGCTGATTCATTCAATAAAACCTAAGTCCATGCTTGTTCCAGAAATTCAAGTGCTCAACAACCATCCATGATTCAAAAAAAACCAGATTAATAAACTCAGTAAAACAACATCAGAAGTTACTTTATATCCTCAGGGCAAAATAGAAATAATTCCAAAGGTAAAACATACACATGCAAGGCATTTCTGAACAAGCAGTAACAATATAATCAACAGGGCATCTATATTCTCCCAGTTCTATTCTTGCATTGTGACAAACACAAGTTCACTTCTGCATAAAGCTATGCAACTGAGTGCTGAATAATTATCCTGACAGTTTAAAAGTTCCCCTGCAGCTTCCTATAAAGTTCCTCTTACAGATTAATTTGTCCCTTTGTATTTCTGGGAGAAAAAAACTTCTCCATTTTCAATATGCTTGAAATTGTGGTAGATGGATTTTCACTGGAGACTCACATATTCAATTAATACAGCATGTTATCAAATAAAACACCTTAATGCATCAGTACAGTTAAGAGACTCTGTGCTCTGACATGGATACTCAGTTATTTACCGTCTGAATGTGGACCTCTAGGAAAAGGAGAGCAATTCTACCAGCCCAATATTCCTGCATAAAAAGGTTGTTATTTATTGTTTTATACAGTTCAATGGTGGAAGTCTTACTTTAAATATGGCTGTAAATCTACATATTTAAAATTAAATCCTAGTAATTCTGCAAATGCAAACATTTCAGTGGAATCAGCATGCTGGAATTTCTTAGTGAATACAAAAATTCTGAGATTAAGTTTTAGGTGTATAAAACTTCTAAGCATTTATTTGCCTCTTGCTGAAAGACACCACATTTTAAACATAGAGACAAGATACTACATCATGAAATTTGAATCTTGACCACTCCAGTCAAGGATAATCAACTTTACAGTCACTGTGTTTTATTACATTGCTTAAGGTAAATATACTCAAAATTCAGTTTAATTTATTACATTTGCCAAGAAGAAGATGGTATATACTACTGCAGGTGTGAACTTGCAAGTTTCCATGCAGGTGAAATAAGCCACTTTTGTAACATCCTGAAAATCTACTCACAAGTGTCTGGGGACAGCACAAGTGAAGATTGCTGGGCAATAAGTATGTGCCCTTCCATTTCACTGCAAGTCGGTGAAACGTGCTTTTCACAAGGGAGAAATCATCCTCTGTCCCCAAATAGACATGCAGTAAAAAGGCCTTATTTCCTAAAATACAGCAAGTACAGCACACAGACCAACATGTCTGGTGCTTGTTATTTAGCATTTCAATCAGAATCAGCCTGGGTAGGGCAGATGGGGGTGTCACCCGTCTACAGAAACATGAGACAAAATACAAAGGTCTACAGTATAGCAAGTGGCACACCATTGGATCTGTTCAGTGACTAATTCACAGAAAGGTGTTCACCAGAGTAACAAATAACACTAATTCTTGTTCTTTTTGTCTTACAGGGCTGGTAATAACTGGTGGTGGGTTCCTATAGTTGCACCTCTGCTGGGAGGTGTACTTGGAGCAATGATCTATGTCATTTTCATTGAAATTCATCACTCAGATCCTCAGTCAGGAGAAGAAAATGATGTGCATGCTAAATATGAATTGACCAATATGGCATAAGAAGTGAAGAATTTTCTCTGTCATTGTGTTGTGCAGTTTTTATGCAAATGGTTGTTTTGACCACTGTAGGAAACCCATATGTCTCGATTAGAAATTCACCTTTCAAAGCAGAAATTCTGTATAGAAGTTCAAAACTGAAGTCTTTCCATGAAACATTGGGCTGATCACATTCAAAATTGGTATCTTGAGTATGGGAAGGCTAAATTGTCCCTTTCATATGGCTTTTAGGTCAAGTTATCCTAGATGCAATTGTAGTGAGATGATGCACTGACCTGTTAATTCAATTCATATGATCTTAATCATGCTGTCTAACTGAAGACAGTTGAGATATTGATACAAAACTGCATGCATAGCTAGTTAACGGGTTCAGTGCTGAATTAATGTGCAAGAGCATCACTCACTTCTTAAGAATGGCTTACCTAAACATTTAAAACAATACCCAAATTGGCTAAATGCCAATTGAAACAGTTTAAAATAACTTTACTAAAGTTTATGGAGCCACTATTGAACAACAAGAAATCAACTCCTCAGTGATTAGGTTTAGTAATTCACAATACGATCACAAAAGGTAAAAACTGCTTGTTGTAAGATCAGCACCAAAGAGACAAAGGGTAACTTCTACACAGGGTCTTCATAGCATTAATGCCTAGTTATTTTTAGATTATTTACTTGACCTTTATGCTACCCAATATTAAAAGCCTTATGTAGAATACTAATCTGAATCTCTTCCGCTGTGCTTTCTGGATACAATTCATTCCTGTGGAGATGGCCCAGCAAGAGGCTGATGCTGTGCAGAGGTCAGCACAAAGCCTATGTCTGTATAAAGCTCTAAAGAGTCCTGCTGATGATGACTTATATTGGTGGATTTTATCTGCATTGTGGGAGCAATTTTTAATGTGGTAGCAGTAATTAAAATTAGAAACTGGTCTCAGAGCTAGTCCTAGATCTGAATTCCCCAAGGAAGGCCAGATCCACATCAGAGCTCTGACGTGTGGGTTATCGCTCACTAAAGAAAAACGGTTGGACATACAGCCCTTCCTAAATATCCAGCCTTGAAAAGGAAATTATTTCTGCTTAATCATTGTGAATTGAATGTATTCAGTTAAAGCAAAGTTTATTTCTATTATGTATACATCTATCCATGGTTGGTGGTGGTGATCATGAATAAACAGATATCCAATTCAGCAATGCTCCTCCTGAGCTACTTTCATGGCTAAACTTCAGAGCACCATTCAATTCACTCTTTTCGTGTTGCTCTTCCCTTTGGATTCCTAGAACTCTGTTCTCTCAAATTCCACACTGCATTCCTGATTTCATTCCTGAAGTGAGGAGCCCTCCATGCTGCCACTAATAGCCTGTGCACTTCCGTGCAGTATCTGCAGAAGAACCTGCCTATCTGTGGTCAGAACCTGCCTCAGCATTTGGGGCAATCAGGCCTTTGTCACTGCTTGTCTTGATCACACTCCCTGAGATGCCATGCCAAATTCATGGCAGCAAAGGGACAGAAATAGCAGGTCAAGCAAAGCTCTGCTTGCTGCAGCTCCAAGTCAGATATTGCAGCATACTTGGGGGAGTATAATTCCAATTTTAATTATGTTTTTAAGAAAACTCACATAACCCTAATGAACTCAGGCTGTCCAGAGACATATCAGCCCTTTGCAAAATGCTCATTTAATTCAGTGTCTCTCTGCTGTGGGTTAAATTCTGCTATATCCATGCACATTTGATTGCACCCTTGTATTCCTGGCTGGAGAGTCTCAGGAACAAGAAGGGAGAGCTTATAGAAACAGTTCTCAGTCTGAGCAGAGAAAAATCAAAAGTAAAATGTGAAAATTAGTCCTAATTTTAAACCTTTTGTTGGCAGCACAGAAAAACTAGATCCTCTGTCCTGTCTATTGATAAACTGCACCACATAAAGCAAGATGGGGTGCAAATGCAATTGCAGACTATCCTTTGTTTTACCCCACCCTTGCAGTGAGTGTTGTCTTTTACCCCTTGGCTATCCCTGGGCACGAGCACTCCCAGGTGGCTGCCAACCTTCTATGTCTGCAGAAGGATTACAGAGGTAGAACCAGTCTGAGGGCTGCCCTCAGCTCTGAAAAGCACTTACCCTCCCACTGACAGCAACATCTAATATGAAATATCTGTGCAGAAAATGAACAGCTAATTAACCAGAAGTAACCAATTTTACCCCAAATGGTAGGGGCAGATGATCACTTGTGTTAGAATTTTGCATAGTCAGTAGGCTCCATATGCATCACTATATTGCTTCTTCAATCCACCATGGAAAACATGGGAAAAAGGAGAAAACAGGTCAGGAATGAGAAAAGGACAGTTTATTTACACAGCCTACTCAGGGACTAGCCCACACTCGCTGTATGCCTGTGCATTGGCCAAGGTACATAAAGTTGTTCATTTTCTCAAAATCCTTTTGATCACAACATGTTCTGTCTATAAAACATAAAACCTTGTTTCTCCTGCTCATGCCATTCCTATATATGGAATTTCTGTATGAGTGACATTTACTTGCCTGAAGTTATTAACATGCAAATCTTAAGCAGTGACACAACTAGTGCGATAGCATAACAACGTCTTAAACATGCTCTCAAATTGTTGTCAATTCTGTGTTTGCTTAAAGAGTTTAAATTTAAATTAATCGTTCAATATTTTGTAAATTCTTTGGGGACACATGGTATTAATATCACAATTCATCCTGGATTCACAAAAGCCAGATTTTAATTCAGTAACAAGATGTTATAGACCTGTCTCTGACTGACAATTTAAATTTCAAGGAGTGAATTCCTGCTTTCGGCTGATTCTTTACTATAAAACCATATCTCCATAATGTAATGGGAACAATAACAATCACCTCATTCCATAAACTTATACAGACATTAGCCATTTTATAAGAAACAAAACAGTATTTTTACTTTGCATGAACTATGCAATTTCCTAATATCAACTGATATTCAGTGGTCACACTTACTTCAAACTAGTAATAATAACAGTTGGCAACAATTTTTTCTAGCTGAAAGATGTTTTGATTAATGAGTTAATAGTAATCAGTCTTGATTTTAATGTTGAAAGAAATTAATTTCAGGGTATTGTTCAACTTTCATTTTGGGTTTGTTCTTTTTGGGAGCAATGTGTTTGTTCTTTAGAGCTAAACTTAGTGCTGGAGTAATTTGGAAAGCTGCAAATAGTACTGAGTTAAAAGTTGGCTACTAGATGTTGTTTTATTGAAGTCAGTGAAATTATTCACAATGGGTGGCAATACAGGGAAGGATAAGTGATCAGAGAACTGAGCTCAGAGTATGGCAGAAATTGTACTTGGAGTTTTGTCTGTGGATCTGGATGTTCAAATATTGTGGTTCAAAATAAATACAGTCAATTCCTAATAAATGCATCCCGGTGCTATTTTTATATATATATAAGAAATCTCCCCTCTGGCACCTAAAGACTTAAGAAATAAATAGGTGCCTGATTATGACCTACAATGTTTTATAGCCTTGTGCTGGAAGAACAGATGGACTAACAAGCTGGATTCCCAGAGCACAGCCCCTGTGGCAGATTCTGTGGCTCAGCAGCAGTGCCAGAGCAGAGCAGTGGGCAGTGCCAGGCCAGGAGGCACCCACACCACCAGGGCCTCCCGGCTGGGCCCTTCTCCCCTGCAGCCTGCCCAGGGACACTTTCTGCCACAGGCATGTTATCAAATTAACAACAGCCAGAGCCCAGGTGGGGTATTTTGCTGAAGTCCCTCTTCAGAGATTGCTCTTAGGCATACATGTATCACATCAGATTTGGCCTGCAGGGCTCACAAAATGCCCCTGGCTAATTTATCCATCTTCTCCTCTACAGATTTGTAACAGGGGCATACTTTGCTTGTTTCATTTAAAAAGCACAGGAAAACCTGTGCTGTGGGAGCAAGGGAGCAAGGGGCTGCAAATTTACTCTGAGAGCCACAAAAGAAAAACAAAACAAAGAAAAAGCCCAAAACAAACACACAAACCCCCAACAAAAGTATATGAAGTGGCAGCAGGCATTTTATCCTCTATCCATCCTAATGAGCCTTACCCTCCTATCAGTCTTTATGACTTTCTGTTCTCCTTCCCTTCTTCTGCCAACACTGTGTGCTGTGCTGTTTCTCCATACAGCACATACATCTCCAGAGATTTAAATACAGGCTGCTTTCCTCAGTTACTTACAAATCTTAGAAAGTTCTCATGAGAGCAAATTCAAGTTTCACCTCACATGCTTGTTTTTTTGGCAGTTGCTTACATTTTTTTCCCCCCACTGTTCCCACCAAACAACCTTGTGCTGGAAAATACAATTAACTGTAACTTCCAGTAACAGCTGCTCTTTTTCCGCTTAGTACAATCCTCTGCATCAGAGAATACTTCTTTAAAACATGCACAATTTTAAAAGACTTCTTTTTCAAACCACTATTAAAAATAAATCAGGATCATCCAGGAAAGAAAATGCAGCACCCATCAGTTACTACTTTGGATTTTTGTCTTCTATTTTGCACTTACAACTTGTTAAACAAATATATTTAATTACTGTTCTGTGAGTGTTAGTGCCTTTGCTTGTTTGCACAGTCTAATAGCACAGTCTCAAAGGAGAAAGTAGCAGGTAAATATTTTTACTGGAGTTCCTTTGTATATTTGAATCAAATATTAGAGAAATCCATCTGGTACTAAGCTGGACATGACACATTTATATAATTTTTCTCTCTTTGCTGACTACAACGTCCTTCCAAAGGTGACTCTAAGATAGGGACTATGAATAACCAGCAGCTTCTATCAGCAATGATTTCTGATCACCTATCAGACACACATGTATACCTTGGGTGCAAATTCTGACATTCTCAGTACCATTAAGAGGACCAGTTTAAGCACATTAATACTATTATTTCCTCAGCATTAGGCACATAATAGTCTAATAGGTGAAGAATACTTTCCACACCCTCAGAAATAACAGTACTTTGTTTCACTGCACAACTCTTCTCAGGAAATCTTGCCTGCCTTCCCACTATAAACACGGCTGTGAATGAAAAAGCAGCAAAGTAAACAATATGTTAAGACTTGAAAAGTCAGCATCTGAATAGAAGGAAATGAACAATCTCAGCCAGAACTGAACAGATGCAACACTTTCTGTAGCATGACTGAGGCATCAGATAACAAACATGAAGCCCAAGCAGCAGCACATGCTTGGCAGCAAGCACTGCTAAATTAAAGAGGCAGGTGTTTTGTTAATGCCTCTTAAATAGACTTTAAAAATTAATTTATTTTAGACTAAAAGGACTAAATTGTGGTGGTGGTGTCTTCCATAGCAGAGGAACAAAATTTGATGATTTGAACATCTTTCAATTATTGAAACAAGCAGGGGAAATCAAGGGTGGGGTACAGGGGGAAGAATGGAAATCTCAGTGGAGAAAAGGGAAAGCACAGTAGTAACTCAATCAATTTCCAGTCCTGTGAACTCTGCTGCAACTGCTCAAATGAGGCACTATGGACCTTTCCATTAAAGCTGCATAATAGAAAGATAAAAACTTCCATCTTCATTTCCATCTCAGACGTTCAAGACATTAGCAACTCATGGCTGGACTCTGCAGGAGACTTCTGCTACACAACCACTCTGCCACCTAAGGCAGGAAGCCTGTCTGGCTTCAGTGCAGAGAGGATTTCATCCCATACATGAGTATTCCCCTGGGGGGGTCATGCTTTTCAGGGTATAGAATCAATATGTTTCTGAAGATGCTTGCACTGTAGAACAGTTATCAGAAACACAAATAAAAAGAGTTGAATCCAGCTGCCAGATTTCCATGGAATCTCAGGGGATAAAGCAAACGCAAAGGCTCTTCCAGCAAGTCTTGGAGGAGGAAAGCAGAAGAGAAAAACTGATTCAGAACCACATTGGCTTCACAGCTATGAATGCTTCAAGGTCACAATGGGCAACAGGCCATTTGCAAATGCAACATATATGCAAATACCCTTAGCACCTCAGAGGCTTCTAATCCAAGAAAATATATGATGGCTGAACAAAATATGGATATGAACACACACACATTTCAATCTGTTCTGACACAAAAAGACAAAACCCTTCCTTAAAGTGGAAGCCATTTTAAGCCCCATTTGCTATCACAGGTGGTTCTTTGAAATTCAACAGAGGAAGTCAACCATACATTTTAAAACAACTAAAATCTACCTAAAATATTCACCACACCTGAAAGTGGACCTATAGCCTTTTCTTCCAACTTTTTCACCTGCTTTTCTGATACAACTGGCAGCAAGCCTCTGGTTCTCTCTTGGGCTCCTGTCTTGCATAAGTCTTTCACATCCACTCAGCATCAGACCCCACACAAAATATTCTATTTACATGAAGAAAAAAATCAGTTCTGAGGGAGATTTCAACATACATGTGGTTCCATGCAATTTCAAAACATATACTGCTAGTAAACTGGACTTCCAACAATTCACATGGCAATTATACTCCTTTCCCTTGCCTTTGATCAGATGTATTGCTTACAACAACCTGGCAGAACAATAATTATCTCACTAGTGCAGATCTACAGTACACGGGATTTGGATTTCCTGCTAGGGAAATCCTAGAACAAGAGACATAGTTCAGGTATTGGTGGATTTTATTTGTTGTACAAGATTGACCCTGAGAAACACTGTATTACAGGCTATGCTGCATAAATCACAATCAGCTTGCCTTCTAGATTTGGGAAAGAAAGTGTTCAGGCTGAACAGAGTTCTTTGTACATCTGGCTTCAGGTAATTTCATGAGCAATTAGAAAGCCAGAGGCAAACATATTCCTAAAAGATATTAAGTGAACTTCAGAGTACAGCTATGCAGGGAGAACAAGGAGCGTCAGGAGCTCTCTTCATATGTAGAAACTTAACAACTTCATGCCCAAATAGCAGCTGTGTACAGCTTAGAATAGTGGAAAGTTGTAAAAGAACTACGACCTGAGCCTCTCTAATGGTGTTTTAATGTTACCATGACTGAGAAAATCATGCTCAAAAATAACTAGCTTGTTTTACTCTCATTTTTCTTGATAGATTTGTAATATCACAGTCTCTGGCTATGAACTTTGCCACTGTCATAATTTTCACTGATGCCCCTGAAGGTATTCTCCTCCGTTCTAACTCTACAATATTTATTTTTAAATAAACACAAAGGAGGTCCTTTCCTGTGTGCTCTTATTTGGTCTGATAATAAACACATCTTCCTTCATGATCATCTCCCTCCTCTGCCCTGGTATACACAGTGATGCTCCCCACAGGCAGGTGGTGTGTTGGGCTGTGGGAGAGCAAAGTGTCACACACCAGGCTTCTAAAAAAATTGCAGCTGAGTCGGCTCTGGAGGGCTTCATCCCACAAACCTTCCTCCTACAGTGACTTTGGGAAGTTTTTCACTGGCAGAACAATCCTTTATTCTGTAGGACAGCTTTATCAAAAGCAGTGTCTAGCACAAAGGCTCTAGTGCTACCTCAGCTATGGAGGAAGAGGACCACCAGCCTACCTAGGAGGGGCTCAGTGCTGCTAAAAGGTGTCCAGCTGTTCTGAGAGCCAGATAAAATCTTAAACTGAAAAAGAAAAAAAAGAAATCTATTGTAGCATTTAAGCATAAGGAGATACCTCAGGCATGTAACTTGTCTGCTGAGCATCTCTGGCTGGCAGGTATTAAGACATACACAGAAAAGGTGAATATAAGTTGTCAAGGCTGTTGCCATAAGCATTTATCCATCAAAGAGAAGTTCCTGCTGAAAGGCAGCCCTTTAAAGAACACTTTTCTCAGAGAATCAGAACGGCAGCACCATCTAGATTATTTTGTCTGTTGTGTATCAAAAGCCGCAGCACCTGTAAGAATTAATAATAGCCCCATACTCACTAGTAGATTTTTTTAAGCAAAGCCTGTTCTTAAGTTTCATTTGGATAGGATGTTGTTTATCACCATTACTTACTGTATTATTTTTTTCTAGACTGTGACACAGTGCTATAATGCTAGAGAAACATTATTTTGACATAAAATATACATTCTAAGTGTGATGAGTATGGCAAGATCACATTAATTCTGAACATTTTGTTTATCTCAGTCTTGAATACATGGACTATGTATTCATCTGGCTGCTTGCTTATTTGAATGTCTTAATTAGGACATTTTGAAAATCTTAACAGCTTTTTAAAAAGTAATTTGTAAGAATAAGGTCTATTGTATTTTCACAGAAGTGTGGCTTCTGTAGTCAGCAGCAGAGTAAGTGTGAAATGGAGTGAGCAAATGCAATGCACATAGGAAATGGCACCCTTGGGTCACTCAGGTCCTCTGTGCCCAAGTGGTGAGGACAATAATTGGGATGTAAGGACTGAGTGAGGACATTTTTTTGCTACGTGTTTGTGTGATGCTAAGCACAATGATGAGGCCCCACAGTCCTGGGATGACAATGACCACAGCTTTCCTGTGCTACCCCATCATAATCCTCAATCCTGAACTCAGCCCTCTGTTGTAGGGGAGATATATTAACCTGCACCATTTGTGCAGTCCCTGATCTCTCTGAGAATGCTAATATAATAAAGTTTATAACTAATGCTGTGTGTGAAGGCTGGTTTTGGTGACTGGATGAATTTCCAGCAAACGGACATAACTGTGCTCCCAGCACAGAGTTTCAGTTCCTTGTTACCTGGAGAGGCATGTAGCATAATCTTGCTATAAGAAGAAAATAATTCTTTACATTTTACACAAAACTTAGTTATATCCAGAGATATAAGACCCTTGCACAATATTGGAAAACTGTGGTATGCTTGGAAAGGCCATCTGAGCAGGACTACAGTGTTCATATCCCATTACCAGGCCCAAAGTGCCCTTATTACATTGTTTGTGTATGCCTGAAAAACTTCATGCTGCTTTTGGACAGGATGACTAGTATCTCTAGGGAGCATCATGAAAAGGTCATGTGTATCTCACAAGACCATCAAAAATCCCTAGACTTTTAACAAACACATTAATTCATGTTGAATAGCTCACATTCCAGCTATAGTTCTATTTTTAGGTTATTTGTTGTGCTTATATAAAGAAGTGCCACCAGTTTTGAAGTATTTTTAAAGATACAAAGGTAGCTGTTCTCTTCTATGCAAGAGGCTGTGGGGGAAGAGGCTGCTCACACTACACCACCAGCTGCCAGCTAATGGAGCTGCAGGGATGGAGCCAGAACATGGCAAAGTGACCCATACTGGAATGTGAATCCTAAATGCTCCTCAGCGAGCTGGGGAGCTCCTTGTTAAACTGATAGGTTGTTTTGTCCTCTTGGGAACCTTAATAAAGTCTTGACAGCAAAGCAAATGCTCATTACTGAAAGAGCACATCAGAATATCTCAGGTCAGCATTGACGTGAGCTAATGGTTTACTCCTTGGTCAATATCTGAGATTTTCCTAAGGGATAACTACTTTTTCCTATTGCAGTGTTGAAGGGCCAAAAAGTTAGAGAGGCAAGGTTTGCCCATGAAAAACAGAACAGCCCTTTAAAATGATTTACATATCCAGAATACTGCAAAATACTCTACAAAATGGTGGAGACAGCCACCATGCAGAGCTGTGATAAGGATTTCTAATGGGCACAGACAAATTGCAATGACACTTGGAATTTGGTAGCCAAGTTATGGAAACCTACACATGATTGTTTTCCTCAAGATTTGTTCTGGAAAAAAGCACTTTCCAATGAACCCTGAGTGATGTTTTTCTGTATAACCACATTCAGAATAGACTAAATACAAAGCAGCAGGGATAAAGCAGGCTGCTGGCATGAATGAAGTATATGGAAACATGACTGTTTAAATGATAGCTAGGCCAAAATTATGGGCTCTACTAAAGATGACTCAAAACTGGGTCTTCATCCAGAATTATATGTCTTTTATTCACTAGAAAGCTCCACAATAAACCAAAACATTGTCCTGTTCAATTCTTCAAAAAGAGAATACTAGAACTGTAATGTGGTCAAATTTTCCTCTTTTGAGCCTTTGATAATAGAATTAAAGCACACCACATGATATTTTATACTTTTCCCCTATTAATTGCCTCACCACCAGCCTTGCAAACTCTGTGTCTTCTCAGTATTGAAGTAGTTGCCTTAAAACAGTAGAGGAAACATGAACACCACATGTGTTCTCCACTTTGGAGGACAAAGTTTTTAAAATATGTCAATGTATTGACATTTTCTAGTTTCTAGGTAGTTTATATACAGGTGTTACAATAAGCAAATTCAGGAGCCGAGGAATTGCAAAGCAATCCCATCAAAAAGTCACTGAATTAAACAATAACACATGGCCAGAAAATATCTTCCAGAGACCAAAGAGAATAAAAACCATGTAACCAGGCAATGAAGAGAGATCACTTGAGACATGCATTCTATATCCCTGTCATCTTCGGAGCACTATGAAAATGAAATATTATCAAAAGACTTGATTATACCATGAGAAAAGGCAGCCTACTTGTGCAGACTAATACCAAAAGCTGTATATAAATGTAAAGTCTTAGCACATCACCCAATGGTGCTACAAATGGTATTTGATCTTGTGGGACCACAAGTTTCTTGTCACTCTAATTTCTTTTTTATCAGCTCATGATTTTTAATCAGAGCAGTGTTTCCACAGTCTCCTTTACCAGTAGAGAATTATAGATACACCCAAGCACATACTTATGAGAAACAGCATATCAAGCTCATATCACACAAGTGTATCGCTTAATTACTTGATAGAAAATTATGTTTAGACAAATTGAGAAACTAATAAGTTCCCAGGACAGCTGAAAATAATGGTGCAATGCAACCTGCATATTCATGATCCAGAAGTTTGTTTTGGTTTGCCTTATGTTCAGAGAAAGACTTAAATCAAACCACAGTTGTTCTCACAAATTTGCCTTAACTTTTATAACAGCAATTAAAAGCAAACATTCATGGTTTGAAGTACATATAAGAGTAGGAAAACATACTCCAAAATTCTCTGAATTCTGCAAGTTATCAAAAATACACTTACCTATGGTTTGAAGTTCACAGCAGAAAATAAAAACAGTGCTCTAGAACTTGAGTCATATCAAATTGAGTATATCCCCAAATTCAAGACATACATTAGAATGTTCTGGTTTCCTAAAATCTGCCCAACCATTTGGAGCTGATTGTAGAGTGATGGTTTTGAACTGCAGTCACAATTTATTGACTAGGCCCATATTTGCTATAGAAATTGATACAGTTCAATAACTTAGGACTTTATTACCACTGAAAGCAAGCTCACTGATTTTCACAAGTTTTCGATTGAGTTCTCCATGGGCACACATAAAACATCTACCTACTTTATCTATCTCAATACTTCCTAGGATATAACTGCATTTCCTTGGGGATTTGCACATTTCAAGGACAACTGATCATTCCTTTCCTACTAGATTGTTTTGATCTAGACTTACATGAATTACTTGCATACTTCAGTAGTGGTGTGCTTATAATCATGGCAACTAAAATTGTTAAGTCAATATTTAATCTGTTTATCTCATGGTAATAGCCAACACCGTCAGCAGTAAAGAATGCTTTAGAACAGGGTGCTTCAGTCAAACTCTTTGGAAATGTGCAATACTTAGAGTAGTTGCCAGCATTTCCAGTGAAAAACCAGATTTCGAAAGCTATAAACAGAGAGGGAAACATTTTTAACAGCTAACCTTGAGCAGATAGCCCTCACTTGAAAGTAATTTGTACCTTTTATAAACATCAGCCCATAAAGACATGATGACATGTTTTAGTCTCAGTGAAACATGTTGCAGAAAATCTTGACACAGTTTACTTAATTCCTCTTATATATGTAAACCATATTCGACCTCCTCCAAGACACTTTCAAATACCACATTCACTCTCTCATTGCAGAAAACACCTAACCAGTACTTTCACGATTCTGAATTTATTTTAATTTTCAGGTCTTTTTGTGTTCAAATTCAAGGGACCCAATCAATTCAGCTTTGACATACAAGTGATACAAATTTAGATCTCATTTCCTAGTTTGAATTGATTTCTAAAGACTAGCCTATAGCTTACTCTCGAATTCTTTCAAATTCTTCAAAAGTCACAGAGTCACAGAATAATAAGGTTGGAAGAGACCTCTAAGATCATCAAGTCCAACCTATGCCCTAACACCTCAACTAGACTATAGCACCAAGTGCCATGTCCAGTGTTTTTTTAAACACATCCAGAGACGGTGATTCTACCACCTCCCTGGGAAGACAATTCCAGTACTTTATTATTATTTCAGTGAAAAATTTTTTCAAGACCACAAATCAAGTACTGTCTGTTCTACATGAAATGAAAAGTTCATCCCAAGCTGTGACTAAAAAGGAAGTAATATGGACACTTTTTAAAGGCCTACCTGTTATCCAAGAGCAAGGGTGAGAAGAAAATAGAGATGTCTCTTCAATGTTTGAGTGCCCATACTGCAGAAGGCAAGCCACAAAAAGGAGTCAGGTGCCCGGTAAAATCTGCAGGACCTAGAGGGAAAGAAAGGGATCCCTAAAACTGTGATAGCTTCTGAAGAAAAAGTTCAAAATCTGTCATGTATTTTGAAAGAGCTATGAGGCCATACAAACCCAGGGACACACAAAGCAGACACCCCCATAAGACATGACAGTTGTTTTTGGTGAAATCAGGAGACCTCTCTGCTTTTTCAGCCTGAGCAGCCATACTTGCTGAAATGCAAAGAAAATAAGATGCAGCTATGGCCAAAAGGGAGGGAGGAAAACTTGGAGCAAAAATTCTTAAAATAGGAAGCGCTAAAGCCTTTGGCAGAATGCACATACCTGGGTCCTCAAGCAGCTGAGCAGGATTCGCTGTCTAAAAAAAGCTGCAGTTCTCCAGAGACAACACCACACTCCTTGCACACCTGGCTGAAGATACTCGTTTGGGTCTCAGCGGTTACACAGACTTATGAACACGGTTTCAGCTGGGGCTTATGAGTCCCACCTGTTGCTGCAATTAATTGGCCAAGGAACACCTGCTGACACCCTCCCCACAGCAGCTTTGCCCCAGCTGGGGGCTGGGCTATCCTGAGGTAACTTTTCTGTTCCCATCACAAAGTACAAATCCTGTTACTTGTGGCTACTATTTATAATTGTTGATTAAGCAACTGAAGGCTGAGTAATTACTGATTCCAGCATGTGGAAGGTCTCACCCCTGCAAGGATTTCAAAACCAGTATCACGCACTAAAAGCCCTTCTCTGCAAATAAATCTCATTCCCATGAAATCTGCTTTTTCTGCAAATTAGCATTTGCAAACTGCCACAGGAGTCCTGCAGCCAAACTTCCTCCCTTGCTGTCATCACCCTGGCCTACTAAAGTGAAACTTCATGATGCTTTAAAACCAACTTTTTGGTTATCTCAGAGAATCTTGAGATTTTCAAGCAATTCTGCTAGCTGACTGGTACATTACACATAGGAGAGCTTAGTCCTCAAAAACCTCTGCCACAGGTTTGTTCCTCTGCCTGAGTTTGCCTTGAGCAAAATACCCCAGCACCTGTCACAGTTTGAGCACACAGAGCTGGTTATCTTTGTGCTTAAGGTGTGCACAACATTACAGCTTGAGCTGGCCTCACTATGCTGGCAGGTGACCTGTATTTGTTGAACTCAAAACCAGTATAACTAGGCTGGCAAATGCATTTCAGTGTAGAAAAAGCAATTTCACCCAATGGAGGAAAAAAAATAGCCAAGAGATAGTTCCTAAATTCTCTGTATCCTTAGCCACGGTTGCCTGCTGTTGATGCTGCTGTGCTGTTTTCTGGGCAAACATGTCGGGCCACTTTCTGCTGGAAGAAGTTCAGCCAAATTTTAGCCAAGCAGGAAAATGTTTTGACAAAACTACACAAATCTGCAGTGGGGAAAATGGTCTCATGTAGTGAGCTATCCTATTATTAATCTTGGGAGCAATCTACAAAGCCTTGTGTCAGAATTCAGCATCACTGAAACATCACAGAGAGGCCACAGACCTGCCTGGTAAGTTGTCATTTTTTTAGAGAAACACATTCCATGGGCCATAGATGAGTAAATCAACAGAGATCTGTGGCCTTAGGTGAACTCTGAATGTCCCCAAAACCTTGCAAATGGAGGCCAAAGCCCCAAGTCACCAGAGCACAGATTTAGCTTTATGTCAACCTGAATTACAATGTTTACATAGTATTTGCTGAATAGGAATAATCTTTGGAAAAAAGATGAGATTCAGTGTAAAAGACTGTGCCTTCATCTGGCATCTGAAGATTTCACAGGATGGAAATCTGGACAATGTCTTAGAAAAAATAATAAAAATTAACAGTTTGGCATCAGACAGAGAATGTTCTGCTGGGACTGTGTTCATGCTTCTTACTCTGTTTCCAATTAACTTGATTTTAGAGCAATGGATGCTATCCAAAAATTTACATAAATAACAAATACAGTGAAAAGTACAGATTTCCTGAGGTGTTTTAATTTAACATTGACCAGATGCATTTGCTATAAAGGCTAAATTCAAAGTCTGATGCCTTAAAGCATTTAAACCATTTACAACAGAGAACTTCCTATCTAGAAGGAATATGCCCCAAGAGATTCATATGCCTGCTTGTAACTATTCAATATGGCCAATATTTTAAAAGCTTACAGCCAGGTCAAGCCCTATGGTGCATTCATTCACCATTGGTACAAAAGTATGGTTATCAGATTCACCAAGAAATATGTATTTCTGAAATGTTCCCATCAGCATAACCTGCAGGGCCTGCTCAGGTACAAAACCTGTTGAAATGGATTTCTCCCTGAAGGAGGTATCCTCCTGTTTAGTTACCTCCAGGTACTCAGTGCCTTTGGCTCCCAAATCTCCCAGTGTTCCCCAGTGGTTGGGGAGCTCTGGGTGAAAGGGAAAGCAGACACAGGTAAACTGAGCCAGGGAAACAGAGCATAAGCAAGAGCAGGGCCTGGCAGAGATGGGGTAGGGAGCCCAAGCTGCTGGGTCATGCAGATATAAAGGGAAAAACATTTCAGCCAACACAAGTTTGGACAGCAAAGGTAGGGATGAATTTTCATAGAAATAGATACAAATATTCAGGTCTTGGCAGGCACTACTTTGGAGATTCATCTTCCCTTCAGATGTATCTATACATGACTACTCTTTTGGCATCCTCCTAAATCATTTCAAATCAGACTAGTCATGTACTTTGCATGCAAGCCAGGGTATTATACACTGGAAAAGGGAGAGTATATTTTAATAGATCCATGTGATTCACTAAGAATCATTAATTTCTCATGGAAAACACTCACTGAGTCTTCTGAGAGCCTGTATTTTTTCCTTCTTCCCTGTTATTTATTTATTAAGGAGATTTGGATGACAGCAAGGTTATTTATTTCTTAAAGTTCAATTTCTTCTCCTTCATCTAAAACCACAAGCTGCTGACTGTGAAATTACAATTCCTCATGATGAAAGAGAGAACATTTGCAATAAGACAATAAAAAGGAAGACTGTTTAAGGCCAGAAGGAAGCATCAAGTTTTCAAAACAAGCAAGATATGGTGCTTGAAGGTATAAAAAATATATTTTCTGAAGATTTATAAGGATAACTGGATCTTTAAACAATGCTGGTATTTTCTGGCACTTTTCCTGCAGCTTTCTGCAAAATCCTTAACACTGGAAGAACTCTCTTGATTTCTCCTAGGGTTTTCTGGTAATTACACTAGTCCATTTTATCCATATTCCTGATGCTTTCTAGGAATTCCCCTTCTTCTTTTTAACAATTCATTCACTGCTTCCTATGAATTTTCCCATTACTTTCTAGGGCTCCCCTTACATTTTAGAAAGTCTGATACTTTCTAGGAATGTCCTGTCTGTTTTCTGGGAATTTTTCCTACACAATTTTCAGAGAGTGTTCTAGGAATTCACATGCTGCTTTCTGGGGATGTTCCTGACACTTTCTAGCACTTCTCTCCCCATTTTCAATTATTTTTTTCCAGCTTTCTAGAAATTCCCTAAGTCTTTTCTGAGACTCTCCTGTCAGCAGTAAGAGAAGGGATGCTTAGTGAAGGAAGCTGTAAGCAACCACAGTGCAGACAGGACTGGGCCCCATGGCAGCTTCTTGGGGCCAGCAGAGCAGAGCTGGGACAGGGGCTGTTCCATCAATGGGCCAAACACTGCCAGACAAAGGCAAGGAGCAAGTCATGTCCAAAGTCAGTCCAGGAAATCCAAATGAGTGTTCAGGAACAGTGAGAAACAGGGCTTGAAACAGGCACACCTCTATGGTGCAGCTCACACAGACACATTTTGGGGATTAGTAAACATTCTCATTGAATAACTTCTACATTCAATGTTTTGTAAAATAACTTATTAGAAACTCTGTATTCTCTATACAATGATGAAGTGCTTTAAATTTTTAACACAAGAATTTTCCATTTATAATCCATTACAGAATTGGGACGTGGGCTGTTTCTTTTCCCTTTGGAAATGCATGAGAATTTACTTTGATACAAAATTATTTCATCATAAACTCAATTTAAAGGTATGGCTTCTTGAGTTGTACTTTCTTCTGTTTGCTACATTACTTATTTACTGGTAATAAAATATTTAGACCATGCACTAAAAGTTATTTTCATAATTCCTGTCCATGTAGTAGAAAATAATTATTAGGGGTTCCATTACAGGACTCTTATACTTGCTAAAGTTTAAAGTTGATTAATATAAATATTTGATAGGAGTTTTATTACTACTGATGTCTTACTCAGTTCCTTTGTTATTTATAGACAGCTGGCCAGCCAATGTTTTTCAAAATATGTTTGAAAACCCTTGGATTCACATGGAGTCCAAGTTGATACCTTGTGTGGGAGTGAAGAATGAATTTTAAGTGCAGTCTTGACATTTGAGGTGTATCCTCATTGCATAATGAAATATGAGGCATATATTACACAAAAGCACATTTTTCCTAAGAGCTTCTGTTTCTTTAAATTCCATTATTTAGTATTTCATATTTAAAAGGTGGGAACCAGTAAGTATTTAGCACATACACAGACAAGAGAACAAACCTTCCTACACATAATTTGCCAGCTGCTACACAAGCTGTTAAAATACTTGTGCATATAATTTTCACTGCTCTGTGTTGGATGCTAAAGGTTGGACATTCCTCACTACAAAAATACTACTAGAGACAGAATTCTAGAGACAGCAGAGGACAGATTTATTCACTGCCCATCAGTATGAAATACACTGCAAATGCTCTTTCAACTCAAGTGGTGAAGCAGAAGCCAGGACTCCATAAAATTCCTGTGCTCCTGAGCCTGGTTAGGTGAGATGTGTTATGCACTAAAATCATCTTCAAAGGATACTTGTCAGCTTCTTTAGACCTCAGACTCTGTGAACTATCTAACCTACATGTGATGTCCCCCAAATGCTGTTAGGATGTGAAGTATAAATGTTCTAACAAAGTTTTGCACTGCTTGTGAAGGATCTGTCATTTCTTTCAACCCCTATTATAATATGAATTTGGACTTTCTCTTTCATGTCTTAAGAACATAAAACAAAAATGTAATGTAAGTAGTGACAGTTTAGAAACACCTGTTCTGGTAACTTTGATGCTATATTCTTGGGGGCAGCTGTTCATACAGTGTATGGGAAGCTGTTTAAAACTGTTTATGTAGATCTGGCTTAGGAGTCATTCTCACTGAGCTTTGCTGCAGGTGCTCTAGGAGAGACAAAATTGCTTCAATTCAGCTTCTGCTTATGGCCGTCTAGAAAACCATGGTATGGTTTGGTCTCATTATCATGAGGCTCTTGATGTATTTGCAAAGGCAGTTAAGAAAATCATCTTTAGTAAATAGAATTTCAAATTTCTAAAAAAACCTAATTTCCACATCTTTGCAGACCATTTGTATTAGTCTACAGCAGACTGTAACCCACAGCACCAACCAGCCAAGGTGCCAAATAAGTTATGCAAAATGTCTTTAAGGAACTGAGACAGTTTTGAAAATTATAATTTTATTAGTATTCTCCTAAGATTATGGCTCTGAAACTAGGTCAGCAACCTACCAAAAATCAGTGAAAGTCTGCAAAAGAATATAGACCTGATGCTGTTTTCATTTGCAATGTGATAAATCAGGAGTAAGCCCAATGAAAGCATTAAGGTTGCACTAATGCAAAGCTCACATAAGTGAAAGGAAAATCAAGGCACCATTTCTACTGAATTGTGCATTTTCCTCTTCAGAATGCATACTGAGAATACTTTTAAGTTTCCAACATGTACATGTGAAATAGCTACAATACCTAATTTTTAATCCTTGTATTTCATATTTGCTTGATGAATCTACATTGTCACAACAGAATAAATGTCCACAAAGACATCTGAGTATTTTTTGCTGTCTACAGAATTCAGAAAAATGAAAAGTAGACAAAACAGCATTTTTGGCATATGAATATGCTTGCCAGGATTTAGGACAAAACATTGCCTTGCCAAACTCTGCTCCTTTCCCAAGTCATAAACAAACATCATAAAATAGTCTTCCATAACTGCCAACCAGATTTTCTTTTTTAAATCTAATTCAGTCTTTGTGCTATAGACAAAACCATTCTGTTTACCATGTGTCTTCTCATCCTCACTGAATTTGATTACACAACAAGCTCCTAATTTAAAGACCATTGAAATGCATAGAAACATTTATATTCATTACAAACTATTTTTTTCCATTTGAATTAAAAAGACAGAACAAGAAAATATCATACAGTGTGGCCTTCTGTAGATTATCAGTGCAGCCAGTGGCAGATCTGTGAAGAACTGGGTGCTCCTTACTCGGGAGCATATAATTTTATATAATTTTAATAACTTACCCTGGGAGACATGGAGCTGGCCATCTATTGCAAACAAATATTGCAGGATTTGACCAGTCGAAGGCACTTTTTGTTTGCTTTCCCTGTTTGTTCTGTAATGCACACAGTGGGTGGAAGATGGAGGGGTTTCTGTAGGCTTTGGGAAATAACATGAGCTACAGTGGTCTAAGAGGTTGGTGCCTTCACTTCAATAAAACTACACACTTATCAGCACATAAACTGAGCCTCCAGCTGCACCTTTCTAAATAAAAACTTTCTTCCCACACAGTTCCAATCAGCTGAATGGTGATGCAAAGAACTTTCCAGGAGAGGTAAGTTTAAAGGAATGATTATACTCTCTGTCTCCCATTTTTTCTCTTACAGAATTAATTATTTAAAATTCTGCCAACAAATACATTATTTTTCCCCTAAATTTTACTTCAATTACTGGATTTCTAACAGCCAGTTAGATATCCCACTCCATTATTAATTAGTGAAAAAAAAGTATCTTATGCAGAACTTAGATTTTCTGGAGAATCAGGTACTGATTTAAAAACTAAAAACATCAGAGTACTTATTCTTTTCAAATTTTGCAGGGAAGAATTATAGCTCCAAAAGTCATGGAGATTTCCTTCAGAGGCAGTCTCCAAGAGACAATACTGCTCACCAGAATGGGAAATAATGCTCTGTATTTCAAGGAATCACAGAATGGTTTGAGTTGAAAGGGGCCTCAGAGATGTCCTTGTTCCAACCCCCCTGCCATGGGCAGGGGCACCTTCCACTTGGCCAGGTTGCTCAGAGCTCCTTCCAGCCTGCTTTTGAACACTTCCAGGGACAGAGAATCCTCAGCTTCTCTGGAAAACCTGTTCCAGTGCCTCACACTGAAAAGATGAGGTACAAAAGTGTTCAAAGTGGACTTTGTAACAAGAGGTTGAGAAAAGACCTTAGCTGGTACTGTGGCTTTGGCCCACTCAGTTTTCCAGAGCAGGCTTTGGAAAACCTGTCACAGAAAACAGCATGAGTGAAAAATTACCTCCCTGATATTCACTTCTGTGTCTGCTGGTTGTAAAGCCATGGAATGTCAAAGAGGGTAGATTATTTCAATTTTAAAGAATTCAAAATTAGCTTCTTCACAATAGCAATTACACCACTGTGATCAGTAATGGGGTGATTTATGTTTGGATTTGCCCCACAAGAAATATTCAGCAATTAGGAAATTCTCATTTCTTTCTTTTTTGGAATGGGAAATAAGATGGCTTTTCACACATAACAGTGCTCTTTAAAGTTAAGATAAGTTGCTGTACCTGCTGTCCCTGTCTCCCAGCAGTTGCTAAACACAGGCTGTGATGCAGCACTGCTGCTTAGGAAGGGCAGGTAAGGGGCAGCTGCTCCGTCCTGGTTCCTCCACAGTGCCCACAAGAAGTGTGACTGCAGCAGCTGCAATCCAGGTTTTCTCTCAGCTGCTTTGGATACCAATAGTAGCAGTGTCACAGCCCACCTAAGCCACACGGAAGCCAGGTGCCTGCCCTGTGCAGCAGCCCACCCACAGAAAGGCTGTGTGGAAAACAGCATGAGTGAAAGTGCGTGCAGGCAGAGCCCTGTGTGCAGGGTGCCCCCGAGAGAGCTGCACCTTACCTCCTCTGAGGTGCACTGAGAGCCTGGGAGAACCCTAAGCCCCTACACTGATCTCTTCCACTGCTCTACTGTCATGTAAGTGAGCTGGTGCCCCAAAACGTCAGGGAGCAACTCAAATGTTGACTCTCAGCATCAGTTAACACAATTTAAAATGTGTGGACTTTATCTGCACATCTAAAATATAATTTCTTTTAGTGAATCTATGAAGATGTGACAATCTAAATAATACATGGAGCAATTTCCACTTCTGAAGAGTAACTGCAGCTGGGCCAGATAGTGTCCTGATCCTTTCATTATAAACAGCTGTTCTCTCCATAAAACTCCTGGATGATACTTATCCCTTTGTGAAGCATATTCTAGTTTACCACTTGGTCAGGGGATGGATAAGTATTTTTTTCCTGTCTTACTTATCCTGAAGGAAAAAAGAGAACACCCACCAAACAACAAAAATCAGGAACACATTCTCCTGATTATAGCAACTTTCCAACATGTGCAAGAATGATGCAGAGAATGGACATTATTCTATCTATTGATCCATGATTAGTATCTCATGCAAAATATAGGCTACCTAGGAGTTTCACTCTTACAGAAGACAGCAGAAATGAACAGGCACTTTAAAAGGTTGGATTTAGAAGTTCTATATGGCAAAAAAAATCTTCTTGTCCTAATGAATGAAATGTAATTAAGAAAGAAAACCAGAAACAACAAACAACAACAAAAAGTTAGTGAAGAACCATCTTCCTCAGAGAAAGCTTTATAAACAGAGTAGTTTTTGGAAAAGAAGGTTTGAAAACATAAAAAAGAAATCTGTCTACTGTATTGAAGAGAACAGTGTTTTGCCTACATTTTTTGGTAAATAAAATGGACTTAACCAATTAACTATCTGGCTCCAGAATCAATCTCATTTTGTCATGGAAACAGCTTGTAAAACCCTGAACATATGGAGAGTGCAGGCTGACGTCTGAAAGTTTCAATAAAATACTTAGTACTGTTACATCTGAGAACTGCATATTTACTAAATGACAGAAAGCAAGAAATTGCTGCTCCCTCTTGTTTAAGATGGATTGTGAAGCCTGGATTGTGAGATGTCCTTACTTGCCCTATCAGGCAATTTGCCAGCATGCTTGGAGTCCTTAACACAGTAGTCATTGGATTTCTTCTTTTTAGAAATATTTAAAAGACTTCTGGTAAACTAGAAAGTGATTTTTTCAGTGTTTTCCAGCCTTAGGTGCTTCTCTGGCCACCACAATAACATAATCTGTAGGTAGTCTTTACAGACTGATCCCCTTGCCCTGCGTTCATAGCACTTGTTAAAAGTGAATGGGTCACTTCACACTCCAACACATCAAACTATGGGCCAGAGCCAAGAGTTAAAATCCTGCCCAGACTTCTTGAAGAACAGGGGTTGGGGCATTTGCTTAGACTCAGCATGAAGATGAGTATCAGACAGAGAGAAAGAGAAGGAGCTGGGGAAGCACGGGGACGTGGAAAACCAACACCTCTCTTGGACTCGCAAACAGAAGTCCACAGAATTTGGATTCTCATTTCTGCAGAGTGGGTGTTTTTCTGATTCCTACATTCTTACCTCTAAAACGCCATGGATTCACAGTTGCATAAAACATTTCAAACTGAGCCAAAGTCTGGATTTAATTACTGATAAATTCTGTACAAATACAAGCTCATCAGTACTATCAGGAAATCAGCTCTCTGTCCATATAAAGGCACAACTCTATTTTCTGTCCTTAAAACTTACTGTCAGACCTTATTGACTAACATTGAAACTCACTATGGGAATAACACTTTTTTAAAATAAGAGATGTACAATGTAAACCACCAGAAATTTTTATGTAATCCTTAGTATGCAAGATTGTTCAATAATATTTTGGTTTCTAGGAAAAAAAATCACATGTTTTCTTATGGAAACTATCTTCAAGACAAATATAGTTATGTTATAAATGAACAGCAAATTTAATAAATGATAGTCATATTTTTAGTTGTTTAACGGCCCTGATACATCCATCTTCTTCTCTTGACAGCATACAAACATCAGTGCTCCTGGCAAAAGTGACTTAGTAATGGTAAGTTGCCATTGCAGAAGTGACTCTGAGCTGATGAATGTATATAGAATGAAATAAAACCTAATAAAGATCCCATATGTTCAAACTAAAGAGTACAGACATTTCAAATATTGCTGAAATTTGTACTAATTCAGCACTTCATGTCACCAAATTCTACTCTCCTTGTATTCCCTGAGGCTGGAATTGCATTAAAAAACTTAATTTTCTAGAAAATACAAATCACAAAATAAAAAGAGAAGGGAAACTTTGATACACACAGAAAATGCCAAGAGCAGCAAAATTTGTGCTAATGTTTTAAAAACAAAAACATAAAAATTAATTTTTAATAATCCCAAAAGAAAATGTTTTTCAGCAGACTACAAAGATGAGAAGCATTCCCATTCCTGGCAGCATTCTACTGCTCTGTGCACTGATGAGAGAAGCAGCACCATCGTTGCAGGTGAATGTTGGAGCAGCTGATCATTCGATGTGCCCCGGAGTGCCCAGATGTGCTGGCTGTGCCCCTGCAGCTCAGTCCTTCCAGCGCCCTTGGGCACAGTCTGTGTGTGAGCAGGGACTGCTCTGGGAGGGAGGAAGGAGGGAAGGAGGGAAGGAGGGAAGGAGGGAAGGAGGGAAGGAAGGAAGGAAGGAAGGAAGGAAGGAAGGAAGGAAGGAAGGAAGGAACCACGCTGGCTCACAAACGCCATCTGGGCACGTGGGACAGCTGGGAAATCAGAACTGGCCCCTCCAAAGTCTATTCAAATGCACCACTTCTGAGGGAGAAAGACTAGGTTTAACAGTTTTTACAATACTTGTCTTCCCTTTCCGGGATGCACTGTTCTGAGAGACAGGTGCCAGCTAACACAGAGATTTTTAAAGCCCCTTTCCGGCTTTTTTCCCTCCCAAATTCTACGGCATTTGTCTGGCCCCGGCTGGCCCCGCCCTGCGCACAGGTTCGGCCATGGCGCTCCGCAGGCACAAGGTGGCACCTCACGAAGATTTTTTTGGCTGGTCGTGACTTTTATTTTTTGTTTTATCAAACAACCTCTTCATTTCGTTCTCATTTCAAATCGTTTTACATTTAAA
>VXBC01007781.1:30647-73299 GCA_013399945.1 Ploceus nigricollis | reverse complement strand
AAGGAAGGAAGGAAGGAAGGAAGGAAGGAAGGAACCACGCTGGCTCACAAACGCCATCTGGGCACGTGGGACAGCTGGGAAATCAGAACTGGCCCCTCCAAAGTCTGTTCAAATGCACCACTTCTGAGGGAGAAAGACTAGGTTTAACAGTTTTTACAATACTTGTCTTCCCTTTCCGGGATGCACTGTTCTGAGAGACAGGTGCCAGCTAACACAGAGATTTTTAAAGCCCCTTTCCGGCTTTTTTCCCTCCCAAATTCTACGGCATTTGTCTGGCCCCGGCTGGCCCCGCCCTGCGCACAGGTTCGGCCATGGCGCTCCGCAGGCACAAGGTGGCACCTCACGAAGATTTTTTTGGCTGGTCGTGACTTTTATTTTTTGTTTTATCAAACAACCTCTTCATTTCGTTCTCATTTCAAATCGTTTTAAATTTAAAAAAAAAAAAAAAAAAGTGATGATGGCGAATATTTTACCTAAATTAATGATTATTCTGTATTCAAAAATCCAAACTCTTAAAAAATTATGATTAAAACACCCCATTTCTTCAGAGACTAAATTAGTAAAAATTTGTCTATCACGTTTGTAATTTGGGATCAGAATTTTGGCCCCCCTCCTCCCCCAATTCACATTTTTGCTTGTTTTGTAGGTCTGCTGCAATTTCCGGACACAGAGAACTGGAAACTCCTGTATCCCAGTACATAGGGGCAGCATGGAAGGAAAACACCAAGCTGAGCTCTCTGTTCCCATTCTTTGGCTCAGTTCATACGATGAGTTAGAAATGAGGCACCAGAGACTGAAAAGCAGAGAAACTAACACACTGAGAGAAAAAGGCAGTGTCACTTGCAAAGCAGACAGTGTCATTTCGGCCTGCTGTAGTAACAGAGATGCTGTGATGGACAGCATTTATGGTTTAAAAGCTCTGTGTATTTTATCCTCAGGGTGATAACTCTGAGCTTTCTGATGCTTTTGACTTTGAACTTGGAGTAAAAGTTCAGCCTTGTAGAGGGTGACCCAGTTTGAAAAGCGTTCCACTCTACAGCCAGACAGAAAGCTTTGCACAATTTTGGGACCAATATTAAAGAAAGCCAAAATCAAACGAGAAATAATAGTCAAGGGAAAGCTGAGTCCATCTTACAAGAGGAGGCTCCAACACCTTCTTTGCTTATCCTGAGAGTACAAAAAGTATTCTTTTTTTCTTTAAACACATCAGGGTGAGGGGTAAAAACCTGAGCAGAGGAGAAGCTGAAAAAAAATGCTCCCATCTTAAAGTAGGGGATAGTCAGGAAGCCAGAAGAAGGTTTCTGCGTGGCAAGCCAGAGAAGTTCCTCCCAGGAGAGTGCAAGATGCAGGAATCTTTATTCACTGTTAAGCAGACCTTGATAGTTATAGCTAGGAGAGGGATAACAGGACAGAAATGCCTGCAAGGATCCAGGGGCAGCATCTGTTCCATATTTTCACCTGATGACTGCTCAGTCACCACTATGAAGAAGGGCTGGCTTGAAGATCTACTGCTAAGCTATGGGGCTGGCAGACAACAGGAACATAAAATATGGGGAGAAGCTCTGAGGGCTGCAGAATATTCAAAAAACATGCAGAATTAAGAGATCCTATGGTTACTTTAATGGTTTATTTCAAGATAATGTGTGCTTCAAAGTACTGACTACGCTAGCTCTTCCAAGATGTTAGTTCCACCCTAGCAGCTGTAAACTCCTTTCTAAAAAGTTTGTTGTCCTGTTTGCCTCAGTTCAGCTGATTATTCTAGTTTCTAGTAATTAAAATTGCATTTCACGATTCTCAGCCTTATTTAATTAACGTTTCCAGTTTTCCATGCTACAAAAATAATACTTGTCATTATTTTAATTAAATTATTCATAAATGGCTTTGGTTCCACTTCAAATGTACGCATAATGCGAACAGGACCAAGGAGACACATAATTCATCATAAATTTTGATGTATTTTTTATGTTAATTGAGGATACATGGAACTGTTCACATTAGATGCAAATCTTTTCAAATTATCTTCCTGCTTTTTTTGAAAAAAAAGAAAAAACCAACCAATAACATTTCTTTAAACTAAAGCAAGGAAATAATTTTTATTCATCTTTAAACCTCATTTCAGCCAATTTTTTTCCAGCCCTGACATGGTTCTGAGAGTCTCCTTGCCCAGATGCTGTGGTGTGCTGCAAGACACACTGAGAATAATGAGGAGGCTGGTTTTTTCTGCAGTGCTGTCACACATATTCTGTCAGCACTGTGGCACGAAACATAATTAAGTCTGATATTCTGTCTTGTTACACTGCTATCCAGAGCACATCCCAACATATGTAAACTTTATTTTTTTAATATTATTCCTTGCAGCCAGAAGATTGACTGTTTTAATAGCACAGTAGTAAAGCAATGGGCCAAATTCAGTCATTCCACTGACGCCAGTAAGGCTTATCCAATTTACAGTAATGCAACTGAGCCATTTCTGACTCACATCAGGGAAATCAAGGCAAATTTGACCCATGTCCAAGTGGTAAAATGTATTGGGATATTTTCTTACCTGCAAGTTCATCATCTCACTGGTGGAAAACAGCTCAGTGCAAGCCCATGCTGGGGAGCATGAAGCTCCATCTCACAACAAGGTCTGCTTTGGGGGATAGGAGAAGGGACCATGACTGGGCCACAGCTAAAAGTCAGTTTGTGACCTGCCTTGTTGATTTGTTGTGGGACTGGGACAAAGCACCAGAAAAGCTTCCCACCTGCACAGTCAGAATGTGATGCAGTGATTCGCTGTTCTGTTAAAAGTGGGAGGTGGACTGTCTTAGAAATACACTGAAGTATGATCCAAATTTGAAAGAACATGAAAAGTTTCACCTTGAAAAGCTGGATTTAAAATTGCTCCCTTTCTGAGCACACACAAAAGTGCCTCTGTCATGAATAAAAGTAGTAATCTTTCTTAGCTCCTTCTTCCTTCTCAAAGTCTACTTTCCATTCAGATGTCTAGTTTAGGTCCAAATAGTTGCAGTGAAACTTCCGGGCACAACCCAAAGGAATAGTGCAACTGGATAATGGAGAACAGATTGCTGAGTGTTAAACAGAGCTTTGTTGTGGATTTAGTCAAAAGCTTTGCTGTCAGGGGTCTTAAAGCAAAAAAGTCTCCAGATACAACGAGGACAGGCTTTAGCACAATGTGGCACAGGGTGCCATCTAAAATTAATACAAGGTAGTTGAGTTCTTACATTAGAATAGATAATTTTCACTGACAGTGGCTAGTGGGAAGGAGGAGGTGAACAAAAAAAATGTCCATCTCTAAAGAGTAAAGGTACATACACATTTACACACATCACCTAAGAAACTATAATGTAAAACAAAACCAACCCACAAATATCTACAAATTCTAGGCAACACCAAAATGCATGGCAGACTCTTAATCTTTTTACCACAAGATTATTTCCACAGCTAATGAATGAAATGTACCTTCTGCAATAATTCACTGCGTAGTTTAGCTGCAAAGATTCTGTGAGCAGGGAAGTTATCCTGCTACCTGCACTCTTCATGTGTTTCTGTGTCCAGTTAATCATTAACCATTGCTAGTCCACTTTGCTATTTATTGATAATCACTGTGATGCTAGATAATCAAGGATGCTAGAAGGACCTGTGGCAACCTGCATATTATTTAGCATGAAGGGAGCAATAAGGAACACTCTAAGAGTGCTAGTGGGAAAAGGGCCTGGGGCTGAAAATGGGCAGCACTAGTCATAATGTGAAATTTGCAGAAAATTAGGGAGAACAATCAGAAGAAAAGCTGTAAAATCTGTGTTTCCACAGCCATGTATTTCAGATGCTTTCTTTTCTGATATAATTGGAATGTACAGATCACGGCTATTTGCAAATCATATTTTTTCCAGTTGGAATCCTCTTTGGAAAGAGTTGCCAATATCCAACCTTCCTTCCACAAACCAGTCATTATCAGATCATATTCAAATAATTGTACCTTAATTTTTTGTTACTGTTAAAATGTTTCCTCATTTATTAACTAGGCCCATCAGGGTATGTTGGGTAGTATTTTATTATGTAATAGATGCACTGTTGAGAAATCATGACTCACAACTGAAACTGATTTTTTCCACATTCTGTTACTAATTTCTAAGGGTATTGCTCTGATGTATTCTACCAGCACCATTTGCCTTTTCTTAAATGTGGGAGTCAGAGCATGGGGTGGGTTGCCAAAAAGTCCCCATGCCTTTTCCCCCTTGTAAAGCTATAGGAACTCTGCCTGGTAGCAGAGGCATTAGCTGCTTTGTTCTCTGAATTCCTAGAGCCTGTTCAACATCAAACTGTGGCTTCTCATAGAAGAGTTACTTCTGTTCTTTCTGCTTTCCTAGTTGTCTATCTTAGACAAGATCACATAGCTGTTGTTCATGTTTGTCTAAACAGAAGAAAAGGAACTTTTCTTCCTGAACTGAAGGAAAGGGGCAGTCACTAACAAGCAGAAAAGGATGCTAAGAGACAGCCAGGGTCACGTGGCCAACAGGCCTCATCATATTGTCTCACAACTCTTGTTTTTTTTATCTCTTTCTTTTCTTGAGATTTTTCTTCAAATCACACACAAATGAACTTCCATCAGTTCACCTCTCCTAGAAGGGATTGTGGGAAATGGTTCCTAAGACCTGCTGTTGTTTAGATCTCTTCTCTCCTGTTCTGTTTTGATAGCAGGACAACAGCCTTCAATTGGATCTGTGATGTGAGCATTTTTTTGCAGCCCTTGCTCTACTACAGCCTGCTGGTTAAATTATTTCTTCAGATAGGCTTATGGCAATTTGATGACATATGAGTGCAAGGAAAGGTCAAAATTTGGCTCCCAAAGTCTACAGTAATAATAATAATAATAAATTTGTACCTAGTGGTTGTAGCTATATAAGCACTTTAAAAGGGAATTTCAGTTTTACTGTTCCTATGTGACAGCCAGCAAATCAGAAGGAGCATGAGCCAAGCCAGGAAGAGAACGCAGAGCTCTGGCTGAGTGCCCTCTCCATGCTGCATTTTAGTATTAGTTAAGGCAGCAGCTAAAGCAAAACCCTGCCCAACAAATCACTGGTATAGAAGTATTTAGGCCACAATTCAGCATGAGACAGCACATTGCTGCTGACTATCAGAGTTACATTTGCCTATACTGCAGGCAGTGTGAGCCTCGATCCCTGGAAAACATAGATCTTCTGCAGCACTTGGGTGTAACCCAGCCAAGAGCACAAGGCAGAAAGAAGGGACTGTGAGAGCCAGGCAATCCTGTCTTTTTAAGAGAGGAAAACAGCCTGCAATCCTACAGAGAGCCATGACCAGGCTCCAGTGGGCTCCAGTCAGACTTTGCTCAAACACTGCTGGGGTGACGGGGAGCACAGGATTGCCCTGGGATGGCATTGCCACCATGAACAATCACCTTCTGCCACGTTTCCTTTATGCTTCTGGAAAGGACTCGTGCATTAGAGACAAAACTCTTCCAGAGATCAGTGAAACACATCCAGCACATTCTATAGTTAGTGGGAGTTTTAACTTAACTGGTGACTCGAGTGCAGGAGTCATCTCTGAGAGAAAGTGGTGCAGTGCCTCTATCCCCAAAGCCTTCCCCACTCTGTTCCAGAGATCTGATAGTGCTAATTATGCCATTTGCATGGAGATATTGATTTTCATTATATAACCACCTATCTCCTGTGCACAGGTCTGAAACCACTCACTCATTTCACATAAGCCACACAACAGAACCAGGAGACATAAACTCAGAGAATAAAAAGGTAAGAAACTGGCATTTAGATCATAGTGCTCTTAGAACACAGGGGCTGACAATCAGATTAAGAACTGTTGTCCTAATGAAATAACAACAGATTCACATCTGCACCATGTGTTTTTAGTCCAGAACAGTAAGATTGGTTAAAACATCCTGAATCAGGTCCACATTATGATGTGACTGCTTCACACTTTTCCAAAACCCCAAGTGTAATTATTTTGTGCTTTCTGCGCTGGAACTAAGACCACATGAGGGCAGTGTAGGGGGGGAGTAAAATGCAGGGATGCAAATTAAACTCTAAGCCTGATTTTCCTGCCTCTTCATGAAATCTGGAGAGGTAGAGTTGTATCTACAGAGTAGAGTGGCCTGCAATTACCCCACAAACTACAGAGGAAAGTTTAACACTTCTGTTCAGCCTCTTCTTATCACTGTATTTTGTCCTGCCTTTTATTTCCTTCACCACTGCTGTGAATATTCTCTTTCCTAGAGCTGTGAGTCTGAAGTGCCTCAGAGGTTGAGACTTCAGTACATTCTCCTCTGCAAACATTCAAAGATTGGGCTCCAGCCAGAAGGGAAATTGTAAGAGATGTGGAAAATCAGGCCTGCAGTTCAGTGAGGTGAGCATTTTGTATTGGAGCAAAATCTCCAAAACTGTGGTTAAACACCCCTGGATTCCCTCATCTAACCCAAAACACAAATTCTCCCAGGAAAGCAAACAAGACCACTCTCCTTGGCTTTTGACAAGTATAATTTTTGTATTATTTCACTAGGCTAGGAAATATATTCTTCAGAAACTCTTAGCTAAGCCTCTTTTCTCCTCAAACCCTCTCCAGGGTTCAGTTCCCTAACTCACTGACACAGCTGCTCAAGTGATTTTTTTCAAGATGAAAGCAGCCAGAATTCTTAAAATCCTCTAACTGTGAACATGTTCTTAACACATGCAATATGTACTTATGTAAACTTGAGATTATTAAGTTTGTCTGCATTGTGCTTGACTGATCCTTTAGCTCCTCTATAATCTTAAATAGATAACTCTGCTAGGACATAGGTGTATTATTCTGCAATTTCTTTACCTTCAGTTTTGGTTTCATAAGCAATTGTTTCTTTGAAAATTGATACTGCTATTGCTTTAAAATTGATTTTGCAATCCTGTGTAGTTAGAGACAGAGATAAACAAGAGTTCACTCGCATATCCTTAAGGAAACATGTAATTGTTTCATAATCCCACTCTCCTGTCCAAAGATGGATTTTTATCCATTGCATGCTCTTTCTACTACTGTGCAATTATTACTAATGCATAGTAATATCTTATTTCTATTTCCACAAGCACGGCATTACATGCCTTGTATCACTCACACCAGCCACAGCTGTGATACTGTATCCTTGAAGAAGGCAAGAAAACTAATGAGGCAAAACCTTCCTGTCTGAAACCCAGGATTATTTCCTTCCACAAAATTCTGTTTTTCAGGGTACCTTCATGAACTCCTGCAAAATAGACTTATCATATCCTCAGTCACAACTAATGGTAAGATAGCAAGCCCAGTAACTGCTTCTGGGTGTCACACAAACCTTTTCCTTGAACAGTGGTTTTGTATTTTACTGTGTATCTGATCAATTAAATCCCATATTAGGGCTTTGTTTTGAATCCTATTTCCTTCAAAATTCATATCAAATTACATGACCTGTGTTCTAGTACAAGATCCAGTATATAGAAGAGTATTTTGCACTTTTTTTTTTTTTACACACCAGCTTATGTATCCTTGGTCATAGCAGGAAATCTGATCTCCTTCATACACAATTCCTTATTCTTTCATTCAGCCACAAAGCCAGCTTCAGAGTAACTGCTCATTACAGGCAAAATACTGGTCTCTCTTAGGGAATGCCAGATCAGCCTTTGATTTAAAAATGCCTATGATCTGGGCCTAAATCTTCTCTGTCTTTCTCTTCTGTCTCTGACAGTTTGCTATAATTTAAGGGAAGCCACTCTGCTGAGTTTGGGTAAATAAATGTTATGGTTGTCCCACAGAGAGAATAGCATTTAGGTCATAATAGAGGCTTGTTATTTACAGTTTTAAAAAGCCAGTTCTGAGTCCTGTCCTGGATGCCTAGCTACACATGTGACTGATATAGCACATTTTGTATATTTTGGCATAGGAATGTGGTACACAATGATCTTATTTAGCAATGTTTTGAAAAACATGCCAATTTTGAAAAAACAGCCATTCAGATATGTGACAGAGCTGTGCCTTCTGTGGAAGAGGGTATAAAATTGAGAATTCTTGGCTTGTGATATAACCTATCCACTGCTTCTAAGGAGAGAGTCTTCATTAATGTCTATTTTCAATTTTCATTTTATAAAATAGTTTATGCCAAACTGGGACATATCATCAAGTAAGGCCAAGTTGGGTAAGCACATGTTTTTTGTATACAATGAGAAGTACATTGTGGTCTGAATTCTGTTTAGACTGAAGTCTTTTACTAAGCTGCTTTTATACAGAGGGGTTAGAATGAAGGCTTAGAATTAACATAAGATCTCTTGTTGCTTATGACTGAGAATATTAGTGAAAAGACTAATTGGTTTGTATGAGAAGTTTAGAAATCTACTGTTATTCTCAATGTCCAGTGCTGGTCCTTCAAGTCAAAAAGAACTGAGTCATCCTGTGACTCAAATATTGCAGTGTTGGTTTCCATTATCCACCACATCAGAGCAATGACCTGCAGACATGTACATTTTACTTGGGTTTTACTAGGTTTTCCAATATAATTAACATCAGTGCACTGGACTATTATTGCAAGGCAGGAGAAAGCTGTGGATTTTTTCTATCTAGATTTTTAAAAATGCTGATTTTCCTAAGTGCTTTAGATGTCTATATTCTACTGAAATCTAAGTGAGAATCTGTAATTCTGCTGAAACTGTAAATGATGTACTCACTGTGTTTCCCTTTTTCTTTTATTAATAGATGTCTGTGTTTTGTCCTAAAGTTCTGCAAATTATATACAAAGTTACAAAATCCAAAATGAGACAGTTAAAAGATGTTCAGGCACAATTGTAAAGCTGTTCCGTAATTCTAAATATTTAACATCTTGTTATAACAGCAATGAATAGATACTTGGCAAGGTTGACTAAAACAGATGTTGAAAGAAGAAAACTAGTAACCATTTAACTGTGCAAAAGGGCTCAAACATGATTTGGAGCCTATGGGTAATGTGATATGAGTGGTTATTGTTGTGTCTGGCAATTAAATAAAGCTCATCAAATTATTCATAGCAAATAAAATCTGTTGCAAAACAAACCCGCTTGACTCATAGCAGATTGTTCAAAGATGCTTCAGTTTCTCTAAATGCATTTTTTCTTCATTTGAGAGAGATTAGGAGACCATCCACAATGGTCAGCAGTTGCTTTGATTGGTGATGTGCATGACAGTAACTGGTTTTTGTTCTTTTCCTTGATGACAAATGTTGATGTTTTGGAGGGAATAGATACTTTCCTCTCTGTAAAGAACACTGTACTTTCAGTACAGTTCATAAGAGAGAAAATAAAAAAGAAAGAGCACTAATACATCCAAACAAGAAAGAAGAAGTCTAAGAATAAATCCTAGCAAAGTATTGAAGCATAATCACAATAATTTCAGTTAACTAATGAACTGAACACTTCTGATATAAATGTTTCACTGTCAGGAAAGAATAAGTGTAGGGATTTAGAGTTCTGGTACCAGTCACACAACAAGTAGATGATACTGAATAGTCATACTCAAGTTTACCATGAGCACCCGAATACAGCACACTGCATAGAGCACACTGAATATAGCACCTTTATACCAAGGCTCTGACTTCTAAGACAATAAAAGTATCTTTTAGTAATAGCTTTTGTGCTGGAGAAAAAATTGTGATTTTTCCTGACTTTGTATCTGCTACCTAGTGAAAGAACCCACTTACACCTAGGAGAATGGGAGCACAGTTCTGCTTTGTACTTGTTGAACTCATCTACAGAAAGAAAATTGCCCAGCCCTACAGTATAGTCTGATTCCAGGCTATATGAAAGGATCACACAATGTTTCTACTTCACAGCACAGAGACAAAGGTTAATGAAAGCCAAGACCTTGGGGTTCAAATCTGTTTCTTGCTGCCACTGTAACCATCCTGTGGATTAGAGAGCTTTCTTGCCTGTAGCCCTCCCACAGCTGGAACAGTTTCCCACAAACAACATTTTCAGTTAGCTGTCTGTGTTTAGACTGTTCTGGGGTTTTTTAGGAACAGCTGTGCAGTTGAGCATCTCCCACTAAAATGGTAGTTAAAACCACTTTAGGCAACTAATTCAGGTGCTGTACAACAGTGATAGCACTGCAAAGCAAGGGTGATGCTGTAGCTAAACAGCACAGAAAAAAAATAAAGACTGTAAAACATCCTGCTCGTATCTCACACTGTTTCAGGGTTTCCCTCACCTTTCAGCCAGTGTGGACCTTTTTAAAAGAAGCTAGAACATAATTAGAACAAAATATAGAGCCTTAAGAAACCATGCATAGAATGTCTGGAATATTTTATTGGACTTCTCAACAATTTAATCGCTTTTACTTCTGAAAAAAACCCAACATGTATCTTGCTAGCTAACCTCATTATCCAGAAACACATATCCAGGAAGCACTGAGCCTCTGGTTTTAGTAAATCTCCACTCTCCCTTTGCTTCCCATTTTGTTCTGTAATTTTGCAATGCTTGTCAATGAAACTGCCTTTTTCTTGGTTATCAGTGGCCACAAGCTTTCCAGCCCATAAGCAAACACCCTCTGTCCCCAAATAGTCTCTGTCTTTCATCCAGCTACATCACGGAATGCCAGTAGTTCCCCCTGTTCAGTGAACACACTTCAAGACCTGCATGTTCTGGGCCTAAAATTATTTCTTTGATAGCATTTATATATACAGCATCTTTTGTCCCACAGCCTTTGAAAAAAGCTAAAGATATACGTGCTTTGTCCAGAGGTCATTTAATCATGGAAATGCAGCCAGCCTCGGCTGGAAATGCAGCAACAGTTAATAGTGCATAGCAATATAAGAGCAGTTTAGGTCAGCAAACTATGAATGCATTTGTTCCTAATGAAGCTGCTGCTGTAATTTAGGAAAGAAGCAGAATAATTATTCCATTTGGAGTTTGGCCAGGAGACCAAAATGAACAGCATTCAGACTTCAGTAAAAATGCTCAAGAGTTTAAAATGGCCACAAATAATGTGGACCTAGGTTTTAAATTTCATTGGAAAGATGGATGAGCAGGTCATTTTGCTGTCAATGGGTCTCTAATTGGTTTGCCTCAGAGCATTTTTTTGATCAATACTTTCTACTTCTTTGTGTAACAAAGATTCTGCCTTCATCAAGTCTCAATACTTTTACATTCAGTGCTTTGCAATCCCTTAGTTATAAACCCCATGACTTAGTAAGGCCAAAGTGAAGAAACTGGAGTAATTTTAATATAGTTTGTATACTGAAAAGCCTTGATTTTTAAAACTAATAATTTTATCTTACATATATGAGGAAAATCAGGAACTTTCCATCTAATGGTTTTAGACCAAATTAGGTTTCTTCTAGGTGTTGATTTTTCTGCTTCTTCTGTTTCCTTACCAACACAAAGATTGGAACGAAAAGGGTCCTTTTGAATTTTAACTTGATGACTCACTGGGAATTTGGATGCCCTAGAACTACAAGTGGTTGTCCCAGGTGAATAATTGTTTCTATCCCTGTCCCATGTTACACAGGGAATCTTACAATTATTCAACCCCTTCTCCATGGTGCAGGGCAAGGGCTTGGCTCATCCCTCTCCGTTCATCTGCTGAAGGCCAGGCTTCTCTGATCACCAGTCAGAGCTGGGAGTGCTTCAGACATGAACATGGACCAAACTGACACATGGCTATTTGCATCAGGAGAAGCTGAGTGCAGAGAGGCAGTTATATGGACAGCATTTCTTTTCCAGGGAGCATCTTTTACTCACAGCCAACCAGAATATGCTGCCTCCACAGGAGTGCCATGCTCTTTGCTAGGATAGAACGTCAACACTGATGCACCAGCAAAGCTGTGTGAGTACAGCCTTAGCCAGGCCTATAATCTGCTTTTGATCTTGGCAGTAACCTCCCACTGACATAATTGATAGTCTACTTTCAGTCATGGACTTCACACAACCTAACATTTACACTCTGACCCATTATTATATTTAGAACATACACACACCTCTTCCTGCACAGAGAATAAAAAGCTGCACAGTACATCTTTCAGGAAGACTGTAAAGATTCCACTCATCCATCCCTAAAGGCAAAAGTTCTTTTCAAAGTTTTCCATCATGCTGTGCAATAGTCCTTAGTGTTGTCAATCTTCTACATGTGTCTTACAAAGAAGACCAGAGAAATAACTAGGATACAATTTCATTATTCAGATGAAAAATGTCCTTCCTTACAGCAATCCAGTTACTGAGGAAGTACTGTATGTTATATTACCAAGATATATATTTTTTTCATCAAATATAATGAAGCTGGAACAAACAATGTGTCACTTAACATATCTGTGACTTCTTACCTCAGGAGACCAGCACAAAGCAGAAGGTTTTATCAAGTTATTTTATTATAAAAGTGAGTGATATGCATGCTTAAAACATGCACTGAGGGAATGAGAGGCTGCAAAATATTAAAGTAACCCTAGACCACATTAGCATAGCCTTGATCTGCAAGAACAGTACTGGCAATAAATTTTAGTTCAGTACTGATCATTTTAAACTTCACTGCAGTTTCTTGTAATATCCTTTGTTATGTCAAATTTTAACTTCAAATACAGTGAGAACATTGCCCCATGTGTTTAAGTCTGGTCCTGATTTATACAAAAGGCACATTCTCTTTCTTCAAAGGTTGACTGAACAAAGTCCAAGAACTGTACTCAAAAGATGCTTTTTGGTTTCAAGTTAGCAGTTGAAGTTAAAAGATGTGATGTTCATGTTGCCTTTACTTAAGAATGTTATGCCACCGTAATCTAGAAAGCACACCATAACAGCTCCCTAGCAGGTCTGCAGTAGAAATATAGATTAGGAATACTTTTAAATGCCATCTGATTTGTCATCACCAAAGGAGCAGGATCAGTGTTCCTTCAAGTGACCAAGAGTGCCTGCCCAGGGAAAAGCACATACTCACTTCTGAAATGTTCCATTTCCCACAGATCTGAGCTTCTGTCAGTCAAACAGCACAAATCTTGAAAGAAATGGAAAAACTAACCCTATTTCCCAGGGTTATACTAACCACTGCAGCACATGCACTTTTAATAGATTTATGGCTTATATTATTATAGTAGTTCCTCTTTTGGCAGCCCACACTTTTAAGAAATTTTATTTACCTTCTTCTGGGACTATGTTTTTCTCCTCATAAATCAGCCTGTTGCAGAAGACAATCATAATGGCATTTTGCTGCTGCTTGGAAAAAAGGTGACCAGAGCTCTGCAGTCCTGAGGTGCAGTCAGGGATCAGCTGCCTTCCCAGGAGGAATGAGCATTGGAGCACTGCTGCACCTATGGCATTCCAGCACAATTCTCCAGCTGCATATTGCCTTCAGTCCTTGGGACACAGGGTCAACTCTTTAAAAGTCAGGTTTTTGGGGGGTTTCCTTCTCTGCACCCACTAGTTTCAATGCACCCAATTTCCCTGGACAAAATCCCAAACCAACTTCCTCAAGAGAATAGCACCACTCCTATTCAAAGGCCTCAGTGAAAATAAGCAGCCTTGCAGGGAAGAACTTCCTTCCAGAAATTATGGTATACACAGATATTTTATACATTAGGATACTGCCAACATTGTACAATGCCAGCTCTTGTCACATCTGTAGTAGCTGGGCCCTGTAGTGCATTACCAGAAGCTATTTCTATGAAGCCAAGTGCTCAATGCAACATTGCTTACATGGCTTTGATTTAGCACTGAATGAAGGGAAAATATTGTCTAAATCCTTATTTCAGAGTTATTAACTAGTTATCATCTATTATTTGTTGTCATATTCTGTTGCATTCATTTTGATAAGCATTTAATTTAACATCAAGGAATTTTTTCTTCTAAATAATGAGATCATCTTCTGCCAAAAGCAATTCCTCTTTGCTTTCTTTTTTTGTTTTGTTTTATAAAATGAAATCATCACCATGTAATCCAGACTAATCACTTCCCTGACAATCTGTCAGCAAAATACAGGGATACATGGCTCAAAATATAATACAAGCAAAATATGGTATATCAAAACCTGCCTTCCTTGGGCTGTCATAATTTCTGATGAAGACTGGCTATATGTGATATGCTCCACAGCAGTACTAATGGCTCTCTAAGGACTACAGCTGAAGTGATTTGCCAGTGATACAGCCCAGATATCCCTTGCTATGAAATCTGAAAAATTATACACTTTCCTTGTAATTCCAAGTAAGAACTTAATTTCATTATGTATTTTGTTCTTCTCAAATGGAACATGTATTATAGTGTATGAAACAAAGCCTTGAGAAAAAGAAAAAGAATATCAAGAACCTATAGCTAAAGCAAAAATAATCTGGAAAATACACCAATTCTTTGACTTAGACCAACCTGCCTAAGTCTAACAGAAAAAAAATGGAAGGAAGGATTGGCATCCAGAAGGACCCTGACAGGCCTGAGAGGTTGGTCTGCATGAACCTCACAAAGTTCCACAAGGCCAAGTGCAAGGTCCTGCACCCGGGCTGGGGAAACTGAAGCACAAATACAGGCTGGGCAGAGAGAGGAGTGAGGGCAGCTCTGGGGAGAAGGACTTGGAGGTGTTGGTGGATGAGAGGCTGGACATGAGCTGGCAGTGTGTGTTTGCAGCTCAAAAAGACAATCATATCCTGGGCTGCACCAAAAGAAGTGGGACCAGCAGGTCAAGGGAGGGGATTCTCCCTCTCTGCTCTTGTGGGAGACCTGCATCCAGCTCTGGGGCTCCCAGCAAAACAAGGATGTGGACCTGCTGGAGCAAGTCCACAGGATGGTCCCAAGTACGATCAGAGGGCTGGAGCACCTCTGCTATGAGGACAGGCTGGGAGAGCTGGGCTGTTCTGCCTGGAGAAGAAAAGGCTTCAGGGGGACCTTACAGCACCTTCTAGTGCCTAAAGGGGCTCCTAAAGAGCTGGAGAGGGACTTTGCAGGCTCAAGGGTCTGGAGTGGCAAGACAAGGGGTAATGGCTTCAAACTGAAAGAGGGAAGATTTAAATTAGACATTAGGAAGAAGTTCTTTGCCATGAGGGTGGCTGGGCACTGGCACAGGTTGCCCAGAGGAGCTGTGGCTGCCCCATCCCTGGAAGTGCTCAAGGCCAGGTTGGATGGGGCTCTGAGCCACCTGGTCTGGTGGAACCCCTGCACCCACCATGGCAAGGCGTGGAACGAGATGGACTTTAAGGGCCCTTCCAACAAAGACTGTATTATGATTTTATGATCTATGCTTATGCATGACCTTAAAGCTCCTCTTAATGAGTGATTATTGTAAAAACTACCTGGGGAACCTCTCCTTCATTTGAAATTGATTCTTTCCAGAGGAGATGAATTAGAAGACAATTAAAATCAGGAATATACAGCTTATTTGAAAGCCAGCCCCTAGGTTACACTAGCTGAAATATTTCAGAACTGTTCTTAAAGTTGCATTATTTCTTTAAGTGTTCACAGTTTTTGCTACTGTGAAATTTTCTAAGATTAATTCATAACAAAAATTATCATCACCTCACTGGGAACCCTAGGGACTGTTGTAAAAGCTTTTAAGCAGACTTTTTTTTTCTAAAAAGAATTACGGGAAAGTTCTGCACTCATTTCAGAATTTACATTATATATGACCTCATATAATCTCATCCTCATTTCTTGATTTCTTATTTCTGCATCAAAAAGGAATGGAAAATATGATATTAAATGTACTACTCAGCATTATATGAATTTTTGCATTGTCTCTTGACAAATACCATACAGAATGGACAGGCAAAAACAGAGGTAGCATTTTGAAAAAATTGGTTTGCTGCCATTTACAGACTGTCATTTTAGAGCAAATGGAAAAATCAGTTTTATCTCTTTTGCATTAATAAAAACTGATGTATTTAAAGTGCAATAACTTTCATAGAATCTCACATGGTAATTTCACTAATCTGGAACAAACAGACTGGAAGACACATTTTTTCAATACAACATGTGGTTGTCAGAAACAAAATAACTTTATCTAAAAAAATTAAGAGGATTAAAATGGTCCTGTAGTAAATAAATGAAAAAATCCTATCTTTTTAGTCACAAATTACTTTCTAAATATGTTTCTGACCTAAGATTCATGATCCCGAGCAAAGGTGCATATTTGTTGTATTTTCTGGATCAAAGGGAAATTGCTGTATTTATAATAAATTGTGTATTCCTATGTGGGAAATAGGAAAGGTAAGAAGATTTTTAGAAAGCTGGGAAAGCTGGGAAAGTTTTGGTTTAGTTTTACCAGAAAGAGATTCCTATAATGTGCCACTAAGACAAAACCCTCCACAATATATTCTGCCTTCTTATTCCAGTTTTTGTAAGACTTCCCAGAGTCCATGACGAGAAACATATACATGCAATTCAGTAATATTTTATAAATTTTGTACAAAGATGGTTTAACCAGATAGAGAGCAAAATTTGACCTAACAATTATATAGCTTAAAGCATTTATCCAATGCTTTGCCAGAGTTTCAAATACATTTTGTTTAGTGCAACATTTTTCAATCTTTTTACTTCCTTCTCTTGTTTTCTAGAGGAGATGAAAGTCCATAAGTAACAAATTCAGACCTACCATGAATGGGTTTGCTTTTCTCAGTCACCTTTAGGAAATTGCCCTAAGCCAGTGGTCTAAGTATGAAAACATTGTTAGTGTACTGCAACAACACAAACATTCCTAGTTACATCTCAGTTTCAGAGTTATCTTCTACAGTATACCTTACATCTGGAAAAAAAACTCTTGACACATTTAAGGAGAACAGAGACTGAATTCCTCAATTTCAGGTTACAGAACATAGTTGAGGTGCTTGCCTGAGGCTGATGCCAGAACCTGCATTTTTAAATGTGTGTTCCTACTCTGCCAGATTAACTAGCTGTCAGGCATGAACTGCAGAGCAGATTGGACTATGTGTGGGGGAATATGACAAGAAAGATTTCTATCCAATAGTTTGATTTCTTTCTCTGCAGGAAATTTCAATGTAAGATGCCAAATGGAATTTGGAAATTAAAAATAAATTAGTAATAATTTTGAAGCTATAATTAGAACACAGAAAACCAAGGAATACAGAGTAGGATATGGAGCTATTAAATCTCCATGGAAAGGCCAGCTGCCTGCCTCTATGCTCTTCCTAAGGGTGGTGTGAGGGTAGTGCAGGCCAGTGGTGGCTGCCCTGGATTTCAAGCCACAGTGCAGAGTGAAGGAACACACACAGATAAGGAGGAACAGGTCCATGTGCCACAGGCAGTGTGAACTTAGCAAGGTTTGCATCCCATGGATGAGGCCCTTGCAATGGCACTGCTCTTCTCCATAGTAAATACATTTTAGACTCCTTACCTATTCCCCAATCACCACAAACCTAGGAGTTAACTTGAAAATTCACTAGACTGACACCTGTGCTCTGTCCCACAGGTTATTCAACAAATAACATGCCACATGTTAAGGTTTGGGTACATTCAACCCGGAATAGAAAGGAACTTGAGAAGTTGGTATACACTGTAAATTTTGAAGGTTTTTGCAATGCATGTTATGGTCAGAGTCACTTCAATGCTTGCTTCCTTCTCCTTTTTTGTCTCCCAAGCAAGTTACTCAAAGATGAGCTTTACCATCATTTTATTTGAGTGGATCTGTAACAACTCTCTGAGTTATTGACTTTGTTACTCCCACAGTGCTCATCCGGTCCCTCAGCACTGCTTGCCTCCAGCCCTTCCCTCAACTTCCTCTTCAAAGTAAAGGCACTTCTCAAGCACTTTGGTGAACCACAGCTACTTAAAAGCCACAAGCACAAACTGGTCATTTGGCAAAGGATATTATTCTTACCCAACTGACGTAATCAGCCTTTCTCAATTAGCACTCATAGATGCAGCATGTGCTCCAGGGCTTGCTTGCAGTGCACTTGGCTGCAATAGGTGGGACTTCCAGGTGTCTCCCTAGCTTTGTCTTACCCATGTTGCCACCCATGAAGTGTTTCCACACACGAATGAAGGAACACAGCTAGGAAAAAAAAGAAAGTGGAGCTAGAGAAAACACTCTGATGGGGTTTCTTTTTAATTATATGCCTGTTTTTTTGGCCTATTCCACAATGCTAAAAATGAATACCACAGATGGAGGGTGGGTGTTAAAGGCCTACTGAACACTGAAATTTTACTGATCTGTTATAACAGGAAACATCTGTGCTAAATACAGTGTTTAGTAGCTCTTCCCATTTCAGTTGTGGAACATCAGTATTTACAGGATACTACCAAGAAATTGTTTGAACTCATGGTCACAGTCACTTCAAACCTAATACTGACTGATTTGTTGCTCTGAATCATTTCAACAACTATGGATTTTGGAATACCAGTGTATTTAATCAATTATCCTATGGTTTATCCAGACATTAAAGATTTGCATTTCTGGAACTAACATAGAAACAACTATTTCAATTCTTTCTAGTAGGCTACATTAATTCCTATTTTTGTGAACAAAGTCCACAATTCTTTTACCAATCTGTAACATTTTCAGGCAGTTTTTCAGACCACATTTTCAGAAAGTTTGGAGAAGATTTTAAATGCATGTTTATCCTAACTGACGCTTAAAGTATTTAAGGCTTCTTCATCCCTCAACTAAGCCAATTTTCTCTCTCATAATCTCCTCTAATCTTTTAGTAATGTAGGAACTCCCACAGTACATCAGATCCACAGGTCTATCCACCCCAGTATCTAAGTTCTGCTAGGACTAGCAAGAGCTGTGTCAGGTCCTGGAACAAACAAAACATTTAGGGTTGATAATTAACCACCTCAAACAGTCTGCTGCCCCCTCATCTACTCTGTATATATTAATCCTATTCTTCTCCTTTGGCTTTCTTGTCTGTTTGTTCTTCTCTTTTCATGAAAACTCAATTTTAATGACAGCAGCTTCACAGAGATCTGGGTTTTGCTCCTGTGAGCATGTTAAGTTCTAAGAGACATCATCAATCAGCCTTTGAATGTTTAGTGTCTTTCAAGTTTCTTTACTTTAGCATGGTTCTTTGCCTTTTGTGTAAGTGCCTTCACGTGTATCCTCTTCAAATATGTTACCTACAAGAAGCCCTGGTTTTCTTGTTCTTGCTGCCTTCTTTATCCATAAGAGCCATCAATCAATATCTGAAACAAGTCTGCTTTCTATTTGTTGTTACAAATTCTCCCCCCTAAATACAGTAGCTCAAAAGCAAGGGAGAGAGCACTATTGGTTTTCCTCTGTGTTCATCTGTTTCAGATATGCTTCTGTTTGATGTGAGGAGGTGAACAAGCAAGGCAGCTTCAAAAGGCATTGCTCTTGTGTTGGTTTTGCTTAAAACCATAAAGCTCAGTCCTCAGGGGGGAAGGAGGCTGGGCTGGATCTCAGTCTTCCAAGGAGCTTTGTTGCATGTGTTTGGCTGTTTCTTACTCAGACCAGTGAAGGGAAATGCCCTCAGCAGGCACACTGAGGTTTCCAAAAGCACATCTGCTCTTCACAGTTACATCGACTGACACCCCAGTGCTGACTGGGGAAAGTTTCCTATGTGTTACAGCTCTGTGTAAAAGCTGCTTTAACAACAAAAAATTCAATGCAAACATTCACAGGTCATCCCTGAAACAGGACACTGACAACAGCCAATATCCAAAATAAGACAGAATCCAGGTGGATAAAAGGTTTGCAGCTGCACTACCCCTTCCAGTAGTGCATAATCATGCAGAAATTTAGTCCTGTCTGCTGAAGAGCAGAATTGTAATGGGAGGCAGGGAGTAGGCCAGCTCCTAACCTGTTCTAAGACAAGGTTAATATGCAAACACCCAATATTCTACACATAATGGAAGAGCATGGGCAATTCAGATGTATTGGGATTTGTTCTCCCCTTTTATTTGGTTCATCAATTCTGTGTTTTTCTGATTTGTCAAGCTTTCAGAGACATGCCCCACATGAACACAGTGTACACATGAGAAAGACAGACAGAACCAGAAGAAACAGCATTCTTCTAAGGCAATTAAACAAGTAATGCTTTGTTATGAAAAGCACTCCACGAACATTGAAGTAAACAAAAAGTGCCTTTTTTTAAAGTTTGAAGTAGATGACCCACTTATTATACAATTATATCAATGCTTGGCAATTGTATTTGTGTTCTCTTCTTTGTTTACAGCTGTTTATAATAAGAATTACTCAGTGCACCACATTTCAAAAATTATTGAAAGGCACAAATATATAAAATCTGCTAGACTTGTGGGAAAACTTGAAACTGCAAGAATTCCATTCCTAGTCCCAAATGTGCTTCCAAGGAAAGTCAGATAATATTCTGGGTGATGAGTCATGGAAGAAGACTACCTTTTCAGGGGATACAGAGTATGAAATGCATCTTGTATGAGAAATTCCTATTTTACAACACTATGGTCATGCAAATTAGTGGTTTTCTTTCATATCAGAAAACAAAGTTTGCTGATCAATTATTTAGTTTTGAATTTAATACTGAAAAGTCTGATGGCTCAATAGCTACTGCTGTAAAGGAAGTTTCAGACTCATGTGCAGCTGCTGTATGTTTGACATAGACCATGAATCTACACACAAAAGTCCATCTAAAAATGTCTCTTCAGAGTTATTTGATATTAAAAAATCCTAGAAAAGATCAAACAGGCAGAATAAATTTTGGATTTAAAAAGTGCATTAAATATTCAACCACATAAAAATTTTCTTGCTCTATAACCTCAGATGTATTAGCATAACCATCACATGAATCTTTTTTCAGATGCTAGGGTTATTATAGGAACACAGGGCGGATCCTCAGCTGGTGAAAATCATTAGAGCTGCACAAAAGCCAATTTATGCTAGCTGAAGTTCTGGCCCATAAAATCTCTTCCAAACCTGAAAGAACATCTTGTACTACAATATAACAGGTCTTCAGGTGATTGAAAAGCATCTTGATGAACAGTGTGGTTTCAGGAAAAAAAGCAGGACTGTATGCCTGACAAATTTCTGCTCTGTGTTCTTTTCTTTAACTTGATTAGAAAGATATATTCAAGCAAAAACTTGCCTGCTACAATGCATCATTAGTCACACGCTGCTTCCAATAGTGAACCATCAATTTTATTTCAGATGTGAATATGTGCAAGAGGTCTAACTGTAACAGGAACATTAGCCAGGAAGCAGATGGGGACTGTGATTGAGAATCTACCTCCTGGGTATATGTTCTACAAGCAGCAGCTCAGCAGAAGAGAGAAGGTTATCAAGCCCCCTTACAGTGCATGCAAACTACATATAAACACATTGACATAAGCTACAAATTTGGGGTTGACCACTGTGTGTTTAAGAAAAGATTCTATTTCATGTGAAGTTGGCAAAGCAGCAGCCTCCATGCAATATGAAACGTGTTCTGTCTGTTTCACAGAAAGCAGTTTGGAATATCTATTTCTAACTTTGGAATCCAGATCACTGCAGTAGGTATGAGTGATTTCAATGCAGAAAATGAAGTAATTGCAAATGCTGGGTGTTATGGAAAAGAGAGATCGTATCTACAGATTTTTTTTAAATGGATCCTTTAAATTTTAAGATTAACATATTTAAGCATAACCATATTTAAACCTTAAATTTAAACAACTTAATTTCAGACATTTTTTAAGAATCAAGATTTTTGCAAATACCAAATTATCCACTTTCCTTATTCAGAGCATGAGTAGCAAACATATCCAACACTAAACTTTCCACTCACTCTTGAAAGTAACATCAGGACACAGTGCAGCTTGCATATTTCAGGTGTCATTTTCCTACACCAGCCTCCCAGCCTTCTTTACAGTCCCTGAGATGTCTGCTCCCTGATTTCCTGGTGCCTGTGTTATACATTTTGTCACTGCCAGTGGTGCAGGACTGCAGCAGAGCAGCCTTACAATTCATAAGGCTCTGGCAGAACACTGGGAGTGTCTCAGGGGTATCGAGTTTCCCCATTCTTATGGCAACATTCCTATGATCAAACAGTGGAGTAATATAAAGACCCAGAGGACCCTCATTTTCCCAGAGGATTCTCTTTTTTATGCAGGGATTTTCACCCGGAATTTTGCAGCTCCCACTCACTACACCTCATGCAGATTCAAATGTGGCTGCAAAAAGCCATTTTAGTAAGTGATGCAACACGCTGCCAGTAACTCTGAGTAGCAATTGCACGGTTGCTTCTGGTAAACACCCGGCTCCACTTTTTCTATCCTCCTAATGTGCCAAAGACTCTTTCTTGTTATGCTTTTTGCATTAGGGTAACTAATTCCTAAAATAATTTAGGTTATACATTCATAGAACATTATATATGCAATAACAATACAAATGGCAATTAACCCATCTAAGAGCACATCAAGCAAAGTAGTTATCAAGTGACCAGATAAACATGTTGAAAATGGCAAAGGTTATAATTTCAATATTTGGATTCACAGGAAAATTATTTACCAGGAGTTTCCTACCTCTAATGACCATTACATTTGCAGAAGATCCATTCTTTTCTCTTTGAGCAGATAATAAAGGTAATTGGAATTACTCATGTAAATCAAATGGAGAAGAAAAGGAAACCCAAACGCACACTCTGAAAACACATTGTGTGACAATGCTGTCGAGGCCATCGGGAGCAGCTCCTTCCTCTGGAACACAATCACATCTGCTCTCTGCAGACTAATGTGCCATAGCAGGCAATTCAGTGCTACATAAACTCATCCTCAACATGCACTGTGAAACCTCTCATTCAAATGCTGTACAATTATTCCCACAACACTGCTTAGTGTTCTCACCATTATTGCTGACATTCTGTGAATACTGAAAGACAAATAAATACCAGCAATAACTGATACAGAATTGCCAAATGAAGTAAAACCTGCCAAAGGAAGGCAGGTTCCTCCACCTTTTTTTCCCAGTTTTCCTTTTACCACTTTAAGCAATCCTTCATAAAATGCTCATAATGTCATCCTGGCTTCCTACATGGGTTCCATAGTGAGAAATAAATCCAAACATTGATCCCTGTAGACTTTATTTTCAGGCAATCTCTTCACAAAGATCCAACAGCCATTTCTGTCCCTGACAGATCTACCATCTTGTTCCAGAATAATTCCTGTCTGCAGAAAGTGAAGCTTGCAATCTTTCGCCTCTAAATGCTCTCTGCTTTCTTGATTACTGTGCCTAGTGTCACCATTCAACCTGTCAGTCAGACCTGTCATCTTCACATAATCTTCAGCCAACATTATTCTAAGTTCACTGCAAGGCTGTGCTAAATCACACTAGTAATTTCCACCAGTCTTAACTTCACTAAAATACAGCATTTCCTGTCCAGCACCAAAGCCTAAATTCTTGTCCAAGTTCTAGCTTCTGTCTCCTTTTCTTGCTCTCTAAAAATACTGCTGTGATGTGTATTTTTTATTTATCAAGAGTAATTTTGATCCTATCGCCCCCTTTTCTGTATGTCCTCTTTTCCAGTATACTTTCACACACACACACACTAATCAATCAGTCTTGACAGTGCTTCAGATGTTACTGTGCCAAGATCACTGCCAGCTGCAGTGAGTGTTCTGACCTTAGAGACTGCTTGAGGGTTTTCCAGCTGTCTCCTGTATCCTGGACTCACAGCTGCTTGGAATGAGCAAGGAAGGAAAGTGATCTGCACTTTTCTCCTGCCTTCATGCAGCACCCAGCAGTATGGACCCCTCCCCACAAAGCAAATTCTCATATGCCTGAACAATGAATGCATCAAGCAAGACAGCAGAATTTCCCTGCTGAGAATACTTTTTTTTTCTGTCTAACATGTCGGTTCTGCTATAGCATATTGGTCATATGAGATTTAGTCTTTAAAAAAGAGAAAACTCTTTTATCTGGGACAGTTTAAAATAGTTGGTTATAAAAACAACAGAAAAATTAAAAATTCCTCAGGCTGGGATGGTATGGCTGTCATTTATTGTATTCTAGATTTAGTAATTAACATAAGAGTCTTCATAAAGAAGCTAGGGTTCACTGAATGCTCAAAAGATACTTTTTCAACTTTAAAAGCTCTGTTTCAGTCATTTAATTTGACACAGAACTAGAGTTCTTAAAAAATTGTCTCCATTTGCTATTACTAGTAGCAAATCCATAATAAACTAAGTTTAGAAAATAATTTACACTATCACTCATTCTTGTGCATGAGGGCTTCTTAATGATTCAGAATGTGGGAGAAAGTTTCCTGTGCCAATTTCTAAGGAAAATTCCACAATGATGCAAAGCATGTAAGTGAGGTATGATACACCTATCTGGCTAATTATGCCTTAGCTCAGGTGTGCAGGTAGCCATGGAGGTTTGCAGCATTAACCCACATAAACTGGCAATCCAGTGACCCATGGGAATGCAGGTGGATTTGCAGCCCATGCTAAGCCTGTGCTGCCATGGCTGTGTCCTAGCTGGCACTTTGTTCCTTTAAAATGAGCCCGAGCATTCTCAACACCATTGACTGGTCTGGCAATGCTGTGATGCTGCAGACTGATGCTACCACAGGAGAGGCCAGCATGGTGTCCTGCTCACGTGGGAGATCCAGCTGGGTGTGATCCCTGCTGCCTATCCAAGAGAAATTTTTGTCCTCTCACACTTTGCAATATGTACCTACTCGTTGCATATGTACACACAGTGCTGTAATTAAAATTCTACTCTGATTTCCAGTACAAACCATAATATTTTAGTAGAAACCTTTCCTCTGAAATGACTCCTACATTTACTACGTACAGTTTCTTATGACTCTTTTATTGGAAGTGGAGAGAGATGTTGGTTAATTGTGCTGTATTAGTTCATGTCTTATGTGTTAAAAATTGTTCACTTGATTTGAAAGGAAAGACTTTGTGATTATCCAAAATCTGGTACTGATTGAATCACTGAAAAAAGAGAAGTGTTTAATATATATAAAATTTTGATGGTTGCCTTGCTGGGATTTGTCTGTGTTAATGAAATATTTAGATGAACCTTCAGCTCTTGCCCTTATTTTGCAATGTGTTCAGACCGAGCAGTCGACCAGCTGAATTTAAGCTGGTTGCCCTGGCCTTTAGCAGTATTTCAGAGAACAAATGCCCTCAAGTCTGTGCTCAGAGCTGAGAACTGTTGAGCAAGGTAAGAGGATCCAGCTCCAAATTATTTCTGCCACACGTTAATGATTAATGGGCAAAGAATCTCTTGCAAAGCTTTGCTAATTCTTTCCTTTTCCCATCTCTTGGCAGAATTTAGCAGAACTCTCATTCAAAGAAACAAAAAATGAGAAGTTTGCGACTTTCATTTTTATTGCTTTCTTGTATCATCATCTCAGCAAATGCATATGAAGGAAAGAAAAAAGGTAATATACTATTAAATATAAATACTGATCCTGAACTTTTAAAAAATGTTTATGCTATAAAAATTTAGTAGTGTTGACTGTCTGGTCATTAGGATGTTGGGTTTGGGTGCTATGTTCCCTTAAATTTGGCATTTATAGCTGTCTGTATTTATTGGAAAATGTAGTTGCTTATAATTACCACAAATATTTCCCAGGGGGGACCCGTACATGTTGAGGCTACAGAATTAAGGTAATCTGACCTTTAACAAAACTTCTGATGAAGCTAATTTTAAAATGTATTCATTTGAAAGTGTTCACTGAATTGATAATGCTATAATCTTCTTGGGCTGGAATTATTCTATGTGACAGATTTAGTCTCCTACTATGAATCAAAATTTCCAGCTACCTGACAGTGTTTAAGCTTTCATTTGCTGAGTTGCCTAATGCAGACTGCCTTTTATCTCAAGTGGATAAATATCTTTGAGCGAAAGAGATACATCTGCAGTAGGTTTTGTTGAGCAGTACTGTGAAGGGTCTTTATCACTGGCATGGTTATACAACCATTTCCTACACATTTGTGACGTTGCACGTTCTGTCAGTATCTGTGTGACTGTTGAGCAAGACAGGACATCAAACAACTGCATTTCTTAAAACCTCTCCAATGTGATTGACAAAAACAGTGCCATGTCTGACCTCATTATTGATGTATATAAAACAAGCATTAATTTTCCTTGTTATCTAACTGCATTTCTAATACTCTAAGTCTGGAGAGGATAAATGAAATTTTCTCCTTGGCTGGAAATAAAGCAAAATATGCACTTCACAAAAGTATGGCCCCTTACAGCCGCTGTGTTTTGTATTTTTGTTAATTTATATTAACAGTTTTAGAAACCATTTGCTACACAAATTCTTTATATGCAATAGGCATAATGATTTCAATCTACAGGAGGCAGGACTTTCTTTGATCCTGCACATTAAATTTCCCTTTGGGTTTAACTTTGAACAATATAAAATCCCTGAATTAAAACACTGTGAGAAACTTCAATTAATGCCATAACTTGGCCTGGTTTACCAGACAAGGCCTACACATCCTTCACAGTTGCTGAACCTTAGAAAGCTATTTAGAAAAGTTGACCAATCCTGTATTTTTGAGAGAACCTAAAATAAGAGCACAAACTTTAGTTTGAGTCTTCCCCCATCATCTTTGCTCAGATCTATTCAGATTCCACTGTGTGGTCAAAGTTTAGTTCCCCAGAGATACACAAGACAGAGAGAGGAAGTCACTGTCCCCCAGTTCTTTCACAGTCACAGGTCCTGCCTCGTGCAGCTCACATTCTCCACCCCCACGACCTGTGGCACCATTTATAGCAAGGACAGTCACTTCACTCTCTCCATCCCCTTTCCCCTCATGACCTAGGACTCCTGTATCATGGACTTCACTTGTTTGCTCGTTGTTTCTGCAGTTTAAAACCTTACTTGTGGGCCACAAACAACAGGTCACATGTCATATTGGCACTAGCAGATATGCCCATCTCATAGGATGCTGAGGCAAGAGACTGGTTTCAGAAGCAGAGAAGGTTTATTTCTAAAAATACAAAAAAAAGAAATCTACTGTATTTTCTTCCAGAGGCTCCCCACACCCTAACTAGATCTGCTACAGTGGGTAGTTACAAGGCTAAAGACCCTGGTATTCCATTATGTTGAACTAAGACCCTCATCTCTTGTCACTTTTAAATCAGTCCAATTCTAATTCCAATTCCAGCTGTCCATTTGCATGAATGAGTATTTCTACATCTTTCACTCCCTTGGTATCCTTCTCCTATCCAACCACAGCCACACCAACCTTGGCCAGAACATAATGTAATTCCCAGTTCTCAAAACCCTTGCCTTATTTCTGTAACCATTTGACTTGTCAGCAAAGCTCTGCTTGTTCTCTGTGTGTTGGCTGTACCTGGTAACCTCGGGGAGTCATTTTCCTTATTTCACTTCTCAGTGAGGCAGATTCGTTTGCCACATTGGCAGATGCAAATGACAGTAAGGCATCAGCTCACACCAAGGAAGGGAGCAAAGCTTTTAGCTGTGCATAAGAGGCCCTTTAACGCTGTCAGGTGCAGACAGCTTTCCAGAAGCATTGTATCTATTTTTTCTGGATATCCCTCTACCTTGGAGCTCGCTTGTTCTCGTTTTAGCAGGAACTGCAGCGTAGAACAGCACAGCTATCAGGAGTGCAAAGCCTCCTCAGGGATGAGTGTCTGGTACATAATTCTAGCACAAGCAATTACCTATGAAAGAGTCATTCTCTAAAAGAACAATCACTGTGTAAAAGTCCTACTCATTCATTTGTATCCAGAAAATAAACAACTGCTTCAATTTTTTTTCTGTATCATTATATCTACCTACACAGTAAAAGTAATCACATTACAAAATCAGAACTTATAGGAATTAGACTGCAGCAGGTAAATCAATTTGGATGAGTGTTTGTAAATATTTTTGATCAAGTTATTTACAAAAGTATATATTGTAGGTTCTTATTTTATGTTTAATTATGTAGAATAAGATGGAGTGCTTTACTAAGCAAAGACAACACCAAATTTAAAACACACACAGGGTTATTCTTAAAAAAAACCACAGAGGGTTTCTGAAATGCCATGGTTTTCTTGTACATTTATATAGCAGGAAAGAAGTTTGGCATTTTTGGCAAAGGTTCATTATCTAAAAGCAGAATCCCAGAACAAGAAATAAGCATCTAAAAATAACATCCCTGAAACTGAGCCAAGGTGATTCTTTCTACAAGCATGTGAAAAATACATAAGCTCTTATTTATTTTGATTCTTCTCCTGTAAATATAAAAGTAGGTGGGAATATTTTCCATTATTCCACTTCCTTGTGCAGAGCAGAGTTATACAGTAGCTGACATGAAAATGCATGCTGTTGAGCTAGCACTTCTTACTTGACAGTCTCACACCTGGCAGTTGAGCTGCACATTTTTTGCCCAAAAGAGAAGGTAACAGCTGTCGCCCAATTCTGCTATGTGTTAAGTACTGCAGTGCTATCATCACCTTAGTATTACACACAGGCCATAGGAATGGACTACACAAAAATCTGAATAGCTGTTATGTTTAAATCATTCCCCAACTGCATTACAGATGCAAGAGATGTTTGATATAGCAAATATATATCAAAATCTATATAAAATTCCTCAACAAAATGCAGTGTGTGGGGTATACCCTATCAGATTCAAAAAACTACCAAAATAATAATTTCTACCTGAAGCAGAAAAACTATTAGAAACACAAAAAAGCATAGAAAATTCAAAAGCCATTTAAAATGTAGAGATAGAGAACTAAAGTGAGCCCATAGAAACAAGTCTGAAAACCATTAGTATTTCTTATTTACTTCAATGGACTTATTGATCACCTCTGAAGTTTTAATTCACATCACTTCTAGTTAGATCACTTAAACAGGGGTTCAGGAACTAAATATTGTGACATACAAAAATAATGGTCCAAGAGGCCCTGGAATTTGAAAGTTCAGATACCAGCTACACTAATGATCTATGTTATGATATTCTCAGGAAAAGTTCTGCAAAACTATTTGCTGCCATTTTCTGACCGGCTGTGTTTAAGATTTGCACTGCTCCCAGGAGTCTTAGAATTCTACCAAAATTTATATGATCTAAACCAGTTATTTTTCCTTTTGTCACCTGGAAAAATCTATTAATATAGTTTCAGACATAAATTTTCACTACAGGATGCAAAATATAATTATAGTTTAACTAACAGAGGGCCTTTTGCTTTTCCATGAAAAGAGACAATAACAGGAACCCAACTGACAAAGGAGCTATCCATGCACAAAACAACTTTCAATACTTCTACTAAAGCAAGTGACTGAACATCTTAATGAAGAGCTTAAATTCATCAGTGGATTGCAATTTGTATGACTTGAGCATTACATCCTTCTGACTATTGCTGCCTGCATAGTGCTTGCATATGACACTAGAAAAACCTGAACATATAGAACAATGGTAATGTGACACTGCAATCAAACTGCTTAACTGATTGTCTTCCTTTTCCTTTTTCTCAAACTAGAGAAGGCTAGAATTAGTTTTAAATACAAATACATAGTTTCAATGGAAAATAAGTATCAATAAAAACATACTGCATCAAGCTCAGCACAGGGAAGATGTGGAGCTGTTAGAGTGGGTCCAGAGGCCACAAAGATGATCAGAGGGCTGAAGCACCTCTCCTATGAAGACAGGCTGAGAGAGTTGGGGTTGTTTAACCTGGAGAGAGCTCCAGGGAGACTTCATTGCAGCCTTTTAGTACCTTAAGAGGACTTATAAAATGGAGGGAGAGAAACTTTTTTTATGGGCAGATAGTGACAGGACAAGGGGCAGTGGTTTTAAACTGAAAGAGGGTGCTTTTACATTAGATAGTAGGGATAAATTCTTTACTCAGAGGGTGGTGAGGCACTGGAAGAGGTTGCCTAGTTGAGGATGCCTGATCCCTGGAAGAGTTCAAGACCAGGTTGGATGGGGTCCTGAGCAGCCTGACCTATGAGGGCCATCCCTGACCATGGCAGGAGAGTTGGAACTAGATGATCTTTAAGCTCCCTTCCAACTCTAACCATTCTATGACTCATTATTAAAGAGAGCATTTTTCTTTTCTTCTTGTTTTGTGGTTCACTCTAGATTCATATTACACATTTCCTTTTAGAAAACCTAGTTATGCCAAGTCTGTGTGAACTTCAGGGTTATTAATAGGGTTGCATCAACAGCAATGCAATAGTGATGATGTAAGTCCTACCACCATATGGTCCCCTTGAGTGGCCTTAGCACAGTGACCTTTTTTCCTATGTTAGGTAGAGCTAAGAGTCTGTTTGCTGAAGCTGAGTTGGACTCCTTACTCAGTGGAATAGCTTGGCAGCAGGGGGATGGGCCAGCAGCCACTTCCAAGCAGCATGATTAAGATTTCCTGGCAACATGAGCAATAACTGGCAGAAGAGACAGAAGGGACCATCTATCTGCACATGCCAAGACTGGGTGATAAAGTTCACTGCTTTGGCCATAGGCCAAATGTGAATTATGACTCTTGCAAAAAATTGTTTAATGTCTATGCTCCAAGTTAAAATGACCTCTTTCACACTTTGTAGCCTTTCTTCTAGAAACATATACTGGTTTTAAAGTTATATTACTATGATACCTTTCTTGTTTGTTCCTTTCAATATTTAAAAAATTGCTACAGTTGCTAATATCCTCAGAAGGCATTAACTGCATAGGATTGCACACTCTTCCACATACCCATTATAATCAGCCAACAAAAGCTTTTGATGGTGCTGAAATGCTTCTAAAACAAGATGGTTGCACAAACAGGAGTTGTTGGCTAAAATTACAGAAATTCTCTGCTATGCTTGCCCAGTCTAGTAAAATCTTTTGAATCTTTTATCAATACTACTGTTTATATTTGGGTTCCTATTTGGCCTTCAGAGTTCCTGGTGTTGCTCCAAGTGCAACAAATGACAAAAACAGATGTAGATGTAGATGCAGAAATACTGAATAAGAGGAAACAAGGTGTTTATAAACATAATGCTCTCTGGAATTAAACCAGCATGTCCAATCTGAAAACTCAAATTTTATGAGACAAACCTTTGAACTCCTGCTGTTTTGAAATATTTGATCCGAAAAGCATTTTCTGAATTTGTATATTGCTTACAGAGGGAGGGACTGAACCATGGAGGAGAGGATAACAGAGCAGGTCCAAGGACAAAAATAAAAACATACACATATGTTTGATTTGGCTTTGTGTCTGGAATTGACAAACTGCCCTAGAATTCTGCCACACTGGCATGTTCTCCCATATCTTAATCCTAACATTGTAAACCATTAGATAGAAACACTGCTGAGAGGAAAATTTTCATTTTAAAATTGTGTCTATATTAGATCACTTGTGCTCTACTTCATGCATCTCAGGCTCAAAGTAATCTATAGTGTCAGAGTGAAGAATTTACTTATTCTTTCAAGCACCACTCTTCTCCCTTTCAGCAGCAATGGGTCATAAGGGATGTTGGAGGACATCAGTTAGGATTTAACTCCATGTTTGCCAACCTGCATTTCCAAAAGTCACTCAAATTAGAGATTCTGTCAAATTGGGGTGGCAGTGGTGTGTGTGTTCCTTTGTTGTACTAATAAATAAATAAATAAATATGTGTGTATATATATATATGTGTATATATATATATACACACACACAATATCAAAACACATTCTAATTTATTTACTAGGCAAATCACTGTATAATTAATATACTGTCCAGGTAATTATCATGTCTTGAGACTAAAACTTGTCCAGAACCTACCTTTGACTGGAATTCTATGAGTTGTTATAAAAATACAAATAATTAAATTATGTGGACTTTCTGACAAAAAAGTGTTAGAAAATTATATACATACTGAAGAGGCTAGTGTTTTGGTTTGTTATATTTCCATTTGATTTTTTTTTTTGTGTGTTGTAGTGAAATAGTACTGCTAGTTTTCATATTTATGTCATTTATACTTTTGACTTAGGATGACAGTACAAATGCCTTCAAGGTTTGCTTTTTAGGGTTTGACACTAGGAAGGGAAGGGACATGGAAGAAGCTCTGATTTTCTTTTTGAGGAGGAAATGTTTGGGCAACTTTTATGCACTACAAAAAATATTTCAAGTGGTATTATCCAGGTAATGCTTTCACTAGAGAGCTTACAATCTTCAAAAACTTGTTTTAAAAGTTTAATTATTTGTAAGAATGCTGGATACTATTTAAAATCCTTATCATTATTTTCAGAAAGACATGAAAGCTACTGCATTTCTGAAACCGATTTACTGAAGCAGAGTATTACTTTCAGTGCTTGAAACATTAGGAAGAAATAACAGTATGAATTAGCAGTGCTCTTAGGACACAAGGACATGACTTGACCTCCAGTTTATTGTGCCAAATACATCTCTGTAAACCATTCTTCTTTCTTGCTGAATTACATTACGTAAAAATGCTCCAAAACCTTCTAGAGGTATTGAATCAAGTCCTTAGTATCTACTTGAAATCCTTCTTAAAGTCTCATCCTAGACTCCAGTCCCTATTAATGCTTCAATATCACTCTACTGGGAGTCACTAGAGCCAGCACCTTAATGACCTTTCAAATATCTGAACAATTTCTTAACTGATCCTGAGTAAAACAGCTTGTCTATGACAACATAAATTGCCACCTACATCACAGTGCTTAGCTAAACTACAAGGAAACCTGACAGCCCTAATTGCATTTAATGTGTTTATGCAAATGAGAGTAAGCAGGATGAAGCATGACCCAGAGCAGAGGTTCACCCTCAAGAACAAGATTTTCACAGACTATATCTGTGCAGGATTCCCCAAATCTGCTTTTCAAGTTAAGGACCAACAGCAACCAGGAGACAAATAGAGTGTTCTCTGAACACCTGAAAGTAACTCCAAAGCAGTTTCTGCATATTTTCAAGAAACAGAGCAAATGGAGGGAACTGTGACTGGATTAAAGTTAATTCTCTGCCCTGCTCTACTGTCAGTACTGGAATGAGCAGAGTGGACTGTAGAATTAGAATCTAGACCTAAAAGGAAAAAAGAAGGGAAAGGAGAATACTCAAATATAAAAAACCCAGCTACCAGCATAAAGCATTAGTGAGTGGATCTCTGCAGCACTAGAAACTACACAGAAAGCCAGCTGGCACATCATCTGAAAATCTACTGTGGTCTCTATCCATCATGCTTACCTTCTGCTTATCCAGGAATAGAAAGTAGAGCATGTTCTTTTAATTGGTAACAGGTTTTTTGTAAGGAACACCATAAATCATTGTTTTCTTAGTAGATGACATCAAATGGTCATGAAAGCTGAGGTACTAACGAGGTGTTTTGACCAGAAATCCCAATAAAGCTCTGAAAAGGTTCCCACACAAAACATTTTGGTGAGCAGTACTGAAGTTACTCCTCTGGTTTTCATTGACCACTACAATGCAATTCAGTCATCTCTCCCCCAACTGGGCAGTGAGTGCCTCATTATCCCCAGGCTCCAGGGCTGACTGCAGTGCTCTGCCATGGAACAGTGACAGCAGCTGGGCCTTCACCACAAAGGCAATTCCCCTTTTCCAGCTGACCTGTACTTACTGCTCTCTGGGGCACACCAAGGTAGGCAGAGAAAAAAATAAACCCTGAAAGCATCCTCCAGCCAATAAGGCAACAGCATTTCAAACACAGTGAAATACACAGAGAATGTGTGCTAAGCATGAGATTTTGCTTACTATGCTGCCTCCATTCTACACCAGGACAGTGTGTCCCACAGAGCACTGTGAGCTTTCCACATGTTTCTTAGGCCACAGACGCCTTCAGGATTCACTCTTTCCAAAAACTTAATGTGCCTTCCCTCTCTGTCAGAACTCTACCTCCATCCCAAGAGCAATCTCCACACTGTTTCCTGGAGAGGGAGTTCAGCCTGATCCTGATGTATGCCATTAAACAGCCTCAGTCTCTTCTCACACGCTCTGTGACCACAATGTGATCTTTTACTTTAATATGTTAATTTAAAGGAACTGCAACTTTTGTAAGAAACTTCAGCCAAGAAATGTGTCCCTCAGCACCTTCTGGCTTGGTAGTGTCAGTGTCATCCTAAAGAACGTGATGGAGATCTGGACCTGGAGCAAACTTACAGTCTTTGATCCAGCTCCCAGAGGAGACACTTGTGCTGCTTACTATTTTAATCTCCCTAAATCAGCTCACAGGAAGTGGCAATGGGAAGGGCTGCTGAATACATTGTGTTCTATCTGAAATTTCAGGTAGCAGAAATTAGCACAACTACCACTGAGATTCTTAGAGAATAAAAATAAAACCAGGAGTATGATGTACTATTCCATCCGAGAGAAATTTTTGCACATCCCTTCTCCCAAACCCATCTCTGGAATTTTAGTAAATTCATAGGATTTAGACCTTGGATTAGAATTTCTCTTATGATCCCATGCCCCTTTCTATCTTTCTATTCTAGGTTATGAAGATTGTGTATATTCATTTAAAATGTTCTACTTTACAGAACATTAAGTGCTAGTCAATTAATTCCACTGATGAGAACTGCTTGGCCTTAAGATGTCTCTTGCTATTCATTTCAATAAAATGTAACATTTTATTGAAATGAATCTCCCCTGAATACCATCAAAGAGCTGATATTTATGGGCCTACCAAAAATATTTAAATTATTAGTTATTTTCCATCTATGAAGTATCAATGTCAGTTTCTAAACTGGCTTTAGAAAAAAAATCACTTTGGATACTTTGAATATGAAAATCCTGATGTGCAGGAGGAAACCAAATTCTCAGACATCTGCTCAGGGCCTGGGTACTCTGATCTGAGAAGGATTTCTCACAACACAGGCATCAGAGCAGCACTTAGCACCCTGCAAACCCAGCACTTCATTGCTTCTGATCTCCCTTTCAGACATTCTGGACCAAGTCCAGAGCAATCCAAACAGATGAATCTTGTGTCTATAACAAGTGATTGAAGGATCTTTTACAGCTCCTCTGTAATCTACTTGGTCACAATTTGGCTACTAGCTACCTGTGTTTCTGTTTTCAAAGTCAACACAGCCACATAACTAAACTGTTGTACTACAGAACACTCTGGATCCCCAGAATCTCCAGATGGAAGGCTGCTTGTTTCACATATCTCTTCATTCCATTAAAATGTAGTAGCTTTCCCCACAGACTTTCTGTGAGCTGACACTGCCTTGGGTGTTTCCACACTGATAGTATATTGCACTCTCTGGGATGGTGTGGGGAGTTGGAAAATGTAGTAAACCAATATTTTCCCTCTTGCTGTGCAGCGAGTTAATCCCTCAATACACATGTTCCTGACTAAGCTTAATTGACTGCAATAAGGCAATCAAATGTGAATATTCTTTGCTCTTTGATTTCTAGGATACTCTTTAACAGTAATCAAAATGAGACTAAAGACATTCTGCACCTTTGCAGCTCTGGGGAAAAGCAAGGCCTCAAATACTTGACTTTTTGTGCTTTGTACTTCACCAGTGTCCAGTGATGGCAGACATCTTAATGTAAAGGGAAGGACTGGAGTTCATGACCCCTGTGGTGACATTAACAACTTCAGCAGCCCTTCCTCCTGGCCACTGCACCAGAGGGCTCCCCAACTGTGCCAGCACAGCTCCCGGGAGCCACACAGTGATTCACAATTCCTCTTGTAGCCAATCAGCTTGGAAACTGATCCAGCTGAAAAACAATCCTATTTTTTCTTGGTCATCCTACTTTTTAGCTGGATAAGCTCCCTGATGTTTTTCACTCTGCAACTAAGGGACCAGCTGTGCTGGGGCAGTGATGGGACCACAGGAGGTCAGGAGTGAGTGGGTGGCAGCAGGATAGGGAAGAAGTCTGCTTAGAGTTGCTTGGGCAGCACTGAAGTCAAATGTCTAGTTAGGAACTAAACACTGAGTCACATCTTTTTTAACTTCAAATTTTTGTTCTCAATTAAAAAAAATAAATAAATCTGCTACCTTACCAGTGTTTGCATCATCCAGTTAAGCCCCTATTAGTATTTTAAAGTCCCTTTCCTCACCTTGAATTTGACTGATTTTCCAAAATCACTTTAGCAAAAGAAAAGGAAGTCAGAAAAACCCCTAATTTATCATTCCAGCTCATAAAGTAATTCATTTTTCTGGCATTAATAAAATTTATATTAGAAAGGTCTAGGGCAATATCCTTGAAAATACAATTGTTTTCTGCACCATCAGCAACCTATTATCCAGATTAAATAAAAAATTCATACTTTGGAGCTTTTTGTGTACTTGCTCAAATTACTGCTTTCATTTTCCTCAGACCCTCCATACATATTTCAGCAGAGTAACCACAGAAAAAGTATCAAAATTAGAGAGACAAGGTTTAATTTTGAATAATCCAATTCCTAATCTAATGCTTTCCTATTACTATTTCTAGTTTTAATAAGGCTATTTAGACTACAAGAGAAATCCCTTTAATAATGGAATTCTGGTGTAGTATTTTTGGGAGGTCTCTTTGCCTTTTTTTCCTCTTGATTCCCCCACACCACCCACTTCTTTTTTATTCACATGCAAGCACTCACTTGCTAATTGTGTGTGATCACTAAACACAGAAACATGTAGGCATGAGTGTCCCTAATCAGACGTACACAGAAACAAAATCTCTGTCCTTCAAGGACAGGACAATTTCTGCCAGGCATTTTAAAGCCAAGGCAGGTCATTGATGTTATTATTAGCACTAATTAGCACTCCCACAAGCTGTTGAATTCTTCACCTGCAGCCAAAGGGCACTCAGTATGGTGCAGAATTTGCTCACATCTTTGAAAGAATCAGAGAACTCGCTCCTCTTTAGAAACATGAGACTGCTCTATTGCATGTGAATAGGCCTTTGATAAAATTGTATCTGATCCATGTACCAAATTATCTACAGCAGGAGAGATATGATGAAACTGTTCCAAAACAAAGGAATTCTACAAATGTCTAAACAGACTCTTAGAAAAGGAAGACATCTGGTCTTATTTAATGTAGTGGTGCTACATCTTACCTTTCTACCAGGTTACAGACAATTCATACCCCACTCAGTTACACTGCTGTTCTTTTAATGTAGTGTTTTACGTAAGACTTTGAAGACAAGTCTGTATGAAAACTGAATTTTTGTCCTTGTGGACAGCCTCCCTTGAGAATTAGAGAGATCTGAACTGAATCACTGAGCTCCAAATAAAACACTGATCCTAATTGTGACAGTGGCTAAGAAGTGATGAAAGCCCAGTGAGCCATCACTTTTGTATGTTAGGCACATTTCTAACAATGTGTCATAACAGGGAAGCCTGGCAATAGCTCTCATTAGCCAAAAGCACTGCTTCAGAGCAGTTGCAGGATTTATTTGGAAGAGGGGAGAAAGAAATGTGTTAAAATCAGCTATTTTGGGTCTATGATATAACTGCCAGTATGACCTTTAGAGATAAATTTTCTACAAAGAGTAAGCAAAATTGTAGCAGGAGTCAAAAGCATAACATGTCATCCAAAATAAAACTAGCAAATATTTATTATAGAACTTCCTATGTGAGAACCAGGCACCTAAAGTATTCACCCCCAGAAACAAGTCATTATCCTCTCTATGGCAAGAAGTTGGAAACAATTGGAAGCCTTAAAAGACAATAGGCAAGCTGTGTCTCCAGCTACCAGCCATTTCAAAGTGAAAAGCAGAGAGTGAGAAACACAGAACAAACACTGCTTTAAAAAAATCCAAGGCCCAGCTCAGTGCAGACAGACAAGTGGCAGCTCTTCAGTAGCTGGACATGCAACCCACCAGCTGAAAGCTGACAATGTCACCCAAATTGGGGCTTCCTGTGTCACTCTGAGCTGCATTCAAGTTTGTGTCTGTCACAGAGGCTGCAGCTTCCCCACCAGCTCCACTTGGCAATGCACTCTCACACATTTTCATACAGCCAAATGTCAGCTCACAGAGCTGGGAATAAGGCCCTAGGATATGCATCAGTCCCTCCCACACGACACAACACATCAGCTTTGTGGCTGCACTGGGCAGCCAGCCCCTTTGGTTTTTATACCATCCTTAAGGTAGCACTCAATATTTTAACAAACAACTGCACAATTCTGAAACACCAGTAACATCAATGCTCACAATTTTAGCATGATCAGTATTATTACCTCTGCTTTCAATTAGACACCAAAAACCCCCTGAGCCTCTAGCTACTATGAGAGTATTCGGTGTGATGACTGGAATCCTTCTTTTTAGCCTCCTCATCCCATTCCTGAATAACTTTCTTTGTCACACTAAAGACAGCAATGCATTTCCTCTAAAACTAATATACAAATAGCATCAAAATTCTGGCCTGCACCCGCTCAGTGATAGTACCATTATGAAGATGAATCAAGGTCATTGCTTTTTTATTTGTCTTGAAAAGGAAGTGCCACATGATGCTGACAACAGAGTATCAGTCTTTTTTCATAATTTTCAACAATGCATATTTGTGGCATTTTCATCATTGAGACACTTGATTTCCTGACTCCAGGGCACAGCTAACAAGGTGTGGTTTTGGGAATGCATAAATGACGTCATCTATTTCTTTTAGTATCATGCCAGCAGCTGAAGGGTAAAATAATTGCCTGGACGTGCATTGAGTAGTTTCATTCTGCTGAACTAATTAGGATAATGGGAATTCTGGAACTAAATCTCTGGATATCTGAGTAAAAGCAAGCCTTTTAAACACTATGACAGAAATTAATGTCAAATGTACCAGGACCACTTTACCTCACAGAGACCTGTGTACAGAACCAAGCACTACTAACTCCTAGTTAACTCTCAGAAAGGAAAAGAGAATAATTTTCTATCTCATTGTGATGATTCTAACCCAGTTGACTCATTGCCAAATAATTTATAAGGTTACAAAGTCACGTAAAGGTTGCTGAGTGCTGATAGTATACCAGGGTCCTGGGATGCCTTGGATATCCATGTAGAGATTCTGTTTACCAAATAAACAGGAGCTGGATACATTCAAAGAATGAGGGCAGTGCTTATTTTAGGAGACATTATATATGTTTTCCAGCCTGTTTCAACAAGAAAAGTTGTGCAAAATTAGAGAACTGAAAACAAAAATCTCTGTTTGTTGTTGTGACATGAGGGATTGTGATTCTGGTATCTCAGGACTAGAAGGCATGTGTACCACCCTGCTCACTGAAGAACTTTAAAAGTGAAATAATCAAATGTACAATGCATATTTATAAGCAACCAAACTCAGCTAAGTTGTGTATGAGCATTGGTAAGGGTTTCGCTCAAAATTTCACTTAATAAGGATTATTCACTTTAAATTGCTTCCACTAAATTGAGAGCCATGTGTTGCTGTTGTATATTTGAACTTTTCCCCTATCTTTTAGCATATATCAGTTCAAATGTTTAAGACATTAAATATACTTTAGTACAAGTGCTGTCATCTCTCAGAGGAGGAATCTGACCCTATAAGAATCTGCTTTGGCACACTTTGCTGTTGGCCTGACATTTCCAGACAGCCAGTACATCTCCTGGTCACCTGGGAGGGTCAGCATAGTAAAAGCCATGGTAAAAACCAGGGCATTATAAAGTACATAGAAAACAACCAATTAAAGAACTTCAGACTTGGCTTTTCATACTTAATCTCTAATGTCAAGATATATAACCAGCTTGTCTTCTTTATTACCTATGCAAAATTGAGGAAAACAATTCTGAGGTAGCCACGTTTAAAATAATGCTTTAAAGTCTCTCTCCTATATCAGAAGAATATGATCTTAACTACTCTTAGTGACATTTTCTGTTAGAAAAATCAGTTTTCTATTTTCATCTGTAATCTACTGTGCATCAGTTACATATGAGCCATCACGCAAAGAAATTACACTGATCATTATCCACTCATCATGGAACAAGATGATGAGCAGGATCCTAAAGGGCAAGAATTGTTTGCAATTTCCACTATTACTAAAACCAAATGTTCCAATTCCTTACTTTTCAAACCAAAAATAATGTTTCTCTCTGATCACTTTCAGTTTCTCTATTAGGAGTTACACAAAAACAAATTGCTTGATAAATTACAACAATCTTTTCCTAGCAAGGTATCTTTCCACAGTCAGGAGAAAAGCATTCAAGAGCAGCAGATAAAAGTTTACATTAAAGTCTACATTCATGATTCTTATGTGACCACTCTGGTTTTCTGGATCTACTCAAACCCAGTGATTTTTGGCAGTTTGCTCCATCCTATAAAAGTCACATGTAATCCAAACATCAGCAACTTCACCATTTCTATCAAGTTTGTTCCTGGAAAGGAAATAATCCCATCAGAGGAAGGAGACAAAAAGAGATTTGTTGAAGAGATTTACATTTAGGTGGTTTTTAAAATCAGGTGGTTTTTAAAATATGGGTGTTCCCTACAATCTCCAGTCATGACAATTAAGTCAGAAAGCAGAAAGACAATTCTTGACATGAAGATTAGGCCCCTAAAATCAAGCTACACTCTTAACATCCCAACCAAGTTCTTACATGATGCAATTCCCTGAGAAATTTCTTGCTTTGTGAAGTAGTCAGATAAAATATTCATGTTCTCAAATAGAACTGCAAATAAAAAATAAGTAAGGGCAGGCTGTCAGTGCTGCTTGCAATACAGTAGCAAAATGTGAATGAAAGTAATAGAAAATGGCATGCCAACAAGGGAATTTGAAAGCAATTGAAGAGATTTATTTCCTTCTTGTTTTTTACTTATTCACTGGGTTTAAAACTTATTTTTATTAAATATCTCACTTGAGACTGAAAATAAGTTCCCCAAATATGATAAGCAAGAAAGAGGCCCCAATATTCAATTAATAAAAACACATTTTCTTTCTGCTTTGGTGCACACTCCAATGCAGTACTGTGACCAAATATGAAAACAGAACAAATAATTTCATATTTAATCCATGGCCTCCCTCAGCTTCCAAGAGAGTATAAAGCTAAATACTAGAAGAATATGGTGTATGAGAAAGACAACAGAAGTGTGTTTTATTTAATCTATTATTTCTTCCTTAAAATACATTGTATTTGCTCTACTATTTCTTCTTCACTGGCAACTATTAATTTTGCTATAGATTATAATTACATCATTCACCACATTTAGATCATGCCACTGCAAGATGTCCTGCAGTGCAATAAGAGCAGGTCTGAGCAGTGAGACATTTGGTGTAAAACACCAAGGTGAGCCCACAGAGGTGGGGGAGTGCTGGGAGTCACTCTGGGCTGGGTCTGCTCTCATTCTGGGGATGAGGATCCATGGGAAGCTGGAGCACATCAGCTGCACTCTAAAAGCACAGGCTTTGGTGTGGATTAGCTTTAAGGAGCCTGCTTTTTGTGCCCAGATCACTCCCCAGTACAAACCAAAGCATGGGGAGATCGGGGGCTGCTTTAAAGTGCACTCCTGGAGAGTTCACTCATCCTGGGGCTGAACAAAAACCTTTCGTAGCTGCACCTCACTTGTACTTCCATTTGAGCAAAATGTCTCAGCTCTCCTCTCATGACACACACAAACTGTTTGCCCAGGCACTTTCTCTTTTCATCTAATTGGCTTGAGAACATAAGAATAAGGCTTATCATTCCAATTATGAGGAATTAGTAAATCATGAGTCTTGGAATGGAAGTTGAAATAATGCAATTAAATTCAGATAATAGTTTTATTTCCAGATATATTTTCATTCAAAAGCAACTTTAAAAGGTCTCATTGCTAAGATTAATGGCTAACAGCCAGGCTGAGCAGGACTTCCACTTTTAAAAGCATGATATGTCAAATCTACATAATTTTGTTCTTTTGTTAAATATTTTTTACAATGTCTAAACAAATTTTACACTGTAGCTGTAACATATAACAAGCAGCAAGTAATTGGATACAATACAGTTACATAGCATTGTGAGATTTTTTGAGAAACTATCATTAACAGAAAAAACTTTTTTTTTTCTAGCAATAATTTGTACAGCTTGTTTCCTTTTTTCTTTCCCTTGCTGGTACGTCTGGAAAAATTTTTTATAAAGAATCCCTTCCATCTCCTTGAAGGTGAATTTTGTTTGAGTAAATGTAACAGAGCTCTCACAAAACTGAATGGTTTCACACCGACTCCATCTCTTTGCTCCTCCTTGTTCCCACAGCAGGCACAGCTCCCACTGCAGCCTGCACTGCAAAACCTTCCTCCTCTGAACCACAAACCAGCCAGCAGATTCCTGGGAGCCGCCCCCACTGATGGGTGCACTTTTCTTTCCAGGGAGGCTACTCATGACACTTCTGATTAAAAAAACTCACCACCACAAAAAAAACAACAACAACAACAAAAAGGAGGAGGGAGGAGATAAAAGCTCATTAATAATGAGATCCTTGATTGCTGCTGCAGACAGCTCTGTGCCTGCCTCCTGCCATGCAGGCTCTCTCCTTTCATTGCCTTTCTTTGCAGGGCTGGAGAATACCTGGTGCCAGGGAAAGAATGAGACAAAGTCTCCACAGTGGAGATTTAGGCTCCTTTAAAACAACTTTGAAACATGGCTACATCCCTAAAAATCTATCTTCGATTTATTTTATAATGAGCTCAATTCTTCCCAAATCTATTTATAAATTCCTTCATCTTATGCACACTGAGTATCTTGCTAACAACATTTTATTTTTAGAAGATTCCTTTGCCTGACAATTTTGCAGACTCTACTCAACCAGTCTCCTGATAAATTCAAATTAAAAACTTGATAATTAAATACAGAGAAATATTTCATCCTGTCATAATCTGGAACATCAGAAGCTGTTACAAAGAGAATGGCTTGTCTCCAGAGCAAAAAAAAAAAAAAAAAA
>VXBC01007781.1:0-30629 GCA_013399945.1 Ploceus nigricollis | reverse complement strand
AAAAAAAAAACCCAAAAAAAAAGATCCCAAGCCTGAGTTTGGACAATACTCTCAGGGACAACGTGGGATTCTTGAAGGTCCTGTGCAGGGCCAGAAGTTGGACTCAATGATCCTGCTGGGTCCCTTCCAACTCAGCATATCCTGTGATTCTATGAAGCTTGTCTGCTTTAATTAATCTGTTGCAAGACAGCTTTTAGAGGAAGGCCCAGCCACCTAGGCAAATTTTAGGCATCCTCCATAAGGTTTGGTGTTTGAAGAGATGTTTATTCTCTCATTTTGCAATAACATTGACTCAGATTCCAGCTCTCTTTCTCTTCTTGGCCAAGGTGGTGTTTTCCCCTCCACCACAAAGACTATGGGCCTCAGCTAACAACTCCTGTGCTGTGTGACAAATTGCTTTGTGTACTAATACATTTTATCCACAATTTTTAGACTTTGCAGTTAGATTAAAAGACAAACAGAACAATACAAATAGAGAATCCTACAAACAAAGTCCTTCTTTGCTGAGCAATAGTTTTATCAGAGATCCCATAAGTCACTTAAAGGTTGTCTCTGTCTCCAGACTTCATATTTCTTTCTCCATGAGATACTCTGCCCTCTTTTTCAGTACAGTCTGCACAGTCCTACTGAAAGTTAACTTTATATTCAAGCTGGCAAAAGGTCATCTACTGTGTCCTCTCTGAATACTGCTTTTATCTGACAGGTCTATGAGTCAGCAACATCTTTCTTAAATACTCACTTTTAGTATCACATGCACAACCACTACAGCCTCTTGTTCAAACGCATGATGTTCAGAGAACATGCCCTGGGCATGTCTAGTCCCAAACTAATATAGCAGCAGCAGGATTTAAACTCATAAAGGCTCTTACACATATCTCAAAGCTACATTGACTTTTAGTTTCTGCCTCCAGACAGAGTTATCTTTCCCAGCTACAGAGAGCAAAGCACAGCAGCAGTTAAGTGCCAAGCCTGGGAGGCGTGGGAGGGAAGGAGGCGGCGCAGGGCAGCTGCTCTAATGGAATCCGTGTTTGCACACCTACAGCACATCCACTGGAAATGCAAAGTGTGCCCCACTGTCTGGGCATGTTCCCTGCACGCTGGCCAAAGTCTCTATTTGCTGACACATCCCCATCTTGCAGAGCCAAGGACAAGATGAAGAAAGCTGACTCAACTCGAATCTGTTGCCTGGGAGGTTAAGGGTGCCTCAGTGCCAGGGAGCAGCTCTCTGCCCTAGGCTGAGATGCCACTGTAAGCTTTGTATGTTTTACTGCCAAACTACACTCAAGAGAACAGAGCAGCTCTCTCACTGAAGGAATAGAAGAACTAGTAGAAGCTGGTGGCTGCTGCTGTCCCACACCTCGCCCTAGGCTGTCTCTGCCCTTTGGGATGATTTTGCAGACACACCATGGACCATGCTTTGTGTCCAGAGGAATATATGCTCCAAACAGAACTATAGCAAGATTATGACTCAAACATGTTTTAGGTTTTATTAATCACCTATTCAAGAAAAAGAATGAGGAATCTATGAAGGTTTTTTCATATTTTTCCCCACTCAACTTCAATTCCAGACCCAGCTGGGACTGGCCTGGGACTCTTCTTTATTACAGTAGATAATAATATGCCTTTAAAAGGTGATGAACCAACTTTGGACTATACTGTTTCCACCTGGACTTCAGGATAGCAGAAATATAAATGGATGATCAGAACTCCACTGGGAACTTTTGTCCTAATACAAGGATTGTTTCTCTCAACTTTATGTCAGGGACAAAAGAAATAAGTGAATGTGGACTAGAAATTTTTCTCATGGCATGTTTATAGTCCTTCTATTCTCCACTTCTCTAATAAGAAGGAATAATTTAATTCTATCTAGAATTTGAAGGGAAATATTTAAATTATATTTATTTTCTCTTCCACATATATTTCAGGCATATATTTCAGATAAATAACATTTTATTATCTATATTTGCCAGGAAAAACTGAGCTCAGACAACTCTATTGGGAATAAATGAATTATTCTGCATATGTGAAGGAAACAGGGACCATTCTGCAAATCACTGAATAGGCTCTAATAGATAAAGAACAATTAAAACTAAATTAAAAAGTCACAAATTTTTGATAAATTTATTGCTACTTCATTTCCACTCGATTCTAGTTGGAACTGCAAACATGCTGAAGCACTGTGAGAAATACTGCCCTGCCCTTGTGACCTCTCTTACGATTTCTGGGATGCTTCCAGCATGTTCTGAAGTTCAGTCTGATACACCAGGAAATACACATAAAAATATTTTGATGTTAAAATTGCAGCTCAGTTAAGTGTGGCAGCCTAGCAAATTTCAGCTGACAAGAGTGGCTGAGGATCTCTCAGGACAGTTTTATAAAATGAACCACTATGACAGAGGTTGTACAAACAACCGCAAACCTTTTATGTTACCCAATTATTCTACTTGTCCTGAAGAGCTCTGTCCAGATAGGGTGGCAGCTACAAAACATGTGTGGAGCAGAGCCCGTCCCCAAAAATAATCTTATACCAGTGTAAGAGTATTAGGTTTGTTAATAAAAGCCAAAACATTGCTACTTCCATTCCCAAAAAGCCTTTGTCCAGGATTAAGTAAATTGTAAAGCTGCTAATAAAAGAAGTAACAAAGCTGAGAGACTAAGAACTATGCTTAGGACAAAATGAATATCCATTTTAAGGAATAATTCTCCCCATATTTCAACAAATGTAACCCCAAAGGTGGCTACAACACAGAGCACTACCTCAGGTCTGCACAGCACCACAGAAATTAGAGTAAGTGCTGCTTGAAGTTAAAATTCAGAATGCTTGGAATATCAGCCCTGTCATTACATAGAAGCATAATTAGAGCTAATTACCTTAAAGGTTAGGAAAGAACCTGTGCAAAATAAAGGAAGCTCTTTCTTCTGTTAATGGAAGGTTTGGCTAATAGATTTGTCAGGTCCAGGTAGAAGAACATGTATTTATCTTTTAAAAATAACGTGCCCTTTATGTGAATCTATAGCAGAAAAATATGTGAGTTATTAAAATCACTGTAGAGGGGTAATAGATGGTTCTAATTCAAAATGAACTGAATAGAGTATGACTTTTGCTGCTTGCAGTGGAAGTTGTTTAGTCTAGGCAGTCTCCCATAAATCTGAACAAAACCTATGACTGCTGCAAAACAAAATGAATAAGAAGGGCAACAAAAAGCTTCACTTTCATTTCTAACAACTGAGCCAGCCCCCATGGAAAACATGTGATGTATCTCCAGCTGACAGACACAGGGCCTGAGAAGCAATAACATACACCAGCTATTAGCACAGTTGTATATGGATTATCTAAAGCAAAACCAAAACAAAAAAACCCAAACCCCACAAGATAACCCAACTGGCCAAAAAAACCAAACTCCAAAACAACAACAACAAAAAAAACCCCAAGAAACCCAAAGTCCCAGACCAATCTGACAAACAGGAAAGTCTAAAATGTCAATTTAATCATTAAATGCAATCACAACAATGTCCCATCAGCAATAGTAGACATGATGCCTGGAAAGTGCAGAACAGAGGCAGCTGCCCATTGCTGTGAAAGACAGCAGCCAAAGAGTGCCCCACATTGAATTCGGTTATAAATTCTCCCTTTGTCTGCGTTGTCCAGGTTGCACCAGGAACACTCAAAATAGGCAGGACAACAATCATAGCACTGAACTAAAATTGGGATGGAGTGGTGGTGTTGGGGGGTGTTTTAGCTTTTTTTCTTTAAAGTTTTCTTTGACTTTCCTTTCATCAATTAGCTCAGTATAAACTGGGGTTTTCTTTCTATAATTAAATTATCCTAAACCATCTTCTGTCACTTTCCACTGGCTTGTCACACCCTCAATGGTTGATTGAAGTTATTGATTTTTCTTTCTTTTTTTAGGTTAAGGTAAAGTCATTTTAATCACTAAGGATCTACAGAATAAATAATTATACAAATTACTAATTTAGTACCTTTCTAACATTTTGGCAGAAATACAGAAGCATTTTCATTCACAGGAAAATAAACATAATTTCTCAATTGTTATTGAGAAATATTTACATAAAATTTTACATTTTATTGACCTTGAACAACAGGTTTTCTTAAATTAAACATACTACGTTAGCTTTTAAGGAGAACAAAACAACACCCATAACTGCCTGGCTAAAAATGATCCTATGTTCATTTCTTTTCTCATTACAGAATAGAAAGAAAATAGTTATAGTTATTACCACTGAGATGCATGATGTGCATCTTTGAGAGGAAAAACTCAGCAGCACAGGCAAGAGTCTGACATGCTGTGCCAGGGGAATGTGGATGCACAGACCTTTGCCTCCCTGTTATCATTAATTCCCACATTGTCCCAGATATCAGTATGGATGCACATTATCCCTCTCCTCGTGGCTATACGAAGAGCACAAGAACAGTGAATTGACACAGAATATTTCTGCTACCTTTATTCCCTGTCAGTAAAGTGCAGAATGCAGTTGTTGCACATTTCCTTAACTAAAAATTGTGTGTCCAACTGTCCATGCTGGTTTCGTTACACTTATGAGCCTTTGATAAGCCCAAGAAAATTGCTGCCCTGTTGGAATAATTGGTTTTTCCTGTAGATTTTTTTTCTGCATTTTTCAACAGAGGTCTCCCAGGAGAGCCTGAGAACTGGATGGTGAGGACTCTGGCACATGCCCCCTTGTCACAGTGCTGTGGGGTTCATTCAGCAGGATTCAGTGGCCTACCAGCAGCTGCAAGGGAATTTGGGGTTCATTAGTATGCTGGTGATGCTCAGCTTATTTCCTATTTTTTACCAGAAATGTCATTCTCCAGCCAAGATGCAGACATGAACGAGAACAAACTTGGCTGGAGCTGACTCTGCTGTGGACAAAGGCAGTGCTGGCAGCTGGCATTGAACTGTTCACATTATTCCAGCCTAAAAAGCAGTATCCACTCTGAGATCACTTCTTGCATCAAGCAGACCTTTACTGATGAAGTTAGCAGAGGTGACGATGAATTTGGTTTGGTTTGGTTTTTCAGTGTCAAGTCATGAAGACGTTCAGAGAGACTGGAGAGTCTCCAGCTCTAGAACTTGCTCTGATGACAGGATGAATGTCCCATGAGCAGCATTACACGTCACTGTGCTATATTTGGGTGCTTTGCTATATGACAGGGAAGATTTGAATTGTCTATCTGGGCATGCAGATTTTCTCAGTCCATATAATAGCACAATGCAATAGGAGGCTATATTTTATAAAGCAAATATTAAACACAATGTGTTTTTAAAAATTAGGATCTGATATGTTTACTGGATATTATCAGAGCTTTGAAGGGATGGACCAGAGGGAAAAGGAAATTATGCAATGAACTGGAGAGAGGAGACAAGGAAAACAAAATGTTCTGGCAGTGTATAATACATTATCACCTTCTGTGACTTAGCCACGTAAACTATGACTATCATAGCTTTCTTTTTATGTAAAAACTTAGCTCTGAGAATTCTAGGTTGAATTCAAATGTAGTGCCAAATAACAAGGCTGATAAATTTACCTACTTGGTGTTCCAGGCATGACATGAAGAGACAAAGAATTCTGTTTATCTGTACTGTTTATCTTCTGACTGTACTACCAGGTTGGTCACTAGAGATGAACAAAATAATGGCTTAGAGATGAAAGAAAGCCTTGGGATAATTAGAGAGCTTTCTGTTGTTTAATAAAAGTGAACAATTAGAAATTATTTTTGGGCACAAAAATTTGATAAATTGATATTACTGCTTGCTAGAAGATGACAATAAAATGCATGGGTTCTGTCTATTTATAGCTAATTTCTGTATATTTGTACTATAGTGAAAAGATTCTAATGTCCACAGTAAAACTGAGTGAGCATCACACACAAGCTAATATACCTGATTGCCATTTAAAAGTGTAAGGAATGAAGAATAACTATCAGTAAGGCAGTTTTCCAGAAGTTAACAACTGCTTGCGTGTATGTGTCTCAGGCCATGAACAAACATCCTTGGTCAGTCAAGAATTACTGCTGGTAGCACTCCACCCACTTTTATCATTTCCTGACAGCTACCACTTTTATCCAACTCCTGTAGGAGATCAGTTCACATAAACATGCCCAAATTTCTTCAAGCAATATAAATTAGACCAGTTTAAACAGTTAAAACAGGTGATGTGAGGTAACCTAGCCGATTTTCCTTGCAGCAAATGGGCAATATTGGAGCATTGACAACAGAACAATAAGGGTGGTAATTTCTGGCAGGTGGGAGGTGACAAAAAGCTGGAGGTGGTAACCTCTTTGCTGGTACAGATGGATGCAGACAGGGATGCCAGTGCTATAATCTGAATACACTCTAAAGCACATTTAGGTTCTTACATACAAAGGAAAGGCTGCATCCAAATAGTTCTGTTTCTATTGTTACAAAAGTTTTTTAAAAAGAGAAAAAAAAGATGTTTTTAAACTGAAAAGTGAATTTATATATAGTGGAAAAAAAAGAAGCCTTCTGGAAGAACCTTTAACTACTGTTTTACACAAGACTCCCTCCCATTTTGTGTCTTCAATTCTTTGCATATGAATAGCAGTTTCACTTTCTTTGCATTACAAAATATGACAGATTCTAGATAAAACATGCCAACCAAAGTCAGAAGCATGAGCTATGGTGTTATGTGCACCACCTATGCACAATATGGTAAAGCAGCTTTTGACACACTTGAGTAGCTAAGAGAACAATGCAGGAAGGTGATCTCCATATTTGTGCACTTGGGTTTCCGCCTCCCCAGTTATTGCTGTCTCCCCCCATTCCCAGAGTACCAGAGTTCCAATACTTTGATCTGCAGTGGCACCCAGCTGCTGCTGCACCCTGTGGAGTGTCCCTGCCCACAGAATTACAGGCACAAGCCCCCAGTTCAGCCTTGTCCCTTCCTACTGTGGGCCCTAAGGCAGCTACTTCACACCCTTATGTGGCACATCCATACTTTGCAGAGAAGGGCTGGGAAAATCTGCCACTCTGACACGGTCCTGGTGCAAACAACAACAACACTGTGTTCAGCAAGGGCAGCTGTTCACCAAGGAGCAAAACTGGCTGTTCAGCTGAGTCACTGATCTCTCTTCTGGGCTGGTGCATGTGAGATGGCCATTTCTGCATTGATAACAAACTGCTCCTTTCCCCCACACTGCATTCATGAGGGTTTTTGGCTGTGCTGTGCTCTCAAGCACTACAGAGGAATATCTCATTAGGTTTTCTCAGACACTTCATAGAAGTTTCACATTGTTGCCCAAATACAATTGGTCTGTAACTATTTGGAGAATTTTTAACTTCTGAGGCTACATACTCTGTGCTAGGCAAATGATTACAGGGATTATAAAACCAGCTTTCCAGGTACTTTCAAAGATACCTTTTCTTATGCTAATAGAAAAATAAGAAAAGGTTTAAGTGGGCTGTGATATTTTTCACAGAACAATTTTGAGTAAATTAAAATGTAAATTTTCCTACAATCTCTGCTTTTGGGTGACAAAGCTTTTGCTTAAGTCTTTAGATGCACCTTGCTTCCATTTGATTTTCACATTTGGAGGTTTTGGAAGAATTTGCCTGATCAGTTCTGTGATCTCTTTTCTTATTCCTTATGCTGACTTATGCAGTTTCTGCAGACGTCTTTTTAGCTTGCTAAGCCAACAGCAAACTAACCCAATAGAAAGAAAAATTCATTTTCACATGTTGGCTGAGTGGACTGAATCAAATGAGTGCAAGAATCATGGCTGAACTGATCAGGTATGGGGAATTGGGTCCTCTGAATTTCTCATTATCACTTCCATGGATGTACAACTCCTGGGACCAGGCCTGCCGTGCCTTGGGAGCTGGGGTTCCTCCCTCATCAGCAAAATCTTCATGAGTCTCATGTGCCTACAGAGCAAAGTCTGACAGTGCAGGACCTGGCAAGGCTTGGTGTCACAACACCCTACAAGAGGCAGCACAGCATCCCTGCACGGCAAAGCTCAGCAGGGATCCTCACCCCCTGGAAAGCTGCAGTGCCCACAGCACTCAGCACCCTGAGGAGCAATAGTGTCTCACTGTGAATGCCTCCACTCTCAGTCCTGTATGCCTGCTCCCACTGGGGTCTGGTACAGCCAGTCTCACATCTTCGTTTTAAATTAGCCCCAATATGTCAGCCAAACACATAAGGTTATCCTAAAGATGTAAGATTATAAACTTCAAGAATTAAGAATATAAACTTGATTTAGAGGAACACATACCTAAAGACCCTAGAAGTGAAGTTGAAGGACATGAAAAGGACACAAGTCAGATTCATAAAAAATTCTGCTAAATCATTTTGATTCTGAGGGGAACAAAAACTGATCCCCTAATCTTGGATGGTTGGTAGTATTTGCCACAATGGGGCTCCTATCATGAACAGGCCTCTAGGTACAACTAGAATGTAAATAACAACTCTCAGTTATTGGATTTAGGGAAATTACTCTGCCGTACTAATATGTACATTACATGGATTATTTATGTGAGTCCAGAAAGTCTGGTTAAATGAATATCTTAAAACACAAGTAGAATATAGATAGGCTCAATCTAAAAAATAACATTTAGGAATAACACGATAGCATAAACACATCCATTTCTTCTTCACATTGCTCACAATATTTTAAATTAATCTCTTCAAAGAGAAATTTGCAGGCTTTTTGTTACTCTTGTGAGATCGATTTTGAACATCTTCCCTTGCAGCATCTGGCAACTGAATTCTTGACTTTGCTTGTGTTTTCCAGACTTTAAGATTTAATATATCCATTGTTTAATGATTCCATCCTCACCTTTAAGTTTATAGAGGATTCTTCTGTTTTAATCCCAGCAAATATCACAGTCAAAATCCCTACTCCTAGAAGATGAGGCCTCACTTAGCAAAACAGACACTCCTTTTTGGAAAGGTTTAGTACATCAAACTTATAAACACCACAAACTTATAGCAAAATTTAACATTGCCCATGCTTGTTGATTTTTTTCCACTAAAGCAGATCCATTTTGCTTTGCAAAGCAAAGCAAAGCAAACCTGGCCTCAGCACACTTTCATGGCGCTGCCCTGCTGGATTCTGTTGAACAGCTCCTGGTGACAGAACACAAGGCTGCTTCATTAAACATCCACCAGCAAATCTAATGTGTGAAAAGTTTCAACAACTCATTCATAGTTCAGCTAGTTTATGATAAATTTCTCATCAACAAGACATCACAAGCAGAGATCAAAGAAACTCCAGGGAATGATTTCTCTTCTGCTATTCATAAACTTGTGAAGGTGGAAAGTCTAAAGAGAATGAGCAAGGGCAGCTGATGAAATAAGAAAGTTTCTATTTCCAACTATGGAAACTAGTTATAAAATAAAATCTCATTCCAAGTAGGAAAACAAATCAAATGGGGGGAGAATATATATTTTTGCTTGAATTATAGTATTTAGCATCAAGAATATGTTGTTCACAAAAAGGGTTTGACTGACTGGGAGACTGACATTTCCTGTTCACAGACTAAAACCAGCATGAACAGAAGCATCCCTGGGTTGTTCCACCCCTGCAGAACCCTTTGTCTGTTCCTGGCTTTCACTCATTCTGCTGTCCACTCCTGCTTAGTGCAAATTATTGGGAGACACTTTTTGGAACAGGAATTCCAAATTTCCAAACAATACTTGCAGATCATATACTGATGTTCCCTATTGTTTGGCAATAGGTTTAGCACAATAGGTTTAGTTATGTGTGCTTTCAGATATCCTAAAAATCAAATACATTAACAATCATACTGTTGTTCACTTTGGAACACAGTGATTCTGTTCATCAATTTCTTTGTGTTCAAAATGTGGAAAGCAACTTAAATCTTCCCAGTTTGGTTCATGTCAGTCTACAACTGCTAAAAAAACCCCATATAAATAAAAAATAATCCAATTGAAAATGAATGTTAAAAATTTTCCTTCAATGTGACATATTGTTGCAAAATTCAAATACCTAGGACTACAGGAATTGAAATAGCAAATCTAACCAGAGACACCCTAAAAATCTGGTCAGAGATATATCAATACTGAATGGTCTAGAAAAAAAATTTTAATATATCTTGAAAATTAGTGGTTGACTTATGCCTTGAAGCATTTTGAAGGTTATCCAACCTCCTGCAGCTGTTTGGCTCACATGTCCTTCATCTGCATTAAGAACCATGCTCTGGGCCTGGAAAAAGTGCTCAGCAATGCACAGATGCACAGCAAAGACTTAGAAATTGGATATTTTAGGTATATGGTCTCTGAATATGAAACACTTGAATCCTCTAAGACAAATGCCCAACGTAATGTTTCATTCACATTAAATGCTGCAATAATGAGGGAATGTCATATGCTTTATCAAGTGCATGTAAACATCCTAGTATTTATAAACAGCATTTAACAACTGTGTATATATTTTTTTAAATATACACTTTCTCTGTGTGTGTGCACTTTACACAACACTATGGTGCATAATTGTCCATTATAGCTATGTAATTTATATAATTATCTTACAAATTATACTCTAACACAGTATTATACTATTACATAGCACTACTTTGCTGCCCTATAATACATATTTACTTCTACTGGTTTCCAGAGTTTTGGTCCCAGAACACCTTAAAAACTTACAAATTTTGAAGTTACCAGGAAACAAAATGAAACTATTTTTTTTCTCTCCCCTTCTCAAATTTGGAATTCTGCACCCAAACCTCAAATTCTGCCAGAGGCCCAGAAACTGAATTCTCCCTGTCACTGCAGTAATAGGTTAAAATTGCAGCACTGTGTGCCCTTGCAGTACTGCCAAGAGGTAGCTTTATTTCACTTGAAATTGAGATTTAAGGCTTTGAGTGAGACACAAATCACATGTCTAGCAATCTAACTCACTGGACCTTAGCATCATGACTTTTAAAAAGCAGTTTTTATCATTTTATACGTATTTTCCCTATGTCTGGAATCACAATGTGCAAAGGTATCTGGCATTATGGGTAAAAGGGATAAAACTCCTATTAAAAGTTTTTTGTGCTGTTAATACTTTCAGTAGCACTTTGCATTATACTATGCAGATAGTGTCACGTATTCCACAAAATGGTATCTTCTGTAATAGTTTTCACATGACTCCTGGAAAGGCCTGCAGAGCTCAGCAACAACTTTGCCCATTTTAATAATGGCTCACCCCAAACTTACAGAGACAAATCTTTGTAGGACACCATTGTGAGGCCCCTTTTACTAAAAGAGAGAGATGTACTAGAGCACTAAACAAATATACTTGAGAAATTCTTTGTGAACTATGGCTCAAGTGATGGCAATTGTTATACTCTGGGCTCATCTATACAAGGAAAATTGTAACAAAATTGCATGACAGCATTAATAAAAGTTCTAAGACTAGTTCTGTACACGGAACGTACTTAAAATACATCCCCAGTAAATTCTTCTTCCCCTTAAAGAGTTTAATTTGAAAACAAATTCATTCAGTATTTGATAAAAAGTCTAATTTCTAGACAGAATTGCATGGAAATAACTTTTGTAAACAGTGTGCACTGCAGAGGCTTTAGAAGAAATATCTACAGGCATCTACTGTAAAAGATCAGTTGGGAGAAATTCAGGATACACTTTAAATGATCAAAGCCTTTTAATACCGTATCAGTGAAACCATCAAACTCTTGCTTAGATGAACACACCTAGTGATTGTCAAAGCAAAAAGTTTTTATCTGCTGTAAAAACAGGATTTCCCCTCAGTTATTTTGGTTTAACTAACCCTTTCAGACAAAAACAGCGAAACAAAACAATTCTATTATTTAAAAAAATAATTACTAAAAAAATCGAAGGACATAATGGAAAAAAACAGGAACTTACTGGAGAGGCAAGAGAAAAGGAGACAAGAAGAATAGGAGGAGGGGGAGATTAAAGCAAAATAGAACATATCCTTTAAAATTCTCCCAATATTTCCTCTAAGACACAGGTTTCTTGGAAGTAGAAAAATTTTAAGGGACTAGATGCCAAGTCACCACTCAGACTGAGATTTTTGGATGCTTAGTCCTATTCCCTGACTGGAACAAAGGCCACTTTGGTTGCCTGAGATTTAATTATACTCAGCCCAGGCAGATTCCCCCACTTAACAAGGCTTGAGTATCCACTTTCCCTTTTTTCCTGCCTCCTTTCCACTGCAACACTCAATCATCTTCCAGGCCCTACTGACCTCTCATTTTCCCTACTGCCTTTCTACAAACTGAGACAGTCATTTGTCTCTTTCTGAATACCAGAAGGCTGCCAAGCATAAATATTCACAAGGAGAGTTTAGTGGAATAGCCACTACAAAAAATTCATAAAAAGAAAAAAAGTAAATAAACCCAAAATTCACTAATTTTGTGCAGACAGGGCTGGTTGTACATACGGCTTTTGTACACCCACCCCCCTCAGCTCAGGTCTGCCTCCCAGGGAATAAATCTATTATCCAGCAGTCTGCCCTGGAGGGCTGTCCCATGGCCCAGCAAGTGAGTTTTACTCAGCAATGCCTTCCTGTGCTAATATTCTAAAGATGCTGATGTTTCTCTCTTCTCATTGTTCTGATTTTGTGTTTTTCTGAACTTTAAACACATGTTCTTGGTGCATATATTTAACTTCTCCTCATAATATGGAATGCTGTGATCCAGAAGTCATGCTGAATTTTTGACATAGCAAGTTGGCACTAAGAAAGTGATTTCACTGCAAGATCACAACAAAAAAAGTAAGGCCATAGGAAGAAAATGAACTCCCACTTCCAGGACAGCTACCCTAAAATACAAATCAAAAACTGTCTTACCTATTGAAAGACAGTTTATTTTTTAAAATCAAAGTTTACACCTGTCATGAGAGTATCAGCATATGGGAAATGGTTCCAAGGGGTATGCACATAAGTAATAGAGGTGTTCTCCTGGTCCCATGGAAATAAAACTGAGAAAAACAATGTTCTAAATTATGATGTTAGAAGCAAATACACACACAGTTTTGAATCCTTTGATCTAGGTTTCCTGTTTACCTCTTGTCCATCTCTTCCATGGGAAAAGCTGACTTGACTTTTTAAGAGCTGAGCAGAATAATATTTTCAAATCCCAATAATATTTTCCTGCCCAAACTAGGTAAAAAGCCAAAACTTTAACAGCAACAAAATTGCAAATTAAAACTTCAAAGATTTCAACATAAATTAGCCTAAATATGCTGTTGCTCAATTCTGATTTCAGCATTATTTTTTAGTTACTTGAAATTAACAACTATTTCCAGATAATTAATAATTTTGAACAGCAAGTATTAACACTGATAATCTGGATATGAAAAGGAATGAAAAGTATTCAATGGACACATTTTCCAAAAGCTATTATTTTTCACAAGTTGTTTGTTTTAAGAGCCAGCCAAAATGTAAGTCAAAAGTAATGCCAGGTAGAGTTCTACATCAAACATAAGAGTAGCTGATGTGATGAAACCCAGGCCCTCCCAGTTCAACCCTCAAGAGTGGCTGCCAAAAGTAGGTGCACACTCAGCAGGGAGAGTTTATACACACAGCACTTCCCCCAGGTCAACAACTATTCCCAGCTCCCAGATCTCCTGACAAAGCAGAGCTGTTTATGTGCTCAGTAACCCTCACTGAATTTCTCTTAGGTACTTCCAGTTTCCAAGCAGCTTTATACAAATGCTTCATTCCCACATCACACCCAATGAGGAATTCCACAGATTAACTGCATGTCTCAAGGAGAATCATCTCATCATCCAGGATTTTAATCAAGAAAATTCAGATTAGGTCAGATTAAAGCATTGGTGCACTAACTTCAATTTAGGAATTCTGCATCATACAAAGAGCACTTAAGGGCTCATATTTAGAAGTATTTGGCTTTGGATAAGACAATTAAGAGGACAGTGTGTCTGTCACCACACAAACAATGTGAGTTGTGTGGCTGGTGCCTCCTCCTGCAAGAGAGGAGAGAGATTTGGATGCATTTTCCTGCTGGGACAGACCTGAGCTCTCAAGGGGCACTGCTGCTTTCATTAAGCACTTGTTTCCCTGTTCCTTGCAACAACAATCTCACAAGTTTATTGCTTACTGTATTTAAACTCATGTTTTTAGTGGAGATTTAAATTATATTTACAAATTATGTCACAATGAAGGATAGAAAAGAGGAAAATTTATTGATCTCATTTAATCAGACAATAAAATAGATACCAAGTTTTGAGAATCAGCGTTCTTCTGTGAAGTTTTCACCTGATATATAAAGACAAAAGCACAGTTAACAGTTGGGAGGGTGGGTGTTATTTCTTTGCCTTCTGTTCTAATCTTCACTTCAATACTAGATTCTAAATAAAGGAAATGTGAAAAATAAGTTTTGAAATTTCACATAGCAAGTGGGGTTTTACATGGAAGAGAAAGAGTAAAATAGTATGGCACAGGAATTAAAAAGAGGCAGCTCTTTAGAGAATTTTGAAACAACCCAGTGTTCAAAACCAATGACAGAAAAACAAATTCAGGAAGAAGAGGAAAAAAAAACATATTCTAATACTCTAATATATAAATAATAAATAGATAAATCAGAGGAAAGCAAAAGGAAAACCTGCTGGTTTTTTCTCTTAAAGGACATGTTACACTGCATTTTATTTCTCCCTCTTTTGAAGGCATTAAACAGAAATGTATTATTTGAATCGTAAGTGACTTGAGATATATCTCTAAATAGCTGAGACACACAACAGCAAGTGGAAACCAAAACATGCTATTTGATCTGGTTTGCCATCTTCTTCAAGATTTTCTAGCAAGACTTTTGTTTGATGTTCTCATTTTATTCTCCAGATCCCCAAATACTCCCAACTTAAGGCACTGAGGGACTGAAACAGTTCCTGCCTCCACCACCTGACCAAATGCATCCAGGAGAGGCAATTTCAAATAAACAGCAGCACAAGCTGCATAAGTAGAGAATTCAAAATTAACTGACAAGGTTCTTTTATCAAATTCTTTGATATAAGCAACTTCTGAAAGTAGGTTGCACTCCTTTATGTCTTAGACCGTCAAGCAAACAAATTGTACTAAACAATGATCTGTGCTGAATATTCTGAATATATTTTACAGTTCTTGTATATGCTATGAACACAATACTGGGTATTTTTTCAAATGACTTTTCCTTTAGGAAGCATCCTAATTAAAAAAAAAAAGAAGGAGAAATATCATCTAGGTCTACTGCTTATTAACATTTTAACAACTTTTTAAAAAACATGATTCTGCTATTTACTGAACAGAACATCAAATTCTCTTTCTCCAATTCCATGCACCCAGAATTTAATTCTGAATAAAAGTAAGCAGAAAGTGATAGGGGTATGGGTCTCTGCTGACAGTTCTAACAAGGTAGCTGATAAGCACATCTACAAACAAATTTCCACATTTCCCACCCCTCCTGCAAACAGTCCAGTTAAATATAAAACACAGACCTGGGAGTTACAGGGAGAGCAGAACAGAACAACCCTTCCTTTGTTCAATAGTGGGATGAGTTTTTACAGATTTTCTCAGACCACTATGCTTCAAAACATGAGAGAAGTGCCTGATAATAAAGACTTTGTGAAAGATCAGCAGTATTTAGGCACCAGAAAATAGAGATTTGCCACTGTTAATCATCTTCTAGTAAAGAATTCAAAATTTGGCTTCTGGTAGATATTGGATGGGTCTGATTTTCAAAGAAAACAAGAAGGTACCCTCTGCACTGTAATGGAAAAGAATCACAGCCAGCCAGAATCATCCCTGATAAGCACAGAGCTGATTTCTGACCAGGCATCTCACACACCTCCCATGAAGCTGCCATTGTCTCACTAACAACACCTCAGTACCAGCTCCAGTGAATTTTGGATTCGCCTCTTTCCAGACACATCCTTCTCCAGTGTCAAGACTCACTAATGCCACCTCCCAGCAGCACTGCCTGGATAGTTTGAAAGCCAGGACACACACAGAGAAGACATTCAGTATGAAAGGTGCAATTTTATGTGCTCTCCTCTTGGATTTCCCAACAGAGGGTTAAAGGTGTGTTACCAGAGGGCTAACAACAGTTAGGTAATCATCTCTACTCTCCCTCTGTGGCTGTTTGGGTACAAACTACACTCATGGTGAGTTTAACTCACCTTTGGCATGCCTGCATGCATGCATAGACAAGAGAAACAAGAAATGACAGCTCAGAATACTTTTCAGATAGAGAATCTAATTATTCGTCTAATACCTATTCATATCTAATCTCATCATTCATTTAAACTTGAAGAGAAAGGGAAGCTTTTTGCAAAACATCTTTTTTTCTAAACAGACCTGCTAATGTTTAATCCAATTGTCAAAGCTTTTTCTTCCTTTCTTACTTTTTTCCCCAGTCATTCTTTGCTACGTGATACCTACTTTTCATTTGGCAAGGTGAGCAAGTTAAGGAGAGTGAAAACACAAAGGAACTATATGAGGATATGAAAAAATTTAAGCACAATAGACCTTAGTTTTGACTGGGACTGAGGAGCAATCCTAAAAAAAGGCCTAGGATCCCCTCTCCCCACCCCACCCCAAAAATAAAATTACATGTTACAGAATCCTCCCCTAAGAACTACATGAGATGGAATTATCAACCATTAGTTTATGACATCCAAAAACCTTGAAGTGACAGGAACAATAAAAATCAACTAAAGAGAAAAGCTCTACAGGAAGTATTTGTCAAATTGAGAGACTTGAATACTGACAAGACATTAGCTCTTCCTTTAAGTAAGAAAAAATAATCTTGCTATTGGAAATGAGGAGATCTGTGATACACTCCACATTTCATGGCACAAACAAAAATTATTAACACATCACTACCTTTGCTCAATTTCACAACAGAATTCTCTGGTTCTGGGGAGTTATTGCATCACTTGTTTCTGAAATATGTTGGACTGGTGACACTAAAATATGATTGCAATACATTCCAAGTACTCTTGGAAACATTTCTCTGTAAGCAGAAAAAGCCATCCAAAAGATGCAGGAGGTTTATCAGGGCTCAGACAAATCCACTCATGACCACGAAGGAAAGCGGCTGCTGGGGTCACAGGGATCCAGGACTTGGAAACAGCAGCGTGTGTTCACATGCTGACCTGTGTGATTTTTATGTATCCTTAACACACCAAGAGCCCAAATTTCAACTTCTGTTCAGACTGACTTAATTAATTTTCCAATTGTCTAAGGATTAGGTGACAGCCACTGAAATATCCTCTTCAACCCAAGTTCCATGACAGGAAGAAGGATGCTGAACATTATTTTTCTTAAGCGGAAAAGCTACTTTCCTTACTTGGAAATGCCAATTTTACTCAAAATTTTTATGTGGTACTGTAAGATTAATTTAAAGTGTATGACTTAGCAAATACTAAAATTTTGCTCTTAACATTAGATAGTTCTTCTATACTTCATCCTCATTACTTTACACGTTTAAGCAATTTTTGTGCTATGAAGCAGATATTTTGTAGCTGTATTTTTATACCTGATCAGACACGATACATAAATATATTTAGATTGTGGATCTCTCCCCCAGAAAAGCATAGGCTATTTATAGTTTCAAACCCTGGGCAGAATCTAGACCTTTGTCTAGTTTCTGGTAAAGTTTTCATTAACAAGTTTAAAGCAGTGCTACCACATCTGGAAATTTCAGAAGGGACTCCAAAATTCTATATTTAGGAACACCTTCTTATCTTTTGGGGTGATTCAATCCAAGTCAGTCTGCTGGATTAACCTGCTTATTTTGTTCAACTGGGAATCTCTCTTCATTTTACTTTTCAATAAGAAAACATGATTATCTCAGGTCAAATGTAAAAATGCTCTGGTTTGTCTGCCCAAAACTAACTCCAAAACATTTTACAAGAATCTGCTATGCTGTAATGAATGGAGTTTACAAATCCAGCCTTCAGTCTTTAGTGCACGTCACAGAAATATCGTTAATACAAAGTAAAGGTAAAGGGCTGAACCTACTTTGGGGTGTCAAGAATGGACAACAGCCTTTCTCGCTCGTGATTACTGCACTGCTCTGTGGGAAGGTAGTTTATGGAAGCACATAGGTCAGTGTGGCCACACTGCATTGCCTTTGCTGAAAGAATTCACATTACAGCAGGATATTCTGAGAAAAAGGAAATTAATCAGCAACCTGCTCACCTGGTATTTTTCCAAAGCAAAGCCCTTTGGAGGCTCAGAGAGATCTCTGCAAGCTTAAAGGTAATTACCATGAAAAAATCTTTAGCAGTTGAATTGTGTTGTTTTTGCAAACTGACCTATGAAACTTCCCACTTCCCTGCGGCCATGTCACTGAGTCACCGGCATGACATTTTCAGCAAGACTCTGTTGTGGAAGCCAGGCTCTTCAGACACTATTTCCTTCTCTAAGTCATTACACCGATTAACAGATTGAAGCAGTTCCTTGTTGAATAACACATCCGATCCTATAGGAACTTCTAACTTTTGACAGCCAAGAAGAAGTTCAAGAAGTATTTTTAATCCCCTCTCCCAGATTTACCAGCAAAACAACGCTCAGCCACTAAAGCACCACAGCACTTTCTAGCCAGTGTCTAAAGAAAACAGCTTTTTATCAGACTTGTTTTCTGTACTATGTACAAACAGTACAGAGTGACAAAGCGCCTTTGCACTGCACAAACACTGAGAGAGCAAAAAGAAAATGAAAACAAGGCATTAAACAAAGAAAGGATGTGTACAATGGAACAGGCACAAGCTACTTTTTTTTTGTTTGTTTTTCTTTTTGTGCTAAAAATAGAACACAATGCTTATTTTTGTGTAGAGACTATTCACCAAAGGCTGAATAAACTAGACAATAAGAATATCAACATCACTAAAGCTCTTTCTAATTTTCAGTTATGTAGATTCACCCTTGCCTGATATTACTTACTTCAGAAACTAAGTCCTCTGCATGAGAAAAAAAAATCCAACAGAAGTTTTTTAAAGTGGACATTGTAAGGGAGAAGTGATCAAACTTAGTCCTATGCCAGTTAGAAGTGTCCTGAAAGGAAAATGTTAGACACTGAAGCTACAAATTTTATCAACCAAACCTTCTGTAACTTTGAAGCTTTTAAAATTCCAACTCGTGTACAAGGCTGAATAGATTTCTTCAATAATGTTTCCCAGCAGTGAAACATAACATTGCCTGTTCATTGGAATGAACAATAATTAGCAACAAATAGAAAACAGTGCACATCCAGTGCAGGTCAGTTTAGCAGTTTTCTTGCCAGAGCTGCTATGCACTTAAACAAATTAAATATGCTGTTTTATCATGTCTTATCATTACACTGAAATTAAACCTTGAATAATGTTTATAACAGAACTGATGTGGCAAAAACAGTCTGACCTAAACCCAGCACACTTCCACATTGGGATTATTTGCACTGTGCATCACAAGATGCTACTGCTGCAGATATTTAAACACAGGAATTTCATGTCACAACACACATTTGCAGGATAAAGACTCCCCTGTAAATGAATCACAAGTTCCTTGTAAACTACCAAAATCTCATCAATACAACAACATCACAGAACCCCAGGATAGATTTGCAGATACAATACAGAAATGAATAGTCTATGAATTTAGGTATTTTCTAAAAACATCTACAGACATAAGAGTTTCAATGTTCCAAAAGGAAAAAAAAAAAAAAAGTTGTCTTAGAAGACAAAATAAAATCTTTCTGATATTAATATTTTATTAAGGAACTTCTATGCAAGAAATATAAGAACTGCAATTTAACTCATTTCAGTGCTGCTACAACACAATCATTTTAACTTCTCATTTAATAAAATATTTTATTTCACCTCCAGTAATATTTCATTTCTTGTTGGGTCTAATTAAAACAAAAGCCTCCCCCCTGACCATTTCAGTGGTGCTGGTGAGCAGCTGTTGCAGATGGAATTGATGGAATTGGTAGCACCTGAGCCACAAATTTCATTTGAAATGAAACCACCAGTATCATTTCTCTGGTATATTCACTGCTAAATATTTACAGACTTCTTGAAAAGTGCCCACAATCTCCCCACATCTTTCTCACAGATGTGCCTGGCAACAAGAGCTACGCACACTTTTCTGGATGTGGTTAACAACTGCCTTTCCTTACAAATGATATCCTCTCTTCCTACCAAAACCATCTACCTTAATGCATCTTGGAATTATATTTTCGTTTCTCACAGCCAAATGGTAGCAGTGACTCATGGTCAGTTTTGTTATTGATTACTTCAGTCAAGTTTTTTTATCTTTGTGTCACTTCCAATTTATGAGTCCCATTTATAGAGAAATTCCTATCAATTATATGACCCTGCACTTCATAATAGGAAATTTCTACCAGTTTCTCTTGCTGTATTTTCAAGTTGTCATCTAGCTCTTAATGTTTAATGGCTTGGTCTTCTCAGTATCAGCAAGGGCCTCTCATGTTTTGTCAGTCTTGTACCTTTCCTGCTGCTTCTTTAATGGAAATATTAAAACAAGATTAGCCAAAAAACTGTCCCAAAGGAACTCCATTAGTAAAACCTCCCTAATCTAAATGTTTTCTCTCCAGTACTAGAAACAGTAACCTCTTTCTTACCTAGTTCATCATATCTTCTCTTCTACTAAACCCCATTTTTTCTAGCTTAAATGATATTTATTATATGGAGTTTTTTCAGCTAAATAAATATGTTGAAGTCTCACTAGAAAGGCTTGCATGTCACAATGTGCTTTTTGTAAGCTTCTGCTTTATTTTACTCTATTTTTCTGCAATTGCTCTATATTTAATGTTTTTTCCTTCAGTTTGTGATGTTGTAAGACCATAGTTCACGCTGCCCCCACCTTCTTACTTAACAGATATTTCTGAAAATGCTGTCCTAAATGCACCAAGCTATTTTACCTAAAACCAAAATCATCAAAAATATTACAACGAAAATAAAAACATTTCATCTTGCCTTTTCAGAGGAAAAAAAAGAAGTATGATGTGGTCTAATAGTTTTAAGCAGTCACCCAGGTCTCTAAGAGTTCTAACCCTGAATAAAGTGGTTATTTAGTGTAATGATGCTTGCTCAGCAATTACTAGCAAATGCACATTAGTAGAAATGCTCTGCAGAGATAAGAGCCTCTGAATGTTCCTGTCTGTGCATGCACTCCATGGTCAAGTTGTAACACCTGTACTGTGATCTTACAATCCTTGTGCATTTATAAAGGCCCGTAGCAATCAGATCACTATTCCTGTGTAATGTTATTGTTCACATAGAGGAACTCAGAGGCACATCTAGACCATCTCAGACTTTGAAAGAGATCACTTTTTTGACCCAAAATGTACAGCTTAGGCCCAGCTGGAACAAGCAACAATTATACATAGGAAGAGTTCCAAGCTTACTCATTTACTGTTTTACAAACTGTGTTGCACTAGTAACTTCTTCAAGTTTTCTTCCTACTATGACTGTTGTCACAGATTTCATTTCAGAGGCACTGGGATCATGGAGTGAACACGCTACAAGAAAGAAAGATCAGCAAAACTTAAAAACCAGATTTCGACTCTATACAGATGGAGCTGAAGGCAGCTGCCAGATTTTTGTGAATCAGTTGGAGACTCTTGACAAATGCCATTTCAATGCCTCTCTTCCTCTGGTGATGATAGTCCATGGCTGGTCGGTATGAACTCACATTTTATTTTTAATTCTTACTACATCTGATCTTATCTAGTTTCCTTCTCATTATGCTACAGAAGCAACTTCAGAAGTAAGGTTGTGATACAAAGATGATAGATTTCACTGGTACCTATTGTGGCTAGAAAAAATACAAAGTGGATATTCCTGACAGATTCTGAAGGAACAGTCTATGAGCAATTTTTCACATGGGACTCCCATGCCAAGGATTAAATTCAGCCCTGCTTTAAAGCCAGCATAGTTTGAACAAGTAGCTGAATTAATGCGCTGTGCCTGGGAGAGCAGAACACCAGTTTCATTTCTCTGATATGTTCATTGCCAGGTATTTACAGACTTCTTGAAAAGTGGCCACAATATCCCCACATCTTTCTCACAGATACACCTTTAAAAAGAACTTCTCCACAAGCTCCTTCAGTTTAAAGCAAAGCCTTCAACATCAATTAATTATCACTGAACTGCTTCCAGTTAAACTGTAAAAAACCAATTCACCATAAAAAAGCTTTCTCAAAAGCATGCCAAGAGTAAGAGCAACTTTTCATCAGCTTCTCAGTTGGAAAAGAAACAAAAGAAAAGGCAGGATAAGAAACAAAGTAATTTTAACAGATCCTTAAATTTTTATAGAACCAATGGAATCACATAAGATGACACAATGAATCTTTCTTGCACATCTGCAAATATGCAGAGGAACTTTGAACACCCTCCGTGATGCATGTAACTCCCTTAACAAACAAGAGAGATACATTTAATTCCCTTAGTAAATAAAAGCCAAAAAATTGCTCAAAACCTACACCCTCCTCAAATGATGGGCCTGAAGCTGCTGCCATTGAAATTCATCATTAACTTAATTTGCAGAGGCGTTGGACTCTTAGAGGAGTGTGTGTGGAAACCCAGATCTGGGACTCCCAAATTCTAATACACTAGAAGAGATAAGGCTATTTTATCAATTGAGGAAATACATACAATGAGAATAACAATTAAATCTGACAGATTAAATAATAATTCTAGTCCATAAAAGCAGAAACATGCTTTGCTGCAAGAAAATTGTAACCAGGTATTCAAAAAAGAATGACTCAAAACAAGCAGCTCTCAAAATGGAATGGCTAGAGATGAAAAATGCCTGCTGGTCTGCAATCCTCCTGCTTCCCTTCTCTGATTTTTTTAGCTTATACTTACAGGGATAGCTGCTCTTGAATGAAATCAGACATTTCCTGAGCATTTCTGTCTGTCTTTTAACCAGTACTTTTTAACCAGTTATCTCCAGATGAGTTAAAGTATTTGGGGACATAATTTTCACTTTTAAGAGTTCCTATTACAAAACATACACTATTATACCCTTATTATATTGACTTTTACTTTTTTTGGTCCACCAAAACCTAAAGATTCTCAGCACTGAAGCAGGCTGGGGCCCCTAAAATCTAGTTCTCAGCATTAATCCCTCCCTATTCATACTGTGGTTTTTGTTTCCTTATGTTTTTCTCAACAAATATTTGGCAGAGACTGCTTTCCCATAACAATGGTTTTCTTATTGTTTGGGTTTTCTTTTTTTCAACTGTAACAGGTGGATGGGATATTAGAAAGCTGGATTTGGAAAATGGCAGCAGCTCTGAAGTCTCATCATAACCCAATGAACGTGATCATTGCGGACTGGCTCACACTGGCTCACCAGCACTATCCCATTGCTGTACGGAACACGCGCACCACAGGACAAGAGATAGCACAGTTCCTGGAGTGGCTGGAGGTGAGAACTGCCAGACCAACATGTTTCTCTGGAAAAGATGTATTTACTTATTCTTATACTCCACAACCTTTCTGAAATACCGTGCTTGCTAATGCTTTCTTTTTCCATCACTCACATTTTTTTAATGAAGTGCACATTTTTCTTCCATAAACTTTCATATGACTTTGTAAAACTTTCATCATGCAGGAGGAAAAAGCAAGTGGTCTTGTTTATGAAAATATTTTTATATATCTTTAGAGGAGAGATATCTTCCTGCTACTTTGACTTTTCCATTAGCATGTGTGTAGGCAGCTGACACTGTTCCATATGTAGAAAACAGGCAGACATCATCATTTGCAAGACATAATTACAGGAAAATGAGTTTGTTATCTGTGCTCAACTTCTGCTTTTAATGCAGAACTCAATCCCAACACTATGTCTGATTTTTGCTGCAGTTTCCCAAGGATTAGGATAAAATAATGGCTTAGAGATCCAGAATGTAAAGGGAGACCTTTCAAGAGGACAGACATGCTTCACAAAGCAGATGACATGGAGGAGCAGTGAGTACAGAGCCACGCTAATGCAGTGACTGTTTATCAAAACTCCTGCTACATGGGGAGCAGTGGCCATGGCTGCATTGAAAAGGCTGCAGCCGAGTCTGCAGAGGATCACTGGTCTCCAGCACAATTTAAGAAAAGGCAGAAAGCAAACAGTAGAATGAGAATCACTCATACAAACCAGGAACTCTAAGCAACTCTTTTTGTATCAACCTCTAACATTAAGCTACTTAATTTGAAGTGAAATTATACTTCTATGGCTGACAATGAATTTTTGAATACATTATTTTAAATGTGGTGAGGCCTAAAGTGGAAGAGAAATTTACTGCAAGGCTGAAAGGTTTGTAGCAAATACCATTAAAGGCCTAAGCAGGAATGGCAGGGCTAGAAGAAGCTGTCAAATACCACACCCATTTAGGGACAAGAGGCACAAAAGAGGAGGCAGGAAAGTCAGAGTCACTATTTTTCATTGTGATATTAGAAGAAACCTCAGCTCTTGGTCAAATATAGTTTAACTTGCTGGAGCCTAAAGTAATTTTTTGAAGATGTTTAATTATTGAATGAATCAAATGGTGGACTTTGATCAGTTCCCAGGAGGACATACTACATTGTCAACAATAAAGACGTTCTGTGATTTCCTAGTGTCAACAAACAAACCAAGGCTTGAATAAATTACTCCTTGCTCCAGTATTGTAGATAGTTACTCTTGCACTGTGATGTGTTCCAGAATTTAAATATACCATACATTTTCACAGCATTGAGTGTCTCCAACCAGTAAATGTCCCTCATATTGAGAAGCACCCCCCCGAGAGTTTAACAGTTAAACCCCCTTCATTCCAACTCCCACAACTATCTTTCTGCTTTGCTTCTGCCTACTTACAGGCAGGTAATTATTTCAAAGATTCTCAATGGATGTAACAAAACCTGTGGTGCTGCACAACATTTTAATAAACAATAAGTAAATATTAGTACTCTTATTCCAAGAATAGGGCATGATCAGTAACAGCCTCAATAGCATCCATTTCAGCATCATCTGACAAGAAAATTGGTCAGATTTTGTGATTTCTAAGAGCTGTCTCTCTCACAAGAAGTCTGCCAAGTTTCACCTCATCTCCAGAAGGGATTGGTATTGAGACTGCACAGCCACTCCACTGGGACAGACAACATCCACAAAGAAATTGAAAGTGAGGTTTGCCTTTCCTGCAAGCAAAATATGCCACATTTTTCTTTACAAGTCAGATAAACTTTGAGCCTTGCGGCTCAGGTGAAATGCTTAAGATGTACATAGCATTGATTAGGTAGACAGAAGGGCAATTCTGCTTCAATAAGTTTGTTACAAATCAGACATACATCTTTGTACAAGAAATATCATTGCTGTATCATTTAACATGCCTGATCAATATTTTGATCTCTTTAGTTAGGCTTGTGCTGGTATCTTAGGCTAAAAAAAAAAAACAAAAGGCACTTTTTATAGGGGATTATTTTATCCTGAAATTAAAGAACAGATATCCATGTTATAATCATAGGAAAGCCAAATGCTGCTGACAAAAGGCAGTGAACATCTGCATCAAATGACTGATAACAAACAACAAAGAAAATTCCACTGTGTTGGTGGCTTTCCTGAACAGTGCCCAAATGTGTGGCATTTTCCTGCTGCATGAAAAGGAAAAGGAATAACACTCAGCCAATAGAAATTTACTGAATGATTCATGCACCTCATTTGACCACCATCAACATACAAATTTCCTGTGTTATAATTCACAGTATTCCTAGCACGTAATAGATATTTCACTGTTTACTTTTCACATTTCTTCATCTAAATCAAGTTACCACTATCTTCCAGGAATCCATTCAATTTTCCAGAAGCAATGCTCATCTAATTGGGTACAGCCTGGGAGCTCATGTTTCAGGATTTGCTGGAAGTTTTATCAACGGTACAAAAAAGATTGGAAGAATTACAGGTAAAAGACTTATACCTTTAGGAAAAGTAACAGTCAACTGAATCAAGTTTTGAAGATATTTGACATATCAATGTCATATCAACAATTAGCTGTTGAATAGCAATATTCAGCACAGTTTAGAAGTTTCATCTCATTGGTTTAGAAATTAGATTTAGAAAACTTAATTAAAATATTTTTGAAAATTAGGTCTCATAGCATTTCTATCACTGATCTTTCCTACCTCAGTCCAATTATGACATACAGAATACACAAGCATGGGGACTAGAAATCATAAACCAAAGCCTCAAGCTGCAGGTTGCTTGAATTTATCTCTTATCCATTCCCAATAACACCTTAAACTAAATGTTAGCCACTAACCTTGGATCTTTAGCCACTGTCTTGACCCAAAGTCATTAAAATACTGTTCATTATTATCAAGTAATTTAAAAAATATATTAAGGAACTTGTCTGACTGCTTGAGGTTTCAATTGTGGGACAGTGCCCATATACTGAATTCAAAACAAAATGTGGCAAAAATGACAGTTCTGGATTACATTTTACAAGAAGCATATCATTGGAGTACCCCTAGAGATGCTTAAAGTAAACAAAGTTAACCCTAACACTTGATTGACTAGTGACATTCTGAACCTTCTGTAATGTTTTGCAACTGTACTAATTATGAGTGCAATGAAAATATATTTATAACATTATTGATACACTATATTCATCTAATATACAGTGACAGCTTAAAAAACCCAAACAAAATGAAAACAGAAGTGCATTTTACACAAGACCCACATCAGCTACATTTAATTTATCATTTTACTTTAATCAGACTTAGGAGTGAGGCAAATACACATGACTGTATTTTGAAGTCACCATTCTGATCTTGGATTCATTACCACATACCACAGCCTCTTACACAATCAGTTCTTGCGGCAGTGCCTGCATGCCAAGAAGCTGATTTTACAAAATGTGTCATGATATTACACCAGTGTATGCACTGAAGGACTTCAGTTCCCCAGCACTACTTGCTCAAACCTTATGAGAACATAACACCTTGAAAATGGATAAGCAGAAAAACCTAGAGTACATTATTTACTGTAACAGCTATATGCATTCTTCAGCAAAAGTTTTTCAGACTTGTAACAATAAGTTCCAAAAATGGATAGTGATAAAAGTTATTGAAGCTAAAAAGAAATGTGGGCCTTTGTGGGACTTCCCTACTTGTTGCCTGTGTTACTAGTCTTGTCTGGTTATATCTATGCAACTATATTATTCCACAACACCAACTGAAGAATATCGAATTTAGAAGCTTGTCCTCAAAGCTGAATGCAGCTTTAAAATAAGCACAAAGTTCTCTTCCTAAATCAATTTCCAACCAAGAAGACCACCATGCAAAAAAGTCCAGAAAACAAAAATCAGCAAGACTCCCTAAGTGGAGTACTATTTCTCTGAATACTGTAATAATCTGCCTTGGAGATTTTTTAAGCAGAAGAATTATTATAAATAAAATCTAGCAGGCATACAGGGCTTTTAAATAATTTCTGGAGGTTTATAAAGTTTTAGGTCCTACATGTGGGCTAAAAGTAAGACTGGTGTCTTCCAAAGGGCCTCTGAAACACACAACCTCTAGAGTTTGAAAGAACAAAATTATGTCAAGGTCCCTCAAGTGACACTGGCAGCAGGCACAGTTTGTCTCTGACAAACATGTCTGGCTCTGGGCCTATGTCCTTGTGCAGGTCCCAGTTAGTGTTTGTTACAGTGTCTGTGTTTGCTTTAGGTGTAACCATGTACCCTCTGTGAGACAAGCGTTCTTATTGTTTCCAGCAGAGAAAGACCTTGTACCAGGTGCTGCCTGTTTTCAGACATTTCTCACAGTCCTTCTGCACTATATGACAATGGGATTATTTGCTTTATTGCAGGCCTTGACCCTGCCGGTCCCTTGTTTGAAGGAATGTCACCAACAGACCGTTTATCTCCAGACGATGCAAACTTTGTGGATGCAATTCATACCTTCACCAAACAGCACATGGGCCTCAGTGTCGGCATCAAGCAGCCCGTGGCTCATTTTGACTTTTACCCCAACGGAGGCACCTTCCAGCCTGGCTGTCACATCCTGCACGTGTACAACCACATTGCACAACTGGGGATTGCTGGTAAGAACCAATGACACACAGTGGGAGGCACCGGGGCAGCTCTACTGGGTCTGTCTGGGAAACCACATTAACGGTGGTCTTAAACAGCATCTGAGGATTACTATTATCACCCCTTACATGCAAGGTATTTTCTTGTTTAGAGGTTAATTATCTGATTTTTACATGTCTTGAGCCCATATTGGTTTTACTGACTCCAGTAAGGAATTGAGCTGCCTAGCACTCCTGAAAATGAGGCCATGAGCATCCTGCTGTCAAGCACCTCTGAATAATTTAATGGTATTTGTTTCAGCAGTAGGAGAGATGAGAAAATTTATTCTAATTAAGCCAGATTTGTCTAGTGTGCCATTAATTATTTCAAATCAAATAAAACACAGGTCTGTACTACTCACCTCCTTAGCTCACCTCTTCCCAACTCCATGTCCTTTGGCAGCACAGATGATGCTCTCTCGAGGACCTGAGTGCCAGTGTTCCAGGATAGCTTTTATTTATAGAAGCTAATTTTCAATGTACCTAAACATAAACCTACAGAAAAACTGATGCAAGATACTGAAAAAGGTCCTGAAGTGCAGTGACAATCAGAACTGTTGACTGAAAATCCCCAATGAGCCCTGCTCACCCAGCACATGACATTGCAGAAGTATTTCTCACTTATCCTCATACAATGCCTAAATCTGGGCCTTACTTGTTAGAAGATAAATCATGACAAATGTGAAACCAAGCATCAGCTCGAAGCTTATCAATAGAGACACAAAGCAGTCCATTGTGATACATCCTATTTGCGCAAAATAATTTTTGTAATTTCGTAGCACTTAAAGAATAAAAAGATATTTCTCATAATGGCAGACCTATTTAATATTTTTATTGCATTTAATAAAATTTCTGCTCCTTTTTTCCAAGCAGTAACTGCAAGAAAAATTCAATGCAACATAAGAGTGTGTTAGTCTAATAGGGACAAAATATGGTATTGCTGCCTAAGCATCCAAATCCAAGAGTGTTCAGCAATTCCAAATGAGACTGCTGTCTTTAATGTGGCATGATCTGAAAGACTGCGCATCAACTCCGACTGTATTTTCTATTGACAAAAACAACCAGAACACTGAAATCAAGGTTCATATTTACAGTCTGATACAGTCAGGCTAGAGAAGTTTAAGCAGAAAATTTTTTAAGTTTATTATCATGGAAGTTCAGCCATTCTATTTTTGAATTATCCTAGAAGTGAAATTGCTACAATGTATGATTTCTGAGGCAAAACCATGATGCAAAGGGTAGGGGTGTGTGGGGGGAAACAATATCATGTTTATAGTTTATAGTTGGCTATGGTACTTCTCTGCAGTTGAAATGGTAAAAAGGAACAAGGGCATGTAAAATTTTGTTGTTGCATTTTTTCAGGCATCACTCAAACTGTGAAATGTGCCCATGAGAGGTCAGTTCATTTGTTCATCGACTCTCTGCTGCACAAGGACAAGCAAAGCACAGCTTACTGGTGCAACGACATCAACACTTTCAACAAAGGACTGTGCCTCAGCTGTAAGAAGAACCGGTGTAACACCCTGGGCTACAACATCAGGGAGGAAAGGCTGCCCAAAAGCAGACGACTCTTTCTGAAAACAAGAGCACATATGCCCTTCAAAGGTTTGTGGGAATACTTTTTACAGTGTCCAAATTGATCACAAAGTGGAAGTCTGAGCCTAAGCTTTGTGATCCTATTTATTCATTCATTAAAGCTTATAAAATCTGTGAGAATAATCAATTTGCTGAGACAACTGAGAATCCCAGTAGGCCCTTTCAAGGGATCTTGATGCCCTTTCATCAAGATCCTGGCTCTCATGTTTCTGTGGGAAAAAGCACACTGCCTGCTTGCCCCAGGCGAGCTGTGGAGCTGAGGGCTCGCAGATGCCCAGGGTCCTGATCTGCAGCATTTTCCTACAACTGGACTGTGCAGGTTTGTTGTAACATATGCAGGCATACAGCCAAGCCAAAAAAAGCTGCATAATTACTCTGGGAGGCCTATAAAACATCCTGTTCTGCGTTTGCCCAAATTTTATCTGCAATTAGACTGTGAAATGACATATAAATTACTACTTTCCAAACAATGGACAGAGAACAGAATAGCATGGACTTTTACAATGCTGAACTGTAGCACTAAAATTAAGACTGGCACTCTGGTTTTAGCTCTACTACGTTACTTTATCGAGTCAGTGTGGATTTTTGGCTGTATGATCGGACAGAGGGGCCATGGCCTGCCAGGGGGCGCAGGGCTTTCCTACCAGTCTCGGTTGCACTCAGCCGCCAGAGCCCACTGGTGCTGTTGAGCAGACGTTCCCTTGCCACTGGAAAGATTCACGTACATTTTAAAGTGCGAACACGCAGGACGATGTGGGACAGTCCTCTTCCGAGAGGCTGTCGGTGCAGGGGCTCCTGGCGCCCGGCTCTCCCCCTCACCACCTCCTTCCCCGGCTGCCCTGAGGCGCGTGGGGAGCAGCGGCGCGGAGGGCCGGGCAGGGCTCGGGCCGAAGCTCAGGCCACACACACACGGAGGAGGCTCCCCTCAGGCTGAGGCGCTGCCTGTCCCCGGCACAGCCCCGGCCAC
>VXBC01007742.1:0-10487 GCA_013399945.1 Ploceus nigricollis | reverse complement strand
AAAAGGAACGGGAAGATCTGACCTCAAGTTGGGAAGATAAAATCTTTGAAAGGTCAGGATAGAACGTGAGCTCATGGATCAAATCTATTACTGAAAGTTTAATAATCATACTGATCCTATTCTTAGCAATTTAGTTAAACTACACCGTTCTGAAAGGAGAGATAAAGAGTATCCTGGAACCACAAAATAATAAAGTCACTGACATGAGACAGAGATCCACATCTGCATTTGTCATCTCCAGGTCCTCCAGTCCGCAACAACAATTATGACAACTGTGGATTCGAAGACGAACATCAAGTATAAACTCAGAAGCTAAAGGACTGTATGTAGTGAAAGCATTACACTTATTGTAGTAAAGTGAAATACTTTCAAAGGGAGGAACGTTAGTGCAGGGTTAAATGTTTCTGAAAATCATGTATAACTAGGCCGTAAGAATGCTTGGTATTCGGGATAGTTTAGCAAGCCAGAATGTTTATAGTAACGGGGATCAGTATTTGGAGTTTCTAAGATACCTATAGATAAGATTCATACATGTTCGTACAAGCTCAGGTGNAAGATTCATACATGTTCGTACAAGCTCAGGTGAAGCTCTAATGAAGCAATATTGATAAGGTTGTTATAGTGATTAGCTAAGTTCTAATGAAGCAATATTGATAAGGTTGTTATAGTGATTAGTGCTACAGCTGAAACTGTATAAATATGTGCACTTTTGAACAAAATGACGGAGCCAGATTTGGGTTGCCAATACCCCTAGTTCCCGCATGCCTTAATAAAGCACCTGCATATAATCTATCTGTGATTATGTGTGTTTCCAAACGCTAACACTTTGACGAATGTCAGCAAAACTTAGTTGTGGGGTAGTACCATCAGGTGTTTGGAATCAAGCATTCCAGGCAGCATTTTTAATGTCCTCTAAAACAGCTTTGGATAAATTTCAGGCTTGTGCTTGTGCGTTTTGATATTCACCTTCCCCGCGCAGGTGCTCTACAGTGAGATAAGCTCAGCTAGCCTCTGACTGGTAATTTTGTGCTAATGTTTTTAATTGCTTTTTCCAAATTGATTCCCACAGAAGCAGCTCTGTAGGTGATAGGAGGAGGGACATAACATGCCGGAGATCATAGGGGACAAGCACATGAGTTGAGAAAGTTACTTGTATGAGATCTCTCGGGCAGGTCTCTTGACTTTGCTCTTTTTGATGGCAAAGCTGATTTCCAGGACCTACACGTATTTCTGTCAAAATATACTTGACGTTGTCTTGGGGATAGTTTTTTAATCCCATATCCATTTTCATTTTTGTTTTGAGTCCAGGGTGGTCGGACAACAGGACTCATTCCGAGAACAGCCTTATAAACACCTGGGCTAGAGAACATTGTACTGAGTGGGTGTACCACATTCCTTATCATGCACCAGCTGCTGGGAAAGTTGAGTGGTGCAACGGACTGCTTAAAACCACCTTGAAGGCACTGAGCAGGGGGACTTTCAAAAATTGGGAGCAGCATTTAGCAAAGGCTATGTGGTTAGTTAACACCTGAGGCTCCACCAACCTAGCTGGCCCTGCCCAATCTGAACCCCTGTGTACAAAAGACAGGGATAAGGTTCTGGTGATATGCATGAGAGGTATGCTAGGAAAAACTGTTTGGATTAATTCTGCCTCAAGCAAAGACAAACCAATCAGTGGGGTTGTCTTTGCTCAGGGAGCAGGTTGCACCTAGTGGGTGATGCAGAAGGATGGAGAGACATAACGCATACCTCAAGCGGACCTTNGTGAGAGCCAGCCTGGGATTTCCTGCGAGACTTGGAGGCGAGGGGGTTTGCTTCTTTCCGGTGGGGCGATTTTGCCTCCACAGCCATGCGGCACGATCCCTCTGCCAAGAGATACTGTTGCCATGTGGCTTTTGCTCTTTTTTTTCCCCTTTTCTTTCCCTTCGGCACTGTGACTGGAGGTTAGTGGCTCGCTTCTCTGCTGCTCGGGAGCCCAGAGCCAGTGTGCGCCGCGCCCGGACTCGGGAGCACCTCATTCCCCGCCGAGGCCGCCCCCTCTGCGCAGCCTGACTCCAGGACCAGCCATCGCCAGTGAGCGACCCAGGGGAGCTATTCCCCGCCCAGCCCCGCTGTTCTCTGCCGCTGCTTCAGGGCTTCTTGCTACATTTTAATCCGACATCCAGACACCCCGCGGCTTCTGGCACGTCCCCGGAGTCTCTGCTACACTTTGTTTGCAACAAATATATATTCTCGTTCACATTATACACTGTAATGCGGTAGTGGAATTTTACTGGAGACTTCAGTATTATTCGTGCTTAAGTAAAACAGTCTTAAGGACAGCCCGGCCCTGGAAATAAAGACACTGCTTTTTGGAAGCTTAGAGCTGTGCATGAAGGATAAAGAATAAAGAATACCCCTGGACGATCAAGATAATGCCAGCATCCTAGCCCCTCTAATGTGTGTCTGAAACCCTCCCAGCATTATCTGGCATCATAGCTAAGTAACTAGCAAGACTGACTCCAGGGACATTTGAGTCAAGAGACAAGCAGCAAGAATGTTGCAAAAATATAGTTGCTTTACAAAATTTTACTATGATTATTAATGGGTAGTGTGTATGTATGTTAGTGATTTGTCAATTTGTGTTGTATCTGAATGTTTGAAAGGTATAAGAACTCTGTGTAAAACCACATTTGGAGTGCCCAAATTTGTCTGGGACACCTCATGCACAGGAAGAAATATTTACCCTTGTAATTCTATACTTTGTGTCCTGTCTTCTCAGTCAGCACGGGCCAGTTGCAAATTTTTGTGATGAGGGCATTTGGGCTCCCATCCCTCCCCACAGGCACAGCAGGGCACTGAAGCCCCCACACCAGCCTCTCACCCTGCCCTACAGCACGAGTGGGCAGGGAAGGTCTGCCTACAAACTGCAGGCTCTGCAGACCTTCATGGCTGCCTCTCCCACTAAATGGAGCATCGAATTAAACGCCCCCCCCCCTTCACTTCAGCAGTAAACCAATCTGTTTCTGAGGCGGAAACACCCACTTTTCTTTCTCCAGACAGGGCAGGTTTTGCATCCCGCTGCAAGGGATGGGTTTATTGCCCGGAACTGCTGAGCAGATCCACACATGGTCAGCCGTGAGGGATTTCCTCCTGCAGCACTGCGGGTTTTTGCTACTCTCCATGGAAGCGCCCCTCTCCAGGTACCGTGCGCCCCCGCTGTCCCCTCACCCCTGTGACATTCCTCCCCTCCGGTGCACACTCCGCTCTAGCGCTGCCTTGCCCTTTGTTTTATTCTAGAGAAAGGAAAAGAAGACACGGGCTGGGGAAAAAGAACTGCCCGCACCTGATCCCCACATACCACAGCTAATCAAAACCTACCTCCTTCCCGCTGCGTTCTGCCAGCCCGCACGCGCTATATTGGAGGGCGGTGTGAGGGGCCAGCACCGCCCCCGCCAGAGGACAGCTACCGCATCGCCACCGTCCGCCAGCACCGCCCCACTCTCAGCGTAGATTGAGCGACGGCGTAGTCCCACCTCCCGCCCTGCTCCGAGTGGCTGGCGGCGCTCAGGCGTGTTTCTCATTGGGCCTAGCGGTGGCCGGGATGTGCTTGGTAGGTTCCTCTGTTTCGGCGTGTAGGGTTGGTGGTAGACGCTCGTCGCTGTGGGGAGTGGTCTGTCGTGGAGGAGCTGGATGGAGTGGGGGAGGCGGCAGGCGCTTCCATGTGAAGGTGGCTTAGGTGGGAGAGAGCCGGTGGCGTCCTGGGAAGGTAGCCTGCACCCTTGGGTCCTTCCCCGCCTGTTGTGGGCGGCGCGGCGGTGCCAGTGCTGCCGCCTCTCCGCGCAGGCGGTGGAGGCCGCCCTGTCCCAGCGGTCGTGTGAGGAGCGGTTCTGAGGGAACTGGGAAGAGGTTTTTGGGGACTCTNGGGTGGGAGGCAAATATAGCGTCGTCTTGAAGGAGGAGGTTTGGAGGCGGGGGCCTTTGGGCAGGCTGAGGGTGTTTGTGATGGAAGGGCAAGTTCGGGGTTTCGGCGGTGTCTGATACTAAATCACACGACTGTGGCAAGGACGTGTTTTGTTTTTCCGATCAGGCTCTGAAATTGCTCCCTCGCCAGTAGGGTGGAGGTAGCACGGGGACGCGTGTGTTTGTGAGTATGGGCCTCCGCTGAGGATCTGAGGGGATGGGGCTCATGGTTCTTTACTTAGGCTATGCTTAAAAGCAGAAGTTGATACAAGTGTATGGTTTGTTATGTTGTGAGGGGAAAGTGTTTTCCTGCAAACGGTATGCATAGCGCACTTCTAGGATCTGGCCTCCTGATCAGTATTTTCCTTTAAGAGATACTGTGCAGTCCAGGGAAGTCCCACGAACGGCAGCTGGATGTTGGTGCACCACAGCCAGTGGTTTGTTTGAGTATAGCTGTAGAAAAATGTAATTGTACATACTTATTTGAGAAGTAAAAGGTTAAAACATCCAGAACTTTTTCTTTTGCAGAGTTATCAAGTGAAGCCTCTGCTTTGTCAGGACCTTGTTCAGCATCTCCATGTTTTCCCATCTATCTGATCTGAGAAAAAGTTGGGGCTGTGTGTTTCCAATAAGCTTTTGTTTGTGACTCTGAAAAGGGCAGGTGTGTATCCTTCAAGAAACAGAGGTACAGACTAAATGGATCTAAAGACAGCAGTGTTCAATGCAGCTCGTGATGGCAAGCTGCGTCTCCTTTCCAAGTTACTGGCAAGCAAAACCAGAGAAGAGGTGGCCTTGCTAATGTCAGAAAAAACCAACGGTGCCACACCACTTTTGATAGCAGCTCGTTATGGGCACGTTGACATGGTGGAATACTTGTTGGATTATTGCTCTGCTTCTATAGAGATTGGTGGTTCGGTTAATTTTGATGGTGAGATCATTGAAGGCGCTCCACCATTATGGGCAGCATCAGCTGCTGGACACTTGAAGGTGGTTCAGTGTCTGTTGGATCATGGTGCATCTGTCAACAACACAACTCTAACAAATTCAACTCCGCTTAGAGCAGCCTGTTTTGATGGTCACTTGGAAATAGTAAAATACCTTGTGGAGCACAAAGCAGACTTGGAAGTATCAAACCGTCATGGGCATACATGCTTGATGATCTCATGTTACAAAGGCCACAAAGAAATTGCTCAGTATTTACTTGAAAAAGGAGCTGATGTTAACAGAAAAAGTGTTAAAGGTAAGTTTGTTTTATTTTTTCTTGTAGTAAATAGGAGTGAAGTTACTCATATTCTTGAGGAGGATGACATCCAAAAATATTCCTCTAGTCTCACAATGTGAATGTATTTTCCAGTAAGAGATGAAGTGTATTTAGCTGTTTTTACAAATTTTTTCAGCATACTCATTTAATAGTGGCTAGAAAATGTAATTCTAAATCTATGCACTTTAACCTAAAGACTTTGCGTTTATGCAGATGCAAAGAGTTACCTGACTTTTGCTGAGAACCATTTCTAGCAGGTTTGTACAGTAATAATAATGTGAGCATATATTGTGTAAAATTTAGGATGTTTTTCATACTGTTTCTCAACAAACCAAATATGCTGTATGTAAAATTTACCTGTGCCACTAAGACTAGAATAGGGAAAGATGCATAAAGGAGAATAATTCTTTTCTACATTGGAAATGAATAATCACTTTCCTCTTTACTCCTCCTCTCCCTCAAATTCCTGAATCCTTTTGGACCTTTTTTCAATGTTAGTAGACAAAAATGTATTTTAAGATTAAGGAGATGAAGCTTCATGTGACTGATTGCAACAGAATGACTTACAGTGGTGCACAGATCACAAAGAATATCTTTGCATTGGTATAGAATTAACCTGACACACTGTTCAAAGTGAAGACTTATCTCCTTTTTGCTGTGATTATATTTATGTGGACCTCTTATTCTAATTACTGGCTTTTGTTACATCTCAAACTTATATGTGACTATGATATTGGCCTAAAAAGCATGTTGATTATTGCAGGTTATGGTTAACTTTTTTAGCTCATTGAGCTGGGATTGTGTCTCAGCAGCTTCTTTTTAAAAAAATATGTTTATTAATAATATATCTCCTAATAAAGCGTTTTGTAGCATATTACTTCAGTTGCCCTCTTCTGGCTAATTGCAGTTTTAACAATATCATATACTTCAAGTATATTTTGACAGAAATACCTGTAGGTCCTTGGTTAATGCACAATATTTTAAAATATTAAATACCAAATATGAGAGTAATCTCTTTGAAAAAGCTGTTCCATTAAATATGCTTTTTTTTCTGCAAGTCATGGAGTTATGTGGGTTTTATATAAAGAAAGCTAAACAAAAAATTTGTCATAGAGGTGGGCAGAGCAAAATAAATCTTCCTTTGGAAGGATTTAAGGTTGCCTATAAATCACGGACTTGTGGTGGGATAAAAATGTCATGTTTCTAGACTGGGCTCTTGGAGTAATGAGCTAAATATAAAATGCTGTTATGGGAGATTACTAGAGTTTCTCTTCCAGGTATTTTTGAAACCAGGTGTGGCGGAGTAGTAGAGAGAAGATTCTCGGTCAGGCGCAAGAAGTATGACATTGATTATGTGGCTGATTATGATTAGATTTATTGCTAATACAGTATCTAAATGTTGCCAATGCAGTATAAGCAGGTGTAAAGGGTTAAAATATCAGCAGGTTTGTCTAGAAACATACAGGTTTACAGTCTTTGACCTTGCAGAATGCACAATAACAAAGCATCTATGGAGCTACTTTACGATTTTATATACATATGTGACCAGATCTTAGTGCTTTTACTCACCCATCCAAAAGTGAGTGTTTCCCATCTTATGCGTTAATTGTGCGAGCATTCAGACAGTTCCTCCTGCAATTCCCACCTGGTGTTCTTATCTTAGGACAAATCGCACTGCCCATCAGAGACGGTAGAGGGAAGGTGCGGGGGGTGCGGAGAACGCCCAAGAAGACCCAACTATCTTTCCTCGTCACAGCAGGGAAAGTGAGCAGGCAAAATTACTCGAACTATCCCTTAGGCTTTTCCAGTAGATTTTCTTATTTTAAGATAGGACTTTATTCACATTTAAAAACCAGGGACAATTCTAGAGCTGAGAGAAATGTGAAAATATGTTTTCAAGTGTTGACACTTCCAAGGAAAACTTCAAAGACTTGGAGATGAAAAGACAGGTAAGTCACAGAGGTCTAAAAGCCAGGATGACAACTGAGACAGGGAGATAAAAGAGTAGTTTAAAAGCATGCGATTAACTCCTGCTTCTACAATACAGACATAATCCACCTGTGGTTTGGACTACTAGCATTCAGAATGCAGATGTTTTGGAAGTAAAGTTGTGGAAGTGCAAAAGTACAGTGATTCAAAGAAAATCACTTAACGGCATAACGTGTTAAGAAAGCATTCCTTTATTCAGTACCAGGAACGTGCTGGGGGTGTCCCTTTCCATAAGCACACCTGCTTGGGCATTGTTCCCTCGGGGTTTTATACATTGTAATATTCAAAGAATTCCCCAAGCCGCACTCAAAGTCTGTCCCCCTTGGTACGTAATAGGTACGTAATTCAAAATTTCTTGGATTTTTGGTCCTTTATGTTTTCGTGGAACAAGATTGTCATCTACTGTCTGTTGGTTGGAACTGCATTCTTTATTTTTGGGGTTTTGGGGTGTTTTATATCATTCCAGCGTCTTCCTCATCATGTCCTCTGCTTGAACTTCCATGCTTGTGCATGCGCTGTCCATCTGTGCTGACTTGTTCACCTCTTATCTTGGTAACGTGAGATTCGTGCAATTAGCCTCAGCAAGGCAAAACTTATGTCTTTCATCTTGACAGGTTTCTACTTATTTAGTGTTCTGAAGGTCTTAGGGCACTGTAATCAAGCCACAGCTGGGGAGGTTTGCTCATCTTCTCAGTCCCTTGTTATCAACGTTCTACTATGAACTAATAGTCTAAATAGCAATTAAAACAGAGATACGAATGGCGGTTATATGGTAAAACTAAGCTATAGTTTGAAAGTTACAAAGTTTAAGCAAAATCAAGGACGTAAAACTAAATTATAAAATGAAAGTTATGATGTTTAGGCAAACTACAAAAACAAGTAAAAACAAACTACCAAACTAGGCAAAAATACAAAATTCTTTGTTTAACTCCTTTCAACAGCTAGGATATATGATTTCTGAGTCTGATTCAGGTAGGCTAGTACATTGAGGTAAAATATAGGTTTAGCACCATCTAACAGGACATGATGGTGAAGGAGGAGGTGAGTTGCGGCATAAGGACTTTGCAATTAAAAATTATAAAGCAGGTATGTTTTATTCCAGCTGGGACACATGGGGGATATTTCCACCAAAGACATGTGTACCTGGCTAAGACAGGTTTCAAGTTTAAATACACATTGATCCCCCAAGCTCACACCTCCCTGCCCGCTCATTCCCTGCCCACTCTCCGCCTCCTTGTGCTTCATATTATAATTAGTCTTCTGTGGTGCCACGCCCCCTGAGGGGTCATGGGCAGGGGTCTTCTTGATGAAGTAAGTGGTCTTCCTCAGGTGTTTGCTGCTTGACCTTGTCTCTGGGCAGGCATGGTGGAGGTTTGGCTTTCTCTCAGGTCAGTTTGCCCTGGCCAAAACTAGGAGCCTGGTTCTTGCTGGCTCCTTAAGCAAAAGGTTCTGCTTTATGGGTTTCAACAATACCTGAGTCTTGCTTTACTGAGTTTTCTTATCTTTGTGGCCTTTACCTAGCAACTAAATTCTTATGTGTTCTGTTACAAGTTGTTTCTACCTAGCAAATTACATTCCTGTTACAAACTGTGTTCTGTACTTTTGCAAGCTTGCTAAATAAGCTATATATTTTTTTGTTTTCCTCCACCCGCCCCAGTACATTATATGCTTCTAAAATTCTGATTTTTCATAAACATACATGTTTCCCATCTCAGAGGTAACAAGATGTTTGGGGTTAGACAAGTGCTAATCTGCAACAGATGGTCAATAGTTTTGAATTTAAAATATGAGCATTTAGTTGTCTTTCTTCTTGCCACTGTTTTACTGATCTGACTTTTACAGTTTCCTCAAACGTTTATGAAGAACATGTGGGCCACAGAAATGGAAACAAAGGATTTTCTTAACCTGAACAGTGTGGGGCGGGGGGGTGGTGGTGGTGGTGGTGATGGTGGTGTTGTTAAACAGGATAAGAAAACTCTTTTGGTTTTTGTTCAGAATTGCGGAAAGTAGCATAGATACCTGTAGAATTCAAGACGTTTTTAGAAAAGCAGAAAGTAGTTAAAGCAATGCTTCTAACGTGAGTTAATTCTGCATTGTCATCCTAATTCAGAGGCTTTTCCAGTACATTACTCTTAGTTTGAGAAGCTGCAGGTTGCAACTATCTGGGCTTGATAGGTTTCACTGATATGAATCAGAGGTCTTGAACAGCAAATTAGTTTGTGTGGGGTTATTTTTTGCCTGATTGGGTTTTTTGTTTGTTTTCCTCTTAAAATAAGGAATAGTATTGACAGTACTGTGTGTGGTGGTTTGACCCTGGCTGGATGCCAGGCACTCACCAAAGCCACTCGGCCACTCCCCTCCTCAGCTGGACAGGGGAGAGGAAATATGACAAAGGTTCACGAATTGAGATAAGGATGGGTAGAGATCACTCACTGACTGATTCCTGCCATGGGTAAAACAGACTATTCTCTGGGGTTTTCTCCTTTGCTGTGGTACTGTCCTGGGTACAGAATAAAGGAGGGGGTGGAGTTTCTAGCACTGTTTAATTCCATACCACCTACATCATGGCGGGAGCATGGTTTCAGCAGAAAGCGGCGAGCCGCTGGAAGTTCGTGCAGGTTTACCTCCATTGGGGAAAAGGGAAGACTGGTTCCTTAAACAGTGGTAACTGTTGCTGAAGCTGCAAAAAGGGGTAACCGCTGCTGAAGCCACAGAATGACACAACTGCTGCTACCGTTGCAGCCGCCGAGAGCCCCGCCACAAGACACAGCGCCCACCAGGGCTGCTGCCAGGACCACCACCACCCTGGGGGGAGGGAGCCCCCTGCATTGGGACCACTGCTGCAACCAAGAGAGCCACTGTTTTGGCAGCATAGCTCCTGTTCGGACTGTGAAAAACGCCAATCACTTGTTTTTAAAATTTTAAAAGTTTAATAGTAATAAAATAGTAATAAAAATTAGAGCAATCAAAATTTGGACAATTAGGATTAGGACAATATGAGACAATAAAAAGTAAAGAATTATGGACGTCTGGGTACCTTTTTCTGGGCAAAATAAGCCTGAAAAAGGGCATACATTAAGAGAGGAATAACCCTTAAAAGCAATAGCCTGTTGTATATTCATATGTCTCATACATGATGCATAAATTATTTTTTAAACAAAGGATGTCTTCTGCTTAGTTTCTGCTTTTTCTTTTATTTTGTAAATTAATTTCTTGGCTCCTAGAAGTCTGGAAGGAGTCTGAACAGTCCTGATAAGGAAGTTTTAATTCTCCTTTTGGAATTTTTAGTGTTAGT
>VXBC01007728.1:3768159-3843383 GCA_013399945.1 Ploceus nigricollis | reverse complement strand
GGGCCCGGCCGCCTCCCCGGCGGCGTTGGACCGGCAGACGCTTGTGGCCGTACTGCAGTTCCTGCGGCGCAGCAACCTCCGCGAGTCCGAGGAGATCCTGCGTCGCGAAGCCCGCCTGCTCGGCGACGACCTGGGTGCCGCCGCTCTCAGCCCCGCCAGCGCCGGGCTCCTGGGGGGCTCCGGCAGCGACGCGGACTCCGGCGAGGCGCTGCTCGGCCGCGGTACCAGCGCTGCCGCCGTCGCCATAGGAGGCAACGTCGCCACTGTCGCGACTTCCAGCCCCGGGGTGGCTGCAGTTGCCGCCGTGCCGCCAGGGAAAGGTGAGGTCCGCGGGGACTGCGGGGTCGGTCCCTGCTCGGCGGGAACCCTGGGAGGTGGGGAGCCCTTGTGCTGCTCGCAGCCTCGGGGGCTCTCCGTTATGGTGGGACACAAGGGTCGATGTCAGGTTCTCGGTGCCACCGAGAGTCTACCCCGGCGTTCCGGGAGGTCCCTGGATGTCTCATTTCCCCATATAATCCGTGGAGAAATCTGTATCTCCTGGAGCAAGGGACAAGGACGGAGTGTCTCTCGCATTTGCAAGGAGTACTGTGAAGCAAGAAGTGCTCCCGCTTGTATTTGTGTCCCATCACAACTGATAGAGTATCAGGAATAGGAGATTTCCGTTGAAGTTAGTGGGGATTGTCCCGGGTCTGGCCGCAGGGCTGAGAACAGAGGTCTCATGTACAGGCTGTGTTTTGGTGAAGGAGCCATGGGATATTTGTAGGCGAGGCTTTCTGCATTGCTTTATCGAGTTTTTGAGTACTTGAGATGTCCTTTGGATAATTCAATTCTAAGTGTTGTTAATCAAGGTATTCTGTGAGGCAGCTTTACTGAATAATGGAATTTCAGGAACTGCTAGTGTGAGTTCCAGTGAGTGTACAGCATAAAGTCAGCTTGTTCCTGACATCACCAGATATTATTGTTTTTATATAAAAGACAAAACAATGGAAGTGTGTAAAAACTTCTGTGTAGAACAGAACTGTCAGGGTGTTGTGTCCCTGCTCTGTGATGGTTGTGTGGTGGTCTTGGTGAATTGTTCACTTAGTCTACTTAACTTGCTTGTTTACTGGAAGCAAAATAATTATAGTGGGTATGTCTTGCATTCTGCTCCTTGTTTAAGAGTTTCTAGCCCTAGCAGTAAAATAACTCATTCTGGTGATGTTAGTGGCTTCTTCCTTTACACTTAAAATCCTGGCTGAATTAGGCACTAAGTGGGCAATTGTTGGCAGGGAAAGTCCAAAAAACTGCTGGAGAGAATTGGCTGCTGGACCAACGTGCTCTCACCTGCGTCGTTTAGACTTGGTGCTGAATGGGCACAGGAAGTGTTTTGCTCACCTGACCAGGGGGTTGTGGCCACTGTTTGTTTGCTGGCTCTTCCAGACTGTGTGAGCAGCTGTTGTTGTTGGCTGGTGCTTTTGCAGTCGGAGGCGCGGTGGTTGTGGAGGATCAGCCAGACGTGAGCGCGGTGCTGTCGGCCTACAACCAGCAAGGGGACCCGACGCTGTACGAGGAGTACTACAGCGGATTGAAACACTTCATCGAGTGTTCCCTGGACTGTCATCGGGCAGAATTGTCTCAGCTCTTTTATCCTCTCTTTGTGCACATGTACTTGGAGTTGGTCTACAATCAACATGAAAGTGAGGCAAAGTCTTTTTTTGAAAGGTAATTCATTTTCATTTGTACTTTTGTGTTATTTTGTGTTTTGTGTAGCTGCTTCGGCTAAATCTGTGAGCTAGTTATATACATATACATGCGTATGTAATATTTTTCTTCTCTAAAGTTGAAGAGATTTGAAATCTCAAGTAACAGTGCCATGGGTTGTAGTAAGTGTTCTTAAATTCTTTTCCAATCTTCTGTTAGAAAGATGTGCAAACTGGTGAACTGTGCATTGGCAGAGTTTGAACCATGTTAATGGTGTGCTGATGGGCTCCTTGCTGCAAAAGTATCAATGAAGAGATTCTGCATCTTTAGGGAAAGATTGTGGGGTCAGTTTTTATCACTGGAAGATTGCACTGAGATGCCAAAATAATGAATGCTATAAGTATTTGCTGATATCATAGGATGTACATTGAAATTCTTCAAATGAGCTTAAAGAAATTAATTTCTGGCTAATCTATAACTTTCTGTACTCTTACTATGTTTCACTTGTTTATCACTTGAGAAGAAAATAGAATTTAATTTGTTTTGTGGATTCAGACCAATTGTGAAATACTTCAATCCGAAAGGATAACTTTGTTTCTCTTTAAATGGTTCTATAAATAGTTAAAATGTCCCTTGCCACAACTATTTTATAACAAGTTGAGTGACTAAACCTTTTACTATATCTTAAATTGTTTCAATAGATTTCATGGGGATCAGGAGTGCTATTACCAGGATGACCTGCGTGTATTGTCGAGCTTAACCAAAAAGGAACATATGAAAGGTAACGAGACCATGCTGGATTTCCGAACAAGCAAGTTCGTGCTGCGCATTTCCCGTGACTCTTACCAGCTCCTGAAGAGGCATCTTCAGGAAAAGCAGAACAATCAGATCTGGAACATTGTTCAGGAGCATCTTTACATTGATATCTTTGATGGAATGCCTCGCAGTAAACAACAGATAGATGCTATGGTTGGAAGCTTGGCTGGGGAGGCAAAACGAGAGGCTAATAAAGCAAAGGTAGGAGACAAAGATTGTTGCACTTGTTACAAATCTCCATTTCTTCAAGGAGATATCTTAGTATAGATTGACAGTCATAACTTGAGATCTTAAAAGACAGCATCAATAGAACAAAGGAAGAGAACTATACAAAGAGTAGAGAGAGGTCAAGATGTATTGCTGTCAGGTGAAGGAAACTGCTGAATCCTTTTGACAGACAACCTTGTTGAACTGAACTAAACTTAAACTAACTCATTAATTACTTTGGATTTTAAAATGGACACATGACTATTTGGCTTCCTCTTTTGTAAAACAGATAGTAATTTTGACTTGCTGCCAGTATGTAGTACCACAGTACTATACAAATAAATGAGATACAGTGGGGATTGCACTTTAAGGAAGGAGTAGGAGATGGTGGGAGAACTTACAGTTGTCCAGATCAATTGGCTGGGTAAACCAGAAGAACATGTACTACATTCCTTATGGGCTAAGCAGTAATATATGCTGTAATATTAAATAGAGCAGCTTTAAAGGGGCAGCTCTATTGCTTGGACTACTACATTGAAAAGTTACCATTAAAAAATCTGGTTTTCACTAAGAACAGCAATTACTTTTTTGTCTTGTGTGGTTTTTTATTGGCTTGTAGGTTTTCTTCGGCTTATTGAAAGAACCAGAATTTGATGTGCCTTTGGATGATGAAGATGAAGAAGGAGAAAATGAGGAAGGAAAGCCAAAGAAGAAAAAACCTAAAAAAGATAATGTAGGGTCAAAAAGTAAAAAACAGGACCCTAATGCTCCTCCCCAAAACAGGTACCAAGGAAATGATGTGTAGAGAAGTTTTTAAAATCCAGTCTTGTCAAGCCAAATCTGCATCTCTGTTCACATGGCATTTTTATCATTTTGGCTGTACACAGCTTTAGCTGTAAGACTTCTAAGGGAGGTCATGGAACCCTTTTATGCCTCTGTTTTATGACAGAGGCATAAAACCCTCTGTCATTGTCCATCAAGTCAATCTAGATTTCCCTTGATGAAATTTTACTTGGTTACCCACTAATCTTTTCAGGTCATACTAAATTGTTTATCTTGTTCTAGTACCTGTCTGAAATTCTGAAAGCTACTGGCTCTCTTTCTCATCCGTTTGTCTCCTACATAGTCTTCCATATTTTCTAATTCTTGTTTCTTATTTGAATACTGAGGTATGAGGTTGCATGCAAAGGTTTCACTTTGTTTGGATTAACAGTAAGGAAGGTGCTTTTACTTTGTAAAATTGTGTGCTTCTTGTGTAGAATTCCCCTGCCAGAACTGAAAGACTCTGACAAGCTGGATAAAGTAATGAATATGAAGGAAGCTGCGAGGCGAGTGCGTCTTGGACCAGAGTGCCTGCCCTCCATCTGTTTCTACACATTCCTTAATGCTTACCAGGTTGGTAAAAGAGTTTGAGTAACAGGGGAAAGGGAATCAAAATTATGAGCATCACTCTTGCTAAAGAAAAAAGACATAACAGTGTTGGCAAGGGTAATTGGAGTATTTGGATTAAACATTGCCAAGTTTACGTTCCAAAATGTTTAAAATTCTCTTCAAAGACTCCTTAAACTATAAAATTTCTACGTTCCTTGGTTTTGCTTGGGTTTTGCTATAATTCTTCCTTTCGCTTTTCCTGTCCTGAGTGTTTCCTACAGGCCACAGTAGATGTTTTTGCACTGGAGTACTGGAAGGCAATACTCTTTGTCACTTCTGACTACTTCATACATAAACCTTTATTTTTAATGGGGCAAGAATTTGTGTGTATTTATGTTTATCCTACAGTAATTCTCTCTATTTTTGTAAATGAGTCAAATTACCTTTTTAATAGTTCTTAGGATTTTGTAATATTTGCAATATATAATGAGAGATTCAAACAGTATAACTGGATATTTTGTGTGTAGGGTCTGACTGCAGTGGATATTACAGATGACTCCAGCATGATTGTAGGAGGCTTTGCTGACTCTACTGTCAGAGTATGGTCCGTGACTCCAAAAAAGCTACGTAGTGTGAAAACAGCTGCAGGTAATTAAGACAATAACACTTAATAGGAGCATGCATAACTTGTGATATTTGTGTTCTGCCTGAACAGGGAAGATATCTGTGGCAGGCAAGAGAGTTGGCTGCAGTGGTTGGATGCTTCACTTTGAAGAAACAATATATGCACAGATATATAATTACATCCTACATGCTACCTACATGCTAGAAACAGTTTTAAAGGAATGAAAAATCTGGTCATGTACACCTGCTATGAGGTGGTCAGTGCACAGAGCTTGGAACTAGTCATAACTAGCATGGAATTAGCCATCTTGCTTCTTAACTGGATGGTAACTACAGGGTGTAATAGACAGTTGGGGCTAGGTGATCTGGGAGAGAGACTAGAGGTACCATGGGGGAAAGGATAGGAGGGAACTCTGACAAAGTTGGAAAAAAATGTTCTTAGCTAAACACCTACACAAATTCATGGAAACCAGCCTGCTTTAATTCTGCTGCTTGTGTAACAATGTGTTGTGGTTGAAGCTGGATACTGTGCAAACATTTCTAAATCTTGATATTTAACTGAGGTGATGTCATGATGACATTTATCTTTGGACTTCTGACAGTTATTCTGATACATGAACTTTGAAATCTTGCAGACCTCAGTCTCATTGACAAAGAATCAGATGATGTCTTGGAGAGGATCATGGATGAGAAAACAGCAAGTGAGTTGAAGATTTTATATGGTCACAGTGGACCTGTCTATGGCACCAGCTTCAGTCCTGATAGGTAAAAGTTTACAAGCTAACTAGTTTGCTTGTCTTCAGTTTTAATTGCATGCTACTGAATGAGAACATATTCTTAATGTAGCTTTTTTCAGGTTAAAGCAATTCTTGCTCATGTAGCTTTTAAGAGGTTTAAATATTTCAGGTTTTGCTTTTGCTTGTGTTTAGTCAGGAAACAGCCACCACAGAAACACAACTGAGAAGTAAACTTTGTGTGGAACAAATATAAGCTATAATTATAATTGAGAGTGAGAGCATGATATGAATTCTCTTTCAGGGAATCATGAAATTTTGTTCAGAGTTGTAATAGAAGATCTTTTAAAGAAATAATACAGTGTAGCAGTTTACCAGCCATTTTTTCCTGTAACTGGAATTCCAGAGTAAAGACCTCCTCTCTGGTGTGTTTTTTGGTTTTTTTTCCCTTCAGTATTAAGTGCCATCAGAATTAATCACCAATGTCAAATCATCTCTTTTTTTGCATAAGGGCCTAGGACTGGGTTCTGCTTGAATTGGTTATTGTTGCTTACTGCACTGAAATGCTGATTTATGGGTGACATGCCAAACTGGTGCTGATGAGGGGACATTTCTGTCATTGACATTTCAGAGTGTTTATGCAATATTTATACAGCCCCCATGTGAGTTTGATATGTTATATGCTATACTTTCTCCTGTGACAGGAACTATCTGTTGTCCTGTTCTGAGGATGGCACCGTGAGATTGTGGAGTCTCCAAACATTCACGTGTTTGGTGGGATACAAAGGACACAATTATCCAGTTTGGGATACACAGTTCTCACCTTATGGTTATTACTTTGTGTCTGGGGGACATGACAGAGTGGCTCGGTAAGAAACTGCATGTGTTTTTCACTCGTCTGGGTCAGTTTGTAGTGGATCAACCCCAAAATTCATTAGCTGATATACTCTTGCCTACTCTATTACTCAAAATAAATTTTATGTCAGTTAAAATACTGAACCAATGTTAATGCGGTTTTACTATTTTTTTCAACACACATCATATTATCTCATGGTTTTTCTATTTTATCAACATACATTAGTAATATCTGATGACCAAAGAGATTATGTCCTCCTAAGTGACCCTCTGATTAGAAGTATTCTCCTCTAATTGTTGAACAGCTTGACAGAATATTCTTTATTTCTCCATTCTGAAAAGTATATTTTTCCAAAAAACACCCTGCTAATTCAATAAACTGACCCATAAGAAATCACTCCACAATTACTTTTTTTTTTCTCATTGTACAACAGATCATTGAATCATGGAACAGTTGGGTTGGAAGGGACCTTCAAAGGCCATCTAGTCCAATAGCCCTGCAATGAGCAGGGACATCTTAAACTAGATCAGGCTGCTTAGAGCCCCATCCAACCTGACCTTGAATGTATCCAGGGATGGGGTATCTCCCACCTCTCTGGGCAACCTGGGTGTTTCACTACCCTCATTGTAATAAATGTCTTCCTTATATCTAGACTAAATCTACCTTCCTTTAGTTTCAAATCATTATCCCTTGTCCTGCTGCAATAGGCCCTGATAAAAAGTCTGTCTCCACCTTTCTTCTAATCCCCCTTTAAGTACTGAAAGGCCACAACAAGGTCTCCCCAGAGTCAACTCTTCTCCAGGCTAAACTGTTAGCCTTTCCTCATTGCAGAGGTACTTCAGCCCTCTGAGCTTTTTTGTGGCTTCCTCTAGAGTTGCTCCAACAGATACAGAGACTGAACTTCTTTAGGGTTCTTTTATTAATACAGACTTTCTTTCAGTCTATGGGCAACAGATCACTACCAGCCATTACGGATCTTTGCTGGCCATCTTGCAGATGTGACGTGTACCCGATTTCATCCAAACTCCAACTATATTGCTACAGGCTCAGCAGACAGGACTATAAGGCTCTGGGATGTTTTGAATGGGAATTGTGTAAGAATATTCACTGGACATAAGGTAAAGGCAGATCACTGACAGTGTGAAAGTGATTTTATTTCTATGCTGAGATTCTAAACAGTTCTGTTCTGAACACAGCTTGACTGACTGAATGTGAGTAGACTTAATTAACTTGTTTTGCTGCCTTCCCATGTCTGTTTTAGGGACCAATTCATTCATTGGCATTTTCTCCTAATGGACGATTCCTGGCTACTGGAGCAACAGATGGAAGAGTTCTGCTGTGGGATATTGGACATGGCTTGATGGTTGGCGAATTGAAAGGACACACAGACACTATCTATGCACTCAGATTCAGTAGGGATGGGGAGATTTTAGCATCAGGTAAAATTCACCAGGAACAGTGAAGTGTCCATCGTATTCCATAATTCTGAAGAGGAATGATATAATTAGTTCCTTAAATTGAGAAAGACAGAGTAGAATCACTTGCTTAGCAAAAGCAGCAAGGACTGGTAACTTATATGTGCATTCAGTATGCTATATGAGGCTTGCTATAGTCTTCTGCTTTCTGAGCTTTAATTTCTGTTAACTTGCTCCCCAGAACCATTTTTTATATTCTATTTTATAACAAAATACTTTAAACTGGGTTTTTTTTCCTTTTTAGGTTCAATGGATAACACAGTTCGTCTGTGGGATGCTGTGAAGGCATTTGAAGATTTAGAAACCGATGACTTTACTACAGCCACTGGACACATAAACTTGCCTGAAAACTCACAGGACTTGCTACTGGGCACATACATGACTAAATCAACCCCAGTTGTTCATCTCCATTTCACACGCAGAAACCTGCTGCTGGCTGCAGGAGCCTACAGCTCACAGTAGATCAGGAAGCTGAGACTGACTGTGCCAAGTCATTGCAGTAGTGACCTCAGGATGTGAGACGAGAGGGAATGTCTTGAACAGGACCCCACGAGTCCATTGCAAGGAGTATGAGACTGTAATTTATGCAAGCAGCCTTTCTCAATTCTGCTGTTTCATATTTATCTGCAGTTTGAAAATGCTGGAGATTGACAAGACATTGTGGCTGTAAAAGAAGGAACTGTTTGTGGTGCTTTTGGTAACATGGATATGTACATATGAAATGAGCCATCTCTTCCCAGAGGTGGTACTGAGCTCTGCTGAAACTTGTGAAAAGTTAACAGCCTTTACACGTGTTCTCAGATTTTTTTAAGCACTTAATTTATGTATAGCAAATGTTTCATCAGTCTCAAACACAAGCAAAGCTGTCCATTTTCAGGAAAGAAGAATGTAGTTTGATTCACTACAGCCTGGGCTGGGCAGCAGGCGTGGTGAGATCATAGCAACAACCAGGGCATTGACGGAGCGGGCCCGACAGCCCGATGCTTGTGGGGAACTGCCGTGAAGCTCCGTGCATGGTTTTTATGCAGCCAAGTACTAAGTCCCGAAAAGATTTCAAACTGGTGTGCTCTTTTGAGGTGTCAGAAACACAATCTTGTTACTGTTTTCAAAGGTAGCCAGTGCTGTCAGTGTGATAAGCAACCAGAAGCGAAATGTGAACTTTATTTACTTTCATACTTTATTGTATGAGAAAATAAAAAAGGGGAACTGAGGCACAACTGAAATAGTCACTATTAAAAAAGTGGACTTAAACCCTTTACTTTGTATTATCTGTAAAAGAACATTAATAACCTGTGTTCTTTCTGCATAAGGTTTACCATAAAAAACCCTGGTAAAATGAGCCAAGAAATTGAAACATTATAGCAGCAGGAAAGGACAAGTGTGTGGTCAGTTTGCTTTTGAAAGGCCAGCTTGTCTGCTGAGTTACAATTCCTATCCACAAAATGATTGTACCCAGTGAGTCCTCCTGGACTACCAATAAAGCTGTGTTTTATTTTCAAAGAAGAGTAAAACATGCAGAACACTGGGAAGAATGTCTGTGTCTTTGAACTAAAACCACCACCACCACCAAAGGCCAGGTCCAGTGTGGCTTCGGTTTGGGTTGGTTTTTGTTTATCTCTTACAAGATTTGTGCAGCGAGATCTGTTTTGTGTTCCCCATTACTTCACAGTAAAGGACATGGACACTTGAACAATCTACTGGCTCTCTAGTGAAAATAAAAACAAGACTTGTCATTTCTAAGGTAAAGTAAATGGAGAACTACCTCCTCTTTCATCTCTTGTTTGCTCTAACAGAGTAAAGCTATACTACAGGCATTATACATCAAAATAAAGTGTGGAAAATTCACTAGGAAGCTCACCTAGACATTTTCTTCAAAGAAAAAAGGGTAAAAACTTAATTATTTGGATTTTTTTTTGGTGTAATGATACCTCAACAAAATTTCCTAGCTCTCAATATGACCATATACTTTTAGATTTAAGTACAATTTTTGACAGCTTAAAGAAAACACTGCCACATTCTGCCTTTGTATTTTGTACAGTTTTATACTTTTGATATTATAATAAATACTAAAACCACTTAGTTTGTGTCTATGTTACAAGAAGATATTTACTTCCCTTAATGGCTGGAATGGAAGCAAGAGCAGTTTGTAACTGTGACAACTCTGCTAAGAGAAACAAAGTAATCATAAATGTTTAAGTTGATAAGTAGCCAGTCCATATAAATCTTGTTCTAAAGGAAGACTACAGGTTCTAGCTCCTGCCATTATTACACTCTTACAGCCATCATTCTTTAGTGGGGGAATTAAATACAGCTGAAGCCACCTATGCAAAGACTCAGGAGGGAAAGATGACCAGATTTGTTCAGCAGGCATAGCATGTACAAAAATGGCTTTAAGAAAAAATTAAGTAGAGAGAGCATCAAGACCCTGTAATTAATTTTTCCATTTTCCCCAGCAAACATTCCTACCTCCTGCTGCCCTCAGTTTGGGAAGTAAACTGTTTGCAAGCTTTAGCATGGTTCAACCCCTGCTGCTGGCAGAAGTGTGGTATCATCACATTCCCACATCAGCACTACTGTGACATCTAAGGAAGGTACCAAGTGTTAATTGAGCAATAGAAATACACTGTGGAGAATGTGATAGAGAAATTTGAGTGTTGGGCAGGGAGGAAGCTGCACACACCTAACTGTGGTAGAGCACCTCCTTCCACGAGAGACAGGAAAAGTAATCACTGGGCTATTTGGGTCACTGTTTATGAATGTGGAGAGTTACAGGAGCTTAACATCACTAGGCTAAGCCATTTTCCTTCTTCCCTTTGCAAGAGAAAGCAGTAACAGAAAAAGCTCAAATACCATAACTGGGTCAGCCTATTTTCAGAGGTTTTCCATCAAAACCAATGAGGTTCTGTGCAAAATACAGACAACTGAGGCAGAAGATGTAATGGTTTCCATGTAAGCTACTAGCTTGGAATGCAAAAAGTGGGAGCAATCAGATGGCTGCAAACCATGCAAGCTGTGACACAGATGTGTGGAGATGCTTGGATCAGCTCCAGGCCCTGTGCAGTGGGATGGCCCTGAGGTCCTTCCTAGGTTACTGCCTGGTGCTCAGAACACCTTAGGATGTGTTACAACAGCAACAGAGTTAAGAGTAATGACATGATCAGATGCTCCATCTCTGCTACAAGCAACTATTTTTGACAAAGGAGGAAAAATGAGAAGTACCACACTCTAGCTTTTTTGGACCGTTTCATATTTCCAATAAAACAAGTAATTATTTATATTTTATTAGCCACAACAGGTCATCAGCCTGCATTACACTGACACAGATTGGAGGTTCAGACATGCCAGGAACCTGCCAAGAGAAGAAAGGTCAAACATAGTAATTCTTGCACAATGTGAACTGAGCATCCCCCTGCCCCAAGCCCAAACTATTTTAGCTACAAGCAGCCAGATTTCAGCACACTCAGGAAGAAGTGGCTGATGTCCCTTTAACACACAATAACAATGTTTTATTATTGTTTTACACCCCTTTCTTCAGGCTATGAGGACAGCCCATAGGTTTTCACCAAAATGCCATTTTGGTGAAAATTCTTTATTTGAAAGTGACTCCAAAATTTTGTAACACTTGGTTGTTGCTATACAAGTCTAGTCACTTCTGTACAGGCCTTGAATAATCATGTGTGCAACACGCACAGTTCCATCATATGGTGCTCCTGTACTCTGTTCAAGTGAAGGTCTTAACAGACTGCATTAATCTCTACTTGGAATTCTAATGCAGTCAAGAAATAAGTCCTTAAGTACTGCTTCATTATTTCAATAACCTACAAAGCAAGTTATCCCTATTTTACAGCAAAAGGGCAGACCAGAGGCACCTAATATTTGTAGGCAAAGCTCAATGTATCTTGCGGCAACATCCTTCTGTTCCTCCTTCTCTGCTTACTCTTCCTCCCTGCATCCCACCCCAGTCCCATTTACCACGATAGAAGAACAAGAATACTATATCCCATACTTTCTGCACTCCCTTTAATAACCCACTTCATTCAGAACGCCCCCAAATAAGCTGATGCTATAGATTATTTGAGGTTTAAAATGGTAAACAGGAAGTCCATGTGCCTGTGTTTCTGTCTCTCATTACACTGTATTACTGGCAACTAGTCCTTTGTCACTGCTTCCTGACCTGGCACTGAAGCATTTTGGTCCTGGAGGAACATCAGCCACTCACCTTTTACTTATCTGTCACAGCAGGAGCCTGCTTCTTAGGCCTAAACTTGAAATACAAGACAAGGAGTGCAACACCTGTGTACGTTGCTATTACATACTGGAAAACAGAAAAGCCAAATTTAGTTTCAGTCTACACCCCAGAAAACACCATTATACAAAACTACAAAACAATGTACTTAATACATACATTCCTCCTGCCTATGATGGTATAGGAATTGAAGTACTTCTGAAATCCAGTGAACTGGTGTTGAGATCCCGAGTCATGGCCAGCCATGGCTGCTTGTCCTAACAAACAGTACAGGATAGTGAATTAATTTAAAGTCACTTGGACAGGATCAATAGGAAAATCAAACTAATCTCTACACTGAGCTTCATAATTCCATTGTCTGCTCCCAAATCTACTTTCAGGACGTTTGACAAGTAGTGGATATACATAAGGAGTAGGCACATCCAGAGCATTCTTTCTTAAGGTACAAAACAGGTGATGGGAGCAGATAAGCAAATAAAGGGTTCACTGCACAATAAAAGCAGAGTGGTTTTTTAGTGTTTAGAGATATATTTTTCTGAAGAGGATGTTATGTTTAGGACAAACATTTGTTGCTTATCTTCTGCCTTCCCCCAAAGGCACCCCACACCCGACAGAGATCCCCAGCTCGCCAGATGCTGCAGCCCCCGGTGCCCCTGCAGCAGACACACGAAACTGCACGGCAGGCGCTGCGGTCACTAACACAGTGCTATGTGTCATCTATCTTTTATCCAAGCCAATCCAGCAGCGTTATCTCTGGCGTATAACCAGGTAAGTGTTAGCTGACTGTGCCATAGTTAAATACCTTAATGAAACAGCCCCTCTAAACGCGCCACATACTATTGGCAAAGACTTGAGAAGCCAAGGTCATCTTTTCTCGTGCCTGACCGATGCAAAAGCCTGGGCAAGAGCCGAGGCGCCCTTCCGAGGACGGGAAGACACCCCGTGACAACACGAGTCCTGTTTTCCGGAGGAGCCCGGTGCCCTTGCCCGGCTACACCCGCGACCCCGCGCTCGCATCGGGCCGGGGAAGGGCCGCAGCAGCAGCCGGGACTCCGAGGGAGCCACGTCGCGGCTGAAGGTCGCAGGTACTCCGGCGCTGAGGAGAGCCGCCCTCNCGCCCGGGCCGCACCGCCGTGCCCGGGCCGCACCGCCGTACCTGGGCCGCCGCCGCCGTCCCCGCCGCGCTCTGCCCTTCGCCTCTGCCCTCCCACAAGATGGCGGCCGCGGGCGCCGCGCGCAGCCCCCGGACGCGCCGATTGGCTGCGGCCCCCGGGGCTCGGCCTGGTCCCGCCCCCTTTCCCCTGGGTGGCTGAGGGGCGGCTGCGCCACTTCCGGCCTCCCTTTGCCCTTAGCCCTGCGCGCCGCTTCCGCCCGGCGCCGCGTGCGCCTCCCGATCCCGGGAACCATCCCGATCCCGATCCCGATCCCGCGCTTCCCCCGGCAACGGCCCCGGGCAGGTAAGATGCCAGCCCTGCCCGCTCCAGCGGAGCCGGCTCGGTTGCCGGCAGTGGGAGGTGTGTGTGTTCCTTAGCGAGCCCTGAGGTGAAGCGTGCCTTGACGGCTTTCGTTTTATCATGTGCTTTCCATTTAAAGAAGTTTTGTATGTCTAACAGGTTGCCTCAAGTTTGATAGCGTAGGGTTTCAGCGCTGTTTTTTGTAGAAGTACTGTTGGCTCATAATAAGCAATGGTGTAAGTAATAGTATAAGTGCCGTAAGCAATAATAATATAGTACTAGCAACTACTTTTATTTATTATTATTTATTAGTGGTAGTAACAAGTGAATTGTGGCCTAATAAGCAAGGTGTTGTTTATTGATTGAAATAGTAAGGTTAAACACCTACTTTATATACGTATACTTATGGCTTAGACAAAGAGGTAGCAAGTTATATTGATCGTAAGTAATTAATAAGTAGCGTTCAAAAAATAAATATACAGGCCAAGCTTATCTAGTGTTTTGCTCACAGCTTTCTCCTTGATGACTGAAGCTGGTAAATTCAGCCACTGAATATAATAAAGACTGGTTTAGGCAACATATGGTTAAAGCAGTTTTATGAATATATATGTGATGTAGCTAAGTGCCTTAGAAATTAATACTGTAATACTTCAGTGGACGTGCAGTAGTAAAAAGTGTTATGGATGTGCATATTTAGATAGACCATTGCAACACTTCATTGTAGTCAAGTGTTAAATAAATCCATTTGGATGTGAGTTTCTGTATTGTCACTGGCTAGCTAGAGCAGCAATCCAAAGTCTTTCTTATTTTGTGGGTAGTTCATTCATGTCACCTCAGTATTTGTGAGGAACAAGCACAATAACTGTGTGTTTCATTTCTGCTTTGTCATTTGTCGCAGAGCAGTGCAATCATGGCATCCATGGAAGAAAACTTTCCTCGAGGGGGAATCCAGAAGAAACCTGCAGAGGGAAAAACACCCAAGCCAAAGTCAGAGCGGGACAATTTGTTTGATGTATGTTGTTTGCATGTTCTTGATTAACTTCTCAGAGCTCTTCCACTGTCAGAATTTGACTGCAACCCTCTCTATCTGTTACTTCTACAGTAAACTAGAGAAGGGACTCCCAAAAATAGATGTCTGCTGACATCCACCATCATCCTGATCTCTGAAAGATCCCTGATATCTGTTACATCTTGAATATGATGACTGAGAAAGCTCAGTCAAAATTATTGGTCAGGCTGTAGCTTTTAAGCTTTTCACAAGCATCTTATCCCAAGGTGCTGCCTGGTGAGCCTGGTGTTACTGGATGCAGGCTAAGTTGGTCTTTCTGTTAGTAGAGTGTGGTGCAGATCTCTTGCACCGCTCTTTTCCATTCCAAAAATTCAGCTTTATAAATGATCAGCCTCGGCCCAAAGAAGATACTTTGGAAGACATGCATGTAGACAGACAACAGTTAGCAAGATGGTTCTCTTTTTTTTGTCCAAATCATATTTTATTCATGGCAGCAGAGTTCTGCCATAGTGCAAAGTTTGTTTCTTTATCCACTTTTATTTTTTAACCTTCTGTGCTTGTAATCTGCTTTAGGTTCAACATGAAGAAAAATCCCAGAAAAGAAAAAGGAGCCAGAAGGATCAAGAAAAGCGGAAAAGGTTCAAGGCAGACAAAACTGTTAAAGCTGCTGTTAAAGACAATGTTATGAATATTGGACCACTCACAATTGAGGTTGGTGCATAAATGTTTGATTTTGTGTGTCTCTCTTTGCTGGGCTACATAAAAATGGCATGTTTTTCCTCCCTAAACCTGCCAAATACATCTGTGATCCAGTACAAAACTAAACTGCTTATCCCCCTGTAATCATTGACTTGCCAAGATATCCATAGTATGCAATTTCTCCTGCTTTCCCAGGCGCTCAGTGAGGGAATGCTGCTCCTTGGCTGTATAAAAGAGGTCAGTGACTACGAGCTCGCCATCAGTTTGCCCAACGGCCTCTCTGGATTTGTGCCGGTCACGCAGATCAGCGATGCCTACAGCAAACTGCTGACCAAGCAGGTGGCCCAAGGAGAAGTCCTGGAGGTGAGACCTGGGAGTGGGGCTGTGTTTTGTGCTTGGAGCTAGAGAGTGTTGTTAGTACTTCAGAACCAAACCTGAGGTCTTGCTTAGGAGCCTGACATTGACTAACCTTGGTTTGAAACTGGATTTTCCAAGCAGACTTTGCAATTTCCTGGTAACAGCTGACTGCTAGAAAAAAATAAAATGAAATAATCAGTTACCCTGCCTCTGTGGTGTCAGCGGTGTCTAAGTTTTCCCGAGGTGTTGCATTATGCGGGATTAGCACTACCCCTTTGCCGGTGGTGGTGTTTTTCCCTGCTGAAGGGGGAGGCCAGGTTAGGGTCACTGTTGGCTCTGTAGATGTTTCCTCAGCTGCAGTCTCCTGACTCCAGCCCACACAGTGTTTTTAAGCAAAGCCTCTCAGTCTTGCTGACATGACATAGTGTCATCCCAGCTTTTCTATTGAGATCCTGGTGTTTGTGGCATTTCCTGCCTGTTACTGAAGTGTTGACAGAGAAACAGGACTTTCTTATGGGATTTTGTTTTTCAAAATCTGCTTCAATAACAAATTCTAGCCGTATGTTATTTAACATTGTAAAAATTGTATGTTTCTCTGTTGATAATGTTGCTGGGCAGGAGCTGAATTCGCTCCCAGACATGTTTTCTCCAGGGACACTGGTCAGGTGCATTGTGACCAGCATTGAGAAAAGTGACGATGGACGTCGCAGTGTCAAGTTATCGATTGACCCCAAGAAGGTCAACAAGGGCCTGAACTCTACAGCACTAGCAGCAGGCATGGTAAGTTTTCTGGGTCTGTCACAGCCTCTCTGGGCTCTTGCATTTCACTTTATCCTTACATGGGATCAGAGCAGAATGTGGAGCTGCTCCCACCATGGAAGTGACCTGTGAGGAGAGGGTGGCTTTAGTTCTTGTCCCCAGGTTGTCATTCATGAAATTAATTCACTTTATTCTGTTTCAATATGGCCAAGTTATTTAATGATTTCTTTCTGAGTAGGTTTCTTTGTTAATTTTTACAGAGAGTAATATATAACATGGCTTGCAGAGGTGCTTGGTTGTTTGTTTTGTGTTTTCAGCTGTATTATTGCATGCACCTGCTATTTTTGAGCATCACAATTCTTTTCCTACTAGTTTGTGAGCTCCTTATGTGTATAGCTAGATAAAGGTAGAGTTAAATCCTCACTGCTACGTGAGCTGTGTAATAAGAAAGAATGTAGTGTTCTTGCTACTGCCCTGAAAAGCTCAGTTCTCTGTCCATACAAAACAAGGGAGTACTTGGGTGGTGAAGCTCTTACCATATGTTCATTCTGTGAAGACCCAGCTGTTTCATTACGTTGCTGAGTTGCAGTGCTTTCCTCCCAACAGCTGCTCTCTGGCTCTGTGTTGAGTGTGGAAGACCATGGCTACCTCATAGATATTGGTGTCACTGGAACTCATGCTTTCCTGCCTCATCAGAAAGCCAAAAATTACATCAAAGCAGTCAAGAAAGGTAAGAAGTAGTGCAGGATGATCTGATGGATTAAAATGGAGGTGGAGAGTGACAGGGATTAGAGTTTATTATATCTGTGGTGTTAGTGCACCTTGGTGGGATTGGGTCGAGGTGGAGTCTTTGCAGGTTGCTGCAAAGAGCAGTTTTGTGGCTGGTCTGCAACAAGCCTTTGTGTTTCAGCCCATGATCTGACAGACTGTGTTCCAAGCCCTGCTGGCAGTAAACTTAATGTAGATTGAGAAGGAGCTCTGTAAAAGCTTTGGAAAGAGTGGGAGGAAATACTGAGTGTTCCTGGTAGAGGTTTTATGCTGTGACTTATCTTTGTAGGGTCTGACTTGAAAATAGGCCAGAACCTGAACTGCCTCATTGTGGAAGTGAAGAATGAGGGCAGGGTGATCTCTTTGTCCATTGATCGAGCGGAGGTGGCTGCATCCATTGCCACAGAGCGACAGAACTGGGCACTCTCTAATTTATTGCCAGGGCTGGTGGTGAAAGCTCGAGTGCAGAAGGTAAGCTCTGGTTTGGGTTTCTTTTGTTGGGTTGGTCTTTTGAGAGTTGTTGAAGGCAGGAGACAGGTGAAGCAGAGATGAGAGTTTATGCCCTGGAAAATTTCTGGTTGGTCTCAATTACTTAGCAGTAGCAAATGTAATCTGCTAGACACTTCCCTTCACCACATTCACCTGAGGTCTGATCTCAGTTCTGGTTGTGATGCCCTGAGTATAAAGGCTTCAGACTGAAGCTGCTGATGGAGTTTGAAGCAGAACAGGATTACTTTTGTGCTTTCTGGCCTTTACTGCCCAAGTATTCAACAGGTTAGCAGTAGTCTTCAGAATACACACAGCATTGTCAAAAAACAGAAGGATTGTTTTTTCAACAGAGTGTACAAAGCAGAATTGTTAGCAGTTTTTCTGTCTCTTGTGATGTGCTTGTTGATTAACATTGACAGTGCCATTTTTTGAAATGTGTGAATTGCTATCTGTGCTGCATGAAAACTGAGTGTGGAAATTTTTTTGGCATCTTTTGTTCCTTTTTCCTAGGTGGCCCCACTTGGGATGAAACTGACATTTTTGTCTTACTTCACTGGCATTGTGGACTTCATGCACATGGACCCAGAGAAATCCATGAACTATTCTCCAGATCAAGTGGTAAGGAGGGTGGAGGATGCCTGGAGTTGTTATTTTGCTTACAAAATCTCTTGACTTCTCCAACATTTCTGTGGAAATATTTCTGAAATCTTAAGGCTGATAGCTTCTTTCATATCTTTTACTTGAATTACTATTGTGGCTGCTTTAAAGCTGTAAAGACAAAGCCATTCCTGGAAGACTTATTTGAGAGGCCTGGAGATTTGCAAGGGATAGAAACATGACTTGAGTGGTCATGTTCCCCTCTCTGCATTGATACCAGCCTAGTCTGTAAACAACAGACAAAAGCAAAAATCCCTCCTTGGTGAAGCTGTTAGAAGCGAGTAATTTCGTAGTAGCAATACTGGAAAATGCTTGCCTGTGGACAGAGAGTTCAGGTACCAAGCAGAATGTCTACGAGCATGAGTGAGGTGCCTTTGTCCTCTTTTGTTCAATGAGCACACTGTGTTCCCAGGTGAAGGCCTGTGTGCTGTCTGTACACCCCACGTCGAGGGCGGTGCGGCTCACGCTGCGCCCGCCCTTCCTGCACGCCGGGGGAGCCCCACGCCAGCTCCCCAGCCAGTGCATGGGGGCAGTGCTGGAGGAGGCCACGGTGAAAGCCTTCTACAAGCAGTTTGGAGCCATCTTTGAGCTTGATGATGGCACTCTTGCATTTGCACGGGTAAGTGCCAGGCTGGCGAGGCAAGTCCTCCATATCTATCTTAGCCTGCTGGGAAAGGGGGCTATGAGAGGGTTTTATTTTTTGCCTTTATCCTCTTTGTGAGGCAATACAATAAAATTAAGATAGCATGTGAGGTGTTTGTCAAATGATACATCCCCTTGTTTGAATTTAAATGTAGGAGGGTTGTTGTGGAAGAGCTGGTGAAACCTGCACAAAGAGAATGTTAGAGGAACAGATTTGTCAGATGCTGCCACTTCAACCTAAGGCCCATATCAGTCCTTCCACTTTCCAAACACTCACTTGTAATTCCTTTTTTTCTAGTTGAAGCATCTTTCAAAAACCAGAAAATCCTTTAAACCTGGGGCATTTAAGGAAGGTTGCAAACATAAATGTCGGATCATTGACTACAGCCTGATGGATGAGATGTGTATTGTATCTCTGAAGCAGTGAGTATGATAGACTCTTCCAGAAAACTAGTTGAAGAATTCAAAAGGTATTTGAGAGTGGAAAATATTACACTGCTTTGCTGGACTGGAACTTGCCATTTGGAGTTTTTGACTTGTATCTGTGTTGTGGCACGTCAGGTTGTCTGGGCATCCTGCAGATACTCCCCATACTCTGTGGAACTGGGACACCATCAATATATCACTCTTCTTGTGAGCTGAAGCACACGGAGGATAAATTAGTTCTGCCATGATTGTGTCAGAAGACCATGGCTCAGCAGGAAATTGAGCCTTGATCTTGCAGCTCATTTGTATTATAAAGTCCCTCTTAGTACTTCCAACTTTGTGGCTTTAAGCAAAGCAGATAATGGTTCTCCTTTCATAAGGCCATAACTGTGTGACTGTCACCTGGAATGGAGTCTGGTGAACCTCCCTGAACTTTATGTCCTAGGAGCTGTTTTGGGAGATTGGTCAGTTGGAGTAAAACACGGCTCTGGAGTTGTAGAACACTAGGGAGTGTGTGGAATAATGGATATTTGGGACAAGTCAGAGATGGGACTGTCTTGTCTTATCCTGGATTTCCTTCAAGATGACTGACTGGTCTCTTTGTGTCTCTTCTCTAGCCAGATTATTGAAGCACGGTTTCTGCAATACCAGGATATCCACACAGGTGATGTGGTGCAGGTGAGCTTCTGAAGGACTCGAGCATGTTATACTTAAAACAGTGATCTTGCCAATGTGCACTTCTTCTGCCTAATATGTGTGTCCAACTTCTGATCCAGACTAGTGAGAAGAAAAAGAGAAAAACCTTGTCTTGCAGGACTTAATTAATGGAGTGCAATACTTTTCCCATTTTGTTCATGTTTTTATTCATGATGTGGCAAAGGCAATAAAATTTTATCTATGGTCAGTCATTTATTTGTGGCCATAAGTACATTTTTAGAAAGACTTGAGTGAAAGAAACGAAAACTTGCCTTGCAGTCAAAGCTCATGGTTGAACAATTGCAGTGAGCTAATGGGCAGAAAGTTACTCATTATGATTTTTATGTCTGAGTCATGGTTGTATTGGATATGTCTCTGGAAACAATTCTAGTTTGCTGGCATCAATAGGGATTTTGTAGAAGTAGTCTATGCTTAAAGAAAAGGAGCTATACAACAACCTTATGAAGTATATAAAAGTTAACAGGTCAGATTAGTTGGGTGGAATGTAGTTTGGTCTAAGATTACTTTTTTTTTGAATGTGATTAGATTTGGTGATTGTAGGTTTTGTAGTGTCTTGACTGTTACTTACTTGACCACAGTCTGCTTTTCATGCTGAATTTACCAATTCTTCCCCTATTTTGGGTTCTAGGGCAAAGTACTCTCTCTAAAACCCATTGGGATGCAGGTGAAAGTGGCTGATGGGATTAGAGGACTTGTGCCATCCCTCCATCTCTCTGATGTGATCCTGAAGCAGCCTGAGAAGAAGTACAACATAGGAGATGAAGTGAAGTGTCGGGTGAGAGTTGCCAGACAGGGTCTTCAGCTGCTTTGCCCTCTTCTCTTCTGAGTATTTAGCAGCTGGATTGATCGGGCAAGGGCAGACATGCTTTTTGAACCTCTGTACTCCATTCTCGTAGGTGCTAGAATGTAATCCTGGAGGAAAGAAGCTGATCCTTACTCTAAAGAAAAGTCTTGTCCAGTCAAAGCTTCCAGTCCTCTCAAATTATGAAGATGCAAAACCAGGCCTGATCACACATGGCTTTGTAGTGTGTGCAAGGGAGTTTGGCTGCATTGTGAAGTTCTACAATGATGTCAAAGGTCTGGTACCCAAGAATGAGCTGGGCTCAGAGCCCATATCTTGTCCAGATAAAGTCTTCTATGAAGGCCAGGTAATTAATATACCTTTGCTGTGCTGTGTGCTTTAATGTGAAAGAGGAATCTGCAGTTGGCTTCAACGTGGATTTTCCTGAGGAACCAGCTGCACCAGGAGGTGTTTATGTCCTTTCCCTTTATTACTTAGCTGTGCTCCATTTAAACAGGGTAGGCTGTAAAAAGGGCAGCTCTTCTTTGGGTATGTCTGACTTGCCTTTGTTTCTAGGCTCTCTCTGTTCTGCTGGAGAACACGGTCACGTGACTTGATTCTCAGTAGAAGTCTGGAGTTCAAGGCTGCTGTTTCTCCCAAGGAAGTTAAGACTCTTACAGAATCATAAGGAATGATGTTTTCTGCCTCAGTGTTACTCTGGTTATCCTGTTGGTTTCAAATTACAGGCACTTTAGGAACTCTGTTATTCACAGTTCTGTTTTTTGTTGTGGGCAAAGTTACAGAGATCTCAGCCCTCTTCATTATTTTTTCTGGTGCTTTTCTTTGTCTTTAATCCTGTTATTTTTTGGTTGGCTTAGGAGAAAGGTAATTTTCTAGTCAGAATTTCTGACTACAGATCTGGAGATCTGGATTTTATTTTCAACTCTGCTACAGACCTGCTACATACTTTCACAAGCTCATTTAATGATTGTGTACTTCTGTTTTCTCTCTGTGTGATCAGAAGGACATTTGTCTGTGGTTGTCTGTGATAGCAGCCACTGGCCTGCTATCCTCAGTTGTGAGAGAAAAGTGTACTGTGTATGTATGTCCCTGTCTTGTTTTGTAGGTGGTAGCAAACTGAGGAGGGTCAGCTGAACTTAACTTGTGTTTTATACTTTTTTTTTCTTTTTTGCTGCAGGTTCTTAAAGTAATGGTCTTAAAATGTGAGCCTCAGCAGGAAAGACTCTTGTTGTCCTTCAGATTATCAAGCAAGCCTGGCCCTGAGGACAAATGGAAATATACTCCGAAGGAGAAACAGGAAGTGAAATACCAAGTAGGAGAGGTATTGAATTCAGGGGCTGATTCCTTTTTAGCCTTTTCCTACTCATTTTCCATATGATTTGGTATCACTTCGAACAACTTTGCTTCGAGAAAGCTGACAGTGATCAGGAGCTAGCATTAAAGGTGCATTTCTTACTGTGTGGTTGACCTCCTGGATCAAAAATTGTATCTCAGTTTTCAGAGGTCAGGATAAAGGAGTCCCAGGAGAGTCCTTCTGGAGGTACCAATTAGTGCTCCTACTCCTAAGCTGGAATCATCCTTTTTTATTCTCTGGATGCTGCTGATTTTCTTGCTCCAAAACCAGCTGGTTTTACTCCCTGGAAAAGAAAAGCTTTAGAGAAATGTTTTGAAGTGTTTCTCTGTTTTTGCAATAAACAGTTTCCAACTCCCTGCAGATATTGTTAATGCAGGAACAGGACAGTTCTAATCTTGATGAAATTACTCCCTTCACCCTGTAAATGAAAAGTCACAACAAAGATAATGTTTCCAGCTCTTTATTTCTCTGGGAGCTGAGAATTAGTTTTTATTTTCCCTGCAGTGTTGGCATGCTTTTTGGCTCAGCCCTGTTGATATCAGAGTTTTTCATGTATAGCTGGGAGGCAACGTCAGATCCCCTGCAGCACATCATATCACATCCCATCCCCTGTGCATCAAAAGAGATGACTTCAAAAACTTGGAATTTTATATCTTGTTCTTGTACTTGTTCTCTTTCCAGATTGTTGATGTGAAAATCTTGAAGAAGAAAGATAATGGGTTAGAAGTTTCCATCTTAGAAGATGAAGACAATGTGGTAGCCTGGATCCCCATGCTGCACCTTTCTGACTTTGTTGCTACCTCCAAGCTCCTGTGGCACTGTCTTCAAGAGGGAGATGTCCTGCCCAGAGTTATGTATCTAAGTGACAAGGGAGAGCACATTGTATCCTTTGTCATCTCAACCTAGCAAACAAAGTTTGGGGAAGGAGGTATGGAGGTATCTCTCAGGATTCCAGAGTATCTGCAACAAACATAAGATTACTGTAGTTAGTGTGAAGTGGAAGTGCCTGTCATGCTAATGGTACTTTAAAGAGGCATTATAACTTGTTCTAGAAGTGAGGCTCAGCTGGGGCTAGAATCTCTTCAGAACTAGGTTGTGAGCTGACTTGTTTTCCCAACCAGCTTCTGGGCTGTTAAACCTATCATAACCTTAGGAAAAAATTTGCTGTTTTTATATCAAAAATCTGAACTGAATTGTTAGGAAGTTGATATTTCTGCTACTGTGAAGCATGTATCCTTAATGCTGAGCAGTTTAAGAGACATGAGTTGCTAAATTTTTGTGTAGGGAGACCAAGACAGAAATTGGAATTACAGCATTTAGCACTCCTGTACTCTCTAATTTGCAGCAAGTGCTTTAGCCCAATGGTTAGCAGCACTGAGAGATTTGCTTGGCATCGTGCTGCTTGCATTCATCTTTTCCCATTTTTCTTAACTGGTTGTTCAGATCTTGAGTAGAAAGTCTGCAGTGATTTCTGCTGTACAGGAGGAGCAAGTTGTAAGAAGCTTCTCTGAAATCCAGCCTGGGATGCTGTTGACTGGTTATGTGAGGAATGTGATGCCCTTTGGAGTGTTTGTGGAGTTCCCTTTTGGTGTGACAGGACTGGCACCTAAAGTGGTAAGCAATGCCTCCACTTCAGTAAGAAGCATGTATGTGATCAGGCGGCTTGAAACATAGTTTTAGCAAAGGTACAATAACAAGGAGGGAGCAACTGGGCTGCAGGCCCTGCATTTGCACAGCTTCCTGCTGCAGGCTAAAAGGGTTTAGGTTTGCCTTTTAAATCACTTCCAAAATTAAATGAAGCTCTTCTTTCAAGTGAGCTTAAGCTTCAACAAGGATTTCATGTGACCTCAGTAAATCATTTTAATTGATGGGTTTTTCTTAGTCTTTGTTAATTTCTCTTATGCATTTACATGAAGTTGTAACTCATTCCCTTCTGAACAGCTCTGTGGGTGGTTGATCAGTACCAGCTGTGCTGTAACCTTGCCCTCTGTTTCCTTTGCACAGAGCATGAGTGACAAGTTTGTGACAGACACCAAGGACCACTTTGTGGTGGGACAGACTGTGATTGCAAAGGTGATGAGCATTGATGAGGAGAAGCAGCGTGTGCTTCTCAATCTGAAGGTGTCTGAGTGCAGCTCAGGAGATTCTGCTGCAGAGAGCTTTGGCCTCCTGAATCAATATTTCAAGGAGCTGAAAGAAATCAGGGACTTGTTGAGAAGAGGTAAAGATTGTAAATGTTCTGCTAAAGGGTATCAGGTCAAAAAAAAAAAGGTGCTCTAGAGGAACAAGAAAAGAAAAACATTTAAGTGAAAGAAAGTTCAGTTCAAGCAAAGACTTCACTTCCCAAAGTAGCTTATTAGAAAAAGGATGTGTGTGCAGCGTCTGCCATTGACAAGAGGCTTTTTCTAAGTACAGCTGGAACAAGCCAAAGAAATTCCTCTTTTCACTGAAGTCTCCTAAGCCTCTTGCATTGATTTTGGGTCAAGTGCTTGTGATAACCCAAACACGAGGATGAATTTGTTCAAATAGATTTACCTACATGCATTATAGGTCCTCCAGCAGGGTTTTCTCACATGCTGTTTTTCTAGTGTTTTTATCAAATTCTGACTTTATCTTTTTAGATTCTTCTTATATCCAGTACTTTTTAATGTTTGTTTCCTGTAATTGTGAAGTGACAGGTCTGTTCTGTACTTCTAGCGTTGATCTGTTTTGCTTTCAGTTTTTTCCGTATGCAATGCTGGGTGCCAGTGTTTGTATAAGACGGGATAATATTCTCTCTAAAATTATTAGGTCCTTAATGTCACAAAAGGGTTTCTACTTTGATTAATTCTTAAAATTTACTTTGTATTTCTACAGATTCAGGAATCTAGATTTTGTTTTCCCTTATGAAGGTAGATTAATGCTTCCTGTACCACTGAGTAAATGTGAAGGCTTGTCTTTGTTTTGTGAAGAAACAACATAAGTAAAACTGATTTCCCACTTTTTCTTCCCTTTATTTAGGAGAGCCCAGCACTTGTGAGTTGGTGCCTGGAAAGAGGGTGCATCTGGTTGTGCAGGATGTGAGGGAGGATGGCTCAGCACTGTTCAGTGGCAGCTCTGTCACAGGCTTGACTGTAACTGCCACCCGCTACCATTTGGGAGGTGAGGGTCTTTCCTTTGCTTGTGTTAGTTTTCAGTCTTGTACTTTGAAACCTCTCCCAAAATGGATTCTGCTGATGAGGAATTAATAGGGAGAAGTCTGATCAGAGTAGGCATGGCCTTGAAGAGTAGTTAAGTTTCCCAATGTCTTGCTGGCCCGTTTGTGTGATTCAGAAAATATGATATAAATCTCCCTTTGCCTCTGTTAATCTTGTCTCATATTTTGGGCATCTAGTTTGTGCTGAAAGATCCTTAGTTGAACCATACTGTATATAGACAAGTATGAATACAAGCTCCAGCTTTCTTGTTTTTTTCCTTCTTCCTTTAGAAATAGCATACTCCAAGGAATACCTATCTGCAATTGCTGTCAATTTTTCCATTGAAAAATCAATGACTTTAGAACAGGACCATAATTTTCCAATTCAAAAATTAAAGAAAGGTGTCATATTGTGCAAAACCAAACATATACTTGCTGAAGTAATGAATAAGCCAGTGACAGCAAGATAAACCTCTAACTTCAGCAGAAGTAATAACCCCAGCACTTCTGTGTCAGAAGAGTTGCTTTTTTTTTTCCTTAGCAACAGATAGACTGGTGATAATTTTGTCCAAATAGTGGGAAAATCTTTTTTATATTGTCTTGACCTTGTTTTTAGTCAGCCTTGTCTTCATTATTTAAGAGTTGTGTCTTCATAAAATCAACTTAGTTTTTCCAAGAAAGATCAGACTTTTTCAAAATACAAAGCTCTTTTTTTTTCTCATTGCCAGTAATGTCGGGAGAATCTGTTCTTAAATAGACTTATTATATGTTTGGTACTAATTTGGTTCAGATAGAATAGTAATTAAGCAGTCTTTGGTCTTCAGGAATTAAACCTTTTGTGTTTGTCATGTAGCACTATCACAGTTGCTCAGAATTCTTCATTGTCATCAGGATGTAATCTCCTTATTTTCATTTGCAGACAAAAATATTGCTCCTGGTGAGAAAAGGAAGGCATTGGTTCTTCATGTGGATGCCCTCACATCTGAAGTGTATGTTTCTCTTCGGGAAGAACTGTTAAAGCAAAGACCCAAGCGAGTGAGTATGTGTTCAGTTTTTGGGTTTGTGTGTTTCTGCTTGTCTGGCAAACTGTAGGTGATTAATAAATTTCAAGGGGGGCTGTTTCCTCTTTTAGAACTGTGGGAGGTAGAGTGGAGGGAATCCAAATCTCAGCAGGAGAAATCACTCTATCTGATCATTTCTATCTAGCGGCTCCGAGAGAACTCCCAGCACTCTGCGGTGGTGCAGCACATCACAGAGCACTTTGCCATCGCGTCTCTGCTGGAAACAGGCCAGCTGGCAGCTGTCCCCATCGCCTGCCACTTCAACGACACCTTCCGCTTCGACTCGGAGAAACTGAGGGTGGGACAAACAATCTCTGCCACCTTAAAAGCAGTGAAGGAGAACAACCACGGAGTCTTGTTAGCAGTTCAGGGCCCAGCCAAGAAGAATGTTTTTGTAAGGGTACGGAACGAGTCAGAGACAGCATTAGAGGAGATGCTTCCTGCTGTGAAACACTCGCTCTCCCCGGGGGATGTTGTTACTGGTACCGTTAAATCCGTCAAACCGACCCACGTCACTGTTGCTATTGATGACAAGCTGACAGGTTCAATCCATGCATCCCGGATTCTGGATGAAGTGCCCATAGGCTCTTTTCCAACTTCTACTCTGAAAGCTGGACAAAAAGTGACTGCTCGAGTCATTGGAGGCAGAGATGTGAATACTCACAGGTGGGAAACATGTACATGGTATTGCTTCTGGAGGAATGCAAAGGATGAAATAGTTTATGTTTCAGTTCAGGTCATCTAGGACCTCTGTCAACAGATGCTGTTACAGCTGCCTTTGCTGGAATAGTTGAGGTCTGAGGAAATCTGCTATGATATTCTATCCCAGATCCAGATTTCAGTAAATTAGCTTTCTACGTGTGTCGCTGTATTTATCTTGATTATAGATTGCAAGAAAAAAAGATGCCTAAAATCTTTAAGATCCAGTGGAAGCCCTAAATACAGGCACAAGGGACTAAATTTGGTGGAGTATTTTGGTTACCTAAATTGCTACTGAAATAGTGATAGGAAGAACTGGAACTGGAAGGCTCTTGTAGTTTTAGAGGGCTTGCACCTGGGTTTTTTTTTGCCAGTGCAGAGGCATTAAATGTGGGTGACTGGGACCTGGGGGGATCATGAGAAACTTTGATCCTTTTCCTTTTCTTTAGGTGCCTGCCAATCACCCATCCACACTTCACACAATCCATTCCAGAGCTCAGCATTCGACCAAGGTAAGTGTTGTCCTCTGTGCTGTCTGCACATGCTTTACAGACTTTGTATCCTTGGATGTCCCATCCCTTGTACCTTTCATTCATGAAGGAGCTGGCCGTGAGCAAGGACCTCCGCGTGCATGTGGTGAGGCAAGGCCTCTTACTCTCTTTTTCACACTAACTTGGGTGCTATAGCTGTGTTAAATATCACAGTGCTCTCCTAGCACATGATTTCCTTTGAATGTCCTTTTGGCTTCAGGTTCTGTCAATCTGGACTCTGTCATGTCTATTCCTCTCAGAAAGATTTCCTCTTATGATCAGGGAAGAATTAATTCCCAGCAGAAACAATGCAGCTGGGGAGGGGTGAAAGACATTGTCACAGTAGTACTAGGTCACCACATTCCCCTGGGTTTCTAACTTCCATCTTCATCTTTAGGACCAAAGCTGTTTTACTGATGTCCTCTTTCTTCTTTTGCAAACAGTGAAAAAGAAGGGGAATTCACAGCAATGCTGAACCTTAAAGAAGGAAGTTCCCTCAAGAAACTTGGACTCTATAATGTTGGACAGACAGTCACCTGTTTTGTAAAGAAGGTGAGATCAGAGTCTTCTTAGGAAGTGTGCTAGGGGAGGCAGCAAGTGGGCATGACCTCGGGGGGCCTTAGCTCAGATCTAAATATTGAAGACTATGGTCCTCATTAACTGTGAGAGTGGCCCGTGGCAACTGCAGTGTCTTACAGGGAAGGTAGAGGAAGGAAACAAAAATTTTTAGTACTTGATGGAGTCAGGCTGACTTGTCCTCTTTGATATGCCACTTTGTTGCCAGCAGGCTCTAGTAAAATGGCCTTTGAGTATGCCACCAGCACAAAGTACACTTGCTGCTAATCCCCTGTGTGCACTTGCCTGTGAACCACAGCAGTGTTATGCTTGTAAGAACAGAATCCAAACCACCATTTTTGCTTGGTGCCAAGCAAAAATGCCAAGCAGAAGCCAAGGCTGGACTAGTTCTTTTTAGCCTTGAAAATCAGTGAAAAATTTCTGCCAGGGAAGATTTTTTTTTTCCCCAAAGGTATCACACTGTCTTCTCTGGTTATTTGGTGTCTTTTTAGTATAACATGCTCAAAAATTGGCTGGAGGTGGAAGTCGCCCCTGACATTCGAGGAAGAGTTCCTCACCTGCTGCTCTCTCTGAACACCAAGGTAAGAGGCTGTTACTGGTGAGCTACACAGACTTTTTATTTCCATATGCTTGGCCACAAGTAATGGCTGCAGACACCTCTGACATCTGTTTGAGCTCATAACCCAGTGCTCTGCCCTTTAGGCATTGCTGCCCCTTGCTGACAAGCATGTACTGTGCCTGTAGCTAGTTCAGCTCAGGATAGCAGAGCCATTGAAGCAGTGCTGAGCTATCAGTCAACTGCACATCGAAGATGTTTATAGAAAGTGTAAAGGTTCATAGGGGAAACACTGTCAGAGTTGTGCAAAGCTTCTTTTCTGGAAATAAGTGTAAATGTGTCTTTTATTTCAGGTCTTAAAACATCCAGAAAAGAGCTTTAAAAACGGCCAGGCAATATCAGCTACAGTGACTGGAACAGATGCCACTGAAACAAACCTCTGCTTGTCACTCACAGGTATAGTGGAGCCTTAACAGCAGGACCCCACCACATGTGATACTCAGAGTTGGGCCTGCAGTGACCCCTCAGGTGAAGATGTTACACTCCAGAGCCAAGCTGCACCTCCCTGTAGAACAGAACTAACCCCTAGGACCCTGACCTAGATGTAGCAGCATCTAAGACAAGTGAGGTCAGACCTCTAGACACTTCCCTAGTGTCCCAGACTGAAGCCCTTCTCTGAGCCCTTCTGAACATATTCCCTTCTAATCTCAGACATGAAGTGATACATTTATCAACATTTGTCAGTCACTCTGGGTATTGGAATTGTGCAACTAAGGGACCTTGTCTGGGCTACCAAGGCAAACATGGCTGTGAACAGAGATTGCATAGACTGCACCTTACCAAAAGTTTGTGGGTTTGATATGTGACTAGGCAACTAAAATTAGCTGCACTAACTTACTACCTCTTGCTTCATATCTTGAAGTATTATGAAGCCCTTTCCCTCCACCTTTTCCAGGAATTCAGTCACTGGAGCAGGACACCATCTCCGTAGGCATGGTAACAAAGGTGACTCCACACGTTGGCTTGACCATTGCACTGCCAGGTGGGAAGACTGGCAAAGTCAGCATCTTTCACCTGAATGATACTTACACAGAGGATTCTCTGGGGAACTTCAAAGTTGGCAAGATTGTCAGGTCAGTGATTGTCTTCCTTGTTCCTTCAAGCTGCAAGGCTTAGAAATATTCTCATGTGGTGACAGGCTTTTCACTGCCTTGAGGTAGTGCCAGACTATAAGGTCAGTCTGGGGCTAAGAAGTGATGCTGACTTCCCTTAGATATGTTTGGGTGAAAGTCTTGTATTTTCCATTTATGAAGAAGCCCCTTTTCAGCTGCCTTTGTGGACTGTCTTTTTGCGAGTAACTACTCTGTTAGCTAAGGTGCTGATGGGGCTAAGGGTAGCCAGGTATCCCAGCTCTGCAGTGGTTCTGTGGGCTATTTGGCAATTGAGTTGTTTTTACATTTGTAATGCACAAGCAATCACATTTCCCTGCTTCACATACTTGTTGGGAATGTTGGAGAGTGCAACAGGCCAAGTGATTTCAGGTGTAACAATCTTTAACTCTTTCGTACTGGCAGTAGAGACTGAGTAAATCAAGTAGACATGTTTCAAAAGTCCTTTATCTAGTTTTATGAACTATTGTGTCAAGCTGGTTTGTATTAGACAGAAAGTGCTCGAAGGAACAGAGTGCTTTGTTTCTTTTTCTTCTCCTGTGAATATTTATTTTCCACTTGTTGCTTATTTTAGCATGTAGAAAAGCTTTCTGTTTTCTCCCCATCCTCTGCCATGCAGGTGCTACATCCTCTCCAATGAGAACGGTAAAATCCAGTTGTCTCTCCGGCAGTCCCGGTATGTGTCATCCCTCTAGTCTGTTGATCTCCTACTAGTGAAAAAAAAATGATCATGAAATACACTTGTGATTTGTTTGGGAAGATCAGTGAGAAGTGTTAAAAGAAAAAAGAATGCATTTTTGTAGGGGGTGATACTTGTTCCTACTTCAGAAAGATTTTTTCCTGTGAATCAGCAAACATTGAAGGGTCTGACACTTAACATAAAGCTGCTCAAGTGGGTTCAGATTTCATTTCTGTTTGTCACAGTTTCTAGGCCTGCCTTATCTTTTTTTGCTTATTTGGGAAGAAAATTCTACCACTGAATTTGCAATACAAACATGTTATGTTTCAATGTTCAGCTGCATTTTAACAGTTTTGATTAAATAATAGACTTAGCCCTAAATGTCTCTTAAAACTGAGCCTTTTGATTTGTCTTCCTTATGGAACAAAAGTGTGGAATTAAGTAACTTAGAAATAAGTGGGGACAACACCAAGCAAATGCTGTGCAAAATTTCAGACAGCATTTCACTCTCCTCATTTTGTTAGTGTCAGAGAAAGCCAGGCTGATAGGTTTGGCTTTGTTTGCAGCAGCATGTGTATTCCCTAATGCTAGGTAGAGCTTGGCAGAGATGCAGGTATACCATTAGTACATTTCAATAAACTGAAGGGTGTCTCTGATCCAATATGGTTTCCAGAGAGTACTAGCTGTTGTTAATACTGATCTATTTTCTGCTATCCAGAGCAGAATGTGAATTATTCAGATGAGTGCTTTAACTTCTAACCTCTCTTTTCTTTTAGGCTAAATCCAAAGATAAACAGCAAAGTGGAGGATATTGAAATAACAAGTATTAAGGATATTAAAAAAGGCCAGCTAGTGAGAGGCTATGTCAAATCAATCACTCCATCAGGTGTATTCTTTGGGTGAGTAACCTGAGAAAATTATTCTGGCAAGTGATGTGTCTTGGAGAACTTCTTTTGAGTGTGTGATTGTGGAATCTTGTTTGGGGATGGTCTCTGGCATGATGTGAGGTTGCAAAATGAATTTACTTGTGAGAATCAAGATGTCATGGATACTGTCTTGAGCCTGTGAAATTAAAGTAGGGAAAGTTAGTGAGACTTTATAGAACTGATGGTGCCACAAATGCACTTTATTTTTCTTTGCTCCTGATGTAGAATACTTATTTTTGGTTTTATTCCTCTTCTCAGATTGTCCACTTCTCTCCTGGGCCGAATCCTGTTCCAGAATGTTTCCCCATACTTTGTACAGAAGCATTCCTTATATGAAAAATACCTGCCTGAAGGAAAACTGCTCACTGCCAAAGTACTTCGGTAGGTCCAATATTCTTTAAAAGGGACTATGAATTAGAAGAGAGGAGAGGAGAGGATGGAAAGAGGGAGGATAAAAGACAGGAAGGTTTGAAAGAAGTTCAGATCCTTGCAGTCATTGTAAATGCTCTGGTTTTTTTCTTATTCTTCTCTCCTGCTACTCCTGGCGATGCACCACAGGGTAAATAGAAAAGAAAAACATATTGAGCTCTCTCTCCTGCCTGAGGACACTGGGATGCCAAGTGTCTTGCCTGAATCCCTAGGCCTGCCACAATATGGAGCAGAGGAAGAGAAAAGAGAGGCAGATGATGAGGAAAAAAGAGAAGAGCCTAAGCTGAAGACAAAAAGGAGAAGAGGAAATGATGAAAGTGGTCAGGTATGGGTGTGATTGCACAGGATATGCTAAAGGACGTTGTTGGTTCCAATACTGAAGTGACTGGGAAGATCCCAGTCTCATCCCAGAAGGATGAGGCTGAGAAATTATGCAGACTAGGAAAAAAAAAAAGATTAAATTGCAGTGGAGATTACAGAGATCAAAAACTATTCTTTTTGGGTGGGAGATAACTGAGATAACAGCCCAGTTGTGTTTCCTGTCCCTTTGGTCTTTACACCCCATGTAGGTGGGTGTGGGTTTATTCTCCACTGTCTCTGTTAGCTGAGAGAGTAGTGGGGGATGCTGTGCCAGGGTATTGCCCTCTCTCTGCTGGCAGGCTCTTTACTTTGTGATCAGAATTGCCTTTAAGATCATCACAGTTGCTGCCCTCCACTGTCCACTCATTTCCACTTGTTGCAGGAGGCAAAGCCAAAGAAGAGGAAGATCTGCCCAGCAGATGAAAATGACAGTGGAATTGAGGTGTATTACCGTGAGGAGGAAGAGGATGACCAGGAGGAAGAAGCAGCTAAAAAGAAATCTATGGTGAGAAGTTTGGAGGAGAATCTGAGCTTGAAATGGCCTTCTAGCCCTATTGATATGTGTCAGTTTGACTTTTAAGACAATAAGTAATACTGCTGCAGATAGGAGTGACAGAGGCTGGTGTTCGTGTCATCTGAAAATGGCTTGAAGTGGATGGAATTTAAATTACAGCAAAGCTGGCCGCAGAGTTAATGTTTTTGCTGATGGGCTGTTTGCAAGTACAAGAAGTCAACAGTACTGAATAGGGAAAGATGCCACAAGCAAAGAGCAGTTGTCTGATCCCAGTTTAAAAACTTAAAACCCAGGGCATTTTCTGTCTTCCTCTGAACAGGTAAGGAAGCCTGATGAAGCTCCCAGGCTGCAAGTTTCCATGGGCTTCACCTGGGATGAAGACAGTGCAATGGATATTCCTGTGCTGAATCAGAAGGAAGAGAGCTCAGAGAGCGAGGAGGAGGAGGAGGATATGCAGTCCAAGGTACTGTGTAATTGTGTTGTCGGCACAGGAGACACCACACAGTGGCTGTAATGGGATGTTTTGGTATTTGCATGTCTGTCTGCCCTGTAGCAAAGCCTTTTAACTCAAGGGAACATCTTGGACAGCTGACACAGAACTTGTTCAGCTATTTTGAACACTGACTTTAGTAGCAGGTACCTCTTAAGAAGAGGAGAAAAGGGCAGATTTTAGCATGGCTTCATGAAAAACAGGTTTTTTCATGTTGACATGTTAAAAAAATAAGTATTTAGGGTCAAACAAAGGTTTTCATGAACACAAAACTTTTTTTTATTTAATGTCAGCTCTTGTTTTTACTTTCCTGAGTGTCATAAATTTATAGAAAAACCTGGAGATGAAAAACCTTTCAAGTTATAGTCCTCTTATTTAGTAAAACACCAAAAAGCACCAAGAAACAATCTTCTTTTATGCTATAACCTTTAGAAGGGTTTTCCAGTGAGAGCAGGTCAGTGAAATCAGAAACAAGCTCATGAACTCCTTTCACGTTTGCTCTTCAGGATCTCCCCTGTCCCTCAAAACTCACCTCTGTAAAGGCAATGCATGGCTAATGCTTTATTGCCCAAGGTAACAAGGCAGAGAACTATGGCACTGTGGGTTCCAAATTTAGACCTGAGTAACCCTAGTGATCCAGCAACATGCCTCATGGGGAGAAATTGTGTTGGATTTTTACAGAGTGAAGGAAGGTGACGGTGAGTACTGGCCTGGAGGGTAAAGATGGAAGAATGAGAAAGAAGGGCGAAGTGTGGATCCTGCAGCTGGAGTGCCAGACCTGGCAAAATATTTGGTCCCTCAATGAATTTCATTAAAAAAAAAAAAGGGATTTCATGTACTGCTGCTCTTCTTTGAGGTGTGAACTGTGTAAGAAGGGGTAGGGGGTGTGTATAATTTTTATCTTCTTTTAAACAGTTGGCCTCATCTCTTCCTGTGGAAACTGCTTAGCCTTGGACATACTGAGGTCTAGCTGTGCTTTAGCTGGACCTGCCTATTCTCCCATGAAGTGCCTGCCCTTCCTCAGTCCTCCTGTTTTGCTCTTTCAGCTAAAGAAACGAACAAAGAAGGAGAAGGAGCTGGAGAAGCAGAAGAAGGAGAAGGAGCTTTGCAAAGCAGAGGCGGCTCTGATGGACCCGAGTCGGCAGCCCCAGTCGGCAGATGACTTCGACCGCCTGGTGCTGGGCAGTCCCAACAGCTCCATCCTCTGGCTGCAGTACATGGCTTTCCACCTCCAGGCTACAGAGATTGAGAAGGCCAGAGCTGTGGCAGAGAGAGCACTTAAAACAATCAGTTTCAGGTAATAATGGAGCTCTGCTTTTCTTTGCCCCAAAGAATAAATCATGATGGGGTAGTTGTGGTGGAAGAACACTGGTAGTATCAGTGTGAGTCTGTGTGTGTGGAGTGACAGAGTCTGTTTTAGTGAGCTCAGAAGAATTAAATGGTAGCAACTGTCAGCTGGCCCTTTGAAAGTCTGGCCTGAGTCACCACCACTGGCCCACAGCTGACCTGCTGCAGGTCATGAGCTCAGGAGCTCCTGAAGGTGTCACTGAGTGCACAGACATTCTTCTGGGCAGTCAGAAGCATTTGGAAGAGCATAATGCTGTCAGTGATGTTCTTGAATCAAAACATGAAACAAACGGTGAAACTCCTGTTGTTTTTGCCATAGGGCTGTACCTTAAATCATCTCTACTGCATGGTTAAGTATGTTGTGCTTTCTTGATTCAACCTTCTGGTTTTTAATTACAAACAACAATGATAAAAACTGTAGCGTGAATCAGCTGCTGTGCTCTATTTCAAAAATGGTGTTTCAAGGAGCAGTATGTCCTGTTTCTTGTCCTGGAGGCCTGCTACAAGTCAGTGAGTCTGTGTAGGGTAGTTTGCAAAAACGTGGTGAAGACTGGCAAAAGGCTGAATATTCTTGTTCCCTCTGCTTTAAGGGAAGAACAGGAGAAGCTGAATGTCTGGGTAGCTCTGCTGAACTTGGAGAACATGTATGGTACTGAGGAGACACTGATGAAGGTCTTCGAGAGAGCAGTTCAATACAATGAACCTCTGAAAGTCTTCCAGCATCTGTGTGACATCTATGCCAGTTCTGAGAAGTACAAGGTAAGACAGTGCAAGTAGATCCCTGGCATGTATTCCATTCAGGCATGCCAGTAAATGGCAAATGCTGGCTGTGTAAGCTTCCAGCTGTCAGATATTGGGCCTGTCCTGTTCTTAACTGGAATTAATGGCTACGATTGACAGTGGGCATGGATGCATTGATGCTTGCTTTTATGTCATAAGTGTTCAGAGACACCCAGCCTAAGAATAAGAGTCTTAAACGTACAAGGCTTTGTTGTGAATGTGTGATCTAACCCAACTCTGTCCTTCCAGCAAGCAGAAGAATTGTACCACACAATGCTGAAGCGTTTTCGTCAGGAGAAATCCTTGTGGCTGAAATACGCCTCTTTCCTCCTGAAGCAAGGCCAGGCTGAGGCTACACACAGGCTTCTGGAGCGTGCTCTCAAGGCTCTGCCCACCAAAGAACGTAAGCCCTCTCTGCCCCAGCCTTATTGTGGACCTTAATGTAGACAGGGGATGGGCTGCTCTCTGATATCTCTGCCTGTGACAGCATTTGTAATACGTGAAAAGTGCAGCCAGCTGACTCTCAGGGGAGGGGAACTTTCAAGCTGGATGTCACTGCTAGATGCACCTCTGCTAAAGGCACCAAATAGAAATTGCTGTGATGCACAAAAAGCAAAGCACCCAAATCAAAGGCAGCTTTGAGTTTTACAGGCCTCCAGAAAAGTTCACTTTGTCTCTAAGCCCATGTTTCTGGGGCTGCCCATGGGTGCTGCATGATACGTTATGAATAGAAAAATAAACCTCTCTCTCCAGCAGAGAGCTGAAATGGGAAGTGAACTGTGACCTTCTGTCTCCCACTTTGATCCCACCTTAGTCCAGAGCCTCTTTACAACAGTCTCTTTTGTCTTTGGGTAGTGATGGTGTTGTGCCTGTGCCTGCCTCTGTTCTGTGTAATTCTCACTCTTGTTTGATCATGTGGAAGAGAGTTGCTGTGATACCCTAACATGTCATTACTTTTTCCAGATGTGGATGTTATTTCAAGGTTTGCACAGCTGGAGTTCCATTCTGGGGACACAGAACATGCCAAGGCCCTCTTTGAGAGCACCCTCAGCAGCTATCCCAAGCGGACGGACGTTTGGTCCATCTACATGGACATCATGATCAAGCATGGCAGCCAGAAGGAAGTACGGTGAGTTGTGGTGCAGCCGGCTGGGAAGGGGCAGAACACACCTGAAAAGAGCAGAGGTACCCGGCAGTATGAGGTTGTATAGGGCTTCCCACAGCGCAGCAAAAGGGATTTTTTTTTTTCACAAAAGTGGGGTGTTTTTAAGTGCTTATCCTTGCTGGGACTGAGGAGACCCCAAAGACCCCAAAGAGTTCCATAGGGCAGAGGGGAACTGACTTGTAAGTTGTGGCCTGCATGACAGAAACTAGAGGCCTTGCACTGAGGTTCACCTGTCCCTCTGCAGGGATTGCCTTGTATCTGAAGGGTGAGATCAATCTTGAATAATCAATCTTTGTATCTTGTAACGTAAAAATGGAAAAACATATTTTTTCCATTTCTTTTCCTGAGAGGTGACAAAAGGAAGTAATTTTCCACATCCACTTAATGAATCCATGGTCCAGTGCAGTGTCTGGATGTTTAAGTTGACCAGCAGCCTTAGCATACTGCAAGCAACTAGAAGGCTTCTTCTTAGAGATTTTGGCCAGTTGTCAGGAATCTCTTTCTTCAAGCACCAGCACTTCGCAGCAATTTCCCCTGAATGTTTCCCCGGACTTTCTGCTCTTTGTTAAAAGACAGGGTACAGGGCTTGTATTGTCAGAAACACAGTGACTTGAATCACTTTGGTTTCTTGCAGAGACATCTTTGAGAGGGTCATACACCTGAGTTTGGCACCAAAGAAGATGAAATTCTTCTTCAAACGCTACCTGGATTATGAGAAGAAATTTGGTACAGCAGAAAGTGTCCTGGCTGTTAAAAGAGCAGCACTTGAGTATGTGGAGACCAAGAGTTCCCTTGCTGACACCTAAGTGTGGTGCAAGTGAAAGCAGAGAGACTTGGCTTTCCATGCAGTGTGGGAACTGAGAAGTGTGGAGTTCTGCCGTGACTGCCCATGGACAGTGAGTTTCTGGAGAGTATTGGTCTGTGACCAAGCCAGCTTGGAAAGAACAAACAACTGAATGAAAAGAGTTGATAAATGTTTGCAGCTTTTTCCAGAAGTTACAAATAATCCTGGTCTGTTGATGACATGTTTTTAAATATAGACTGTTTTATAATCAAAAGAAACATCAGCCGTACCTGTTTTACTTTCCTGGGGAAATGCTGCAGTTATGACGTGCTGCTTCTAAGTACAGTAATGTCTTACAAAATTATTTTTCTCACTGTTAAGATGGCAGAGAAGATTCTTGTCTTTTGGATGAATTAACACTTCAAAAGATTTATCTCAGATGCCTTTGTGCTCTAGAAATTGGCAGAGCAACACTGGATTGTGGCATAGTTGAAGCTGGAAGGAACCTCTTGATGATGATCTTCAAGCTCCTGCTCAAAGCAGGGGTCAGCAAGACTAGGTTGCTCAGGTATACTCCCAGTTTGGTTTTGATTTCCCCAAGAATGGAGACTTCACAACCTCTCTGGGCAACCATCTGTTGTAACAAGTTGCTAGGGATTGATGACAGAAAAAATAGTGATTTTCAGTAGTCATTGTCTCTTAAGAGAAATCACTAAAGTCAAAGAAAAAAGTGATTTTTCTGTGCTGAAAAAAACATCCCAATATAACCTTCTGCTTGGAAAAAGCCAGGTATTTTGGGTACTTTAAAAAGCTGCCACTGATGTCGGTGCCTTATGGTCCATATCCTTACAATTCTGTATTCCTCTTAACTTTCCACTGAGATGTGGATATGATCAGCCCCATGTTTTAACAAAGGAAGAACTTGAGGCAAGGGGAAAACAGGGTGTGCAAACAGATCTGATTATGCTGTGTAGACCCTAATGAGTAGATGCCCAGCTTTGAAATACCAAACTTGAAGAGTTACTCATTGTAGGTACTCTAAACTCAAAACCAGAGCTGTGCAGGACCCAGCTCTTCTGCCTCTGTGAACGCCCATTGTTGGCAAGGCTGGATGATTCAGCATTTATTTCATTCCCAAGTCCTTTGGGATCCAGAAACAAGTCATTTCACTTCTTGGCCCCAGGGAGAGCAGGGTGCTGTACTCAGATTTTGCTTAATGGTCTTGTAGTGGAGGAGGCTGATTGCAACATCCAGTAGCAACTGCTGCTTGTTTTAAAGAACACAGCTTCAATGATGGTGGCTCTTTCTTTTGGTTTAATTAGTTGCATAATAGAACATGTAAATAAGCGTTGCAATAAAAAGCAAGATCCCTCAGAGGTATTGTTTCTTCTTCACTACTGGGGCTATTACAGTGTCTGTAGTAGGCAGGAGAAGTGAAAGACCTCTGTGTAATTCTCTGTACTGGAGGAGCCTGGTTTGAAGCCATCTTGCTGCTGGGAGCTGTGACCTGTGGGCTGTTCTGTGATGGGATTATTGTTGGTCTTTGGAGGAAGAGTAGGGGGTGCGATCCAGCATGCCAGGAAGATAGGTGGCTCAATTTTGCTCTTGGCATTTCAGTGAAAAATCTAACCTGGCTGCTTGTGCTTGTGTGTAAAACCATCTGGGTTAATGTTCCTCACCTCAGCATTGTCACTGGGGGACACTGGGTGACAGGAACAGCAGGGATATATTCCTGAGGGTGCTGATGTGCCAGGAGAGGCAGAAGCCTGGGGCTGTCTCAGTGGAGACTACGCTCAGAGTTGCAGAGAGGAGAAAAACCAAATCTCTGCAATTGCAAACAAATTTCTGAGTGTAATGTCTTGCTCCACTCCTCACTGACAGCTGTCCACTCAAACATGCCTCTCCAACAAGAGGGAGGGAAAACAGCCAAGCTGGACAAGCCCGTAGCCCATCCCAGCACATGGGAAGAGAGTGTATTTCATACAAGAGAGGATGTAAACAGAACAAAAGATGGTTTGTGCTCATGGTTTATTCTTAGGATAAAAATCCATTCTCAAGCATTACGTTTCTTGCCCCTTTCCTTCAAAGGAGGGAAGGAGAAGAGAAGGAACCAGAGTGGAGGTGGTTCAAAGGAATAATTAGGACTATCAAGGAGGAAGGCAAGGGAAATAAAGGAAGTAAGAGGAACTCTGCTTTGTTTCAGCAAGTTACCTTGTGTCTGCTGGCTGTGTGGGGGTGGCGTGCGCAGCTGCATGTTCGCACTCGAGGGCCAGCATGAAGAAATGCAAATGAACTCCCTTTCATCTCAAGTTAATGCAATTTCATTTAACTTCCATCTGATTATTTCTGTGGATTAGTTGATGGTGAGGCTGAGAGCCAAGCCTTCCCACAAATGCAAAGCAAATCTGTGGAGAGGCTGAAGAGGGATCCTGGGATGCCTCGCCCATTAAGCGGTGTTCCAGCCTCTTTATGTGAGGGAATAGCCTGCAGCTCTTTTTTGCAAGACACCATACTTGTCAAAAGCCTTTTAAATAATTTTCTCTCCTTCACTGCAATTGTGTATCCTGATATACAAGATTTGTGCTACTCACTGCAAGAATAACTAAAAAGCCATGTTACTAACTTTTAATATGTGTTAATGCTTTAAAACATTCTAGGATGATCTGGATAGGAGAGGATCTGAATCTTTAATAGAAAGGAAAAAAAAAGTTCCCAGTCCTTGAGTTCAAAGGGAATGTTAAATTATGCCTTTTATACCCCCCTGAAAAAAACTCAAAAGGCAATGAAAAATAACTCTCATTTAATAATTTATTTCAAATCTCCTTGTGTGTAAGCCCCTCTGAGTTCTGTGGGTTTGAGCTGTTTTTTGAACAACTTAAGGCTTTTTGGTAAATGGCACAGTATAAAAGGAAATTGTGTCTATAACGGAACAGTTCAAGTAGGAAAATCAAACTTCTCTGTCATGCCAGCTCTTTAAACAGTGTTGGGTACACAGGATTGACCCCTGGGAGGAAAGGGACTGTGCAATGCCAGAGGAGCAGCCTTGAAGCCATAGTCACACAGTGTCATGGTGAGGGTAGTAATTTTACACCTTTCTGGTTTTGCTTTCCCAGAGTATGGCCAAGTCCATAAAAGAGACGTTGCGCTCCGGGGGCCAATTAAGGCAGTGGAAAGAGTTTTAGAAAATTCAGTGGTAGATGGGTAGGGAGAGGGCTGCTCCCCCATCTTGTTCCTCCTGTCCCCTTGTTGCTCCAGGGCTGCAGTCCCAGTGCAGCAGATGGGTGATGGGTGAATGTAATGTGCTCTTTGGGCTGGCAGCTTTCTCATCTCCTTCCCTCTGAGAAAGATGCTCCATTAATACAACTGACTAACCACAGATACATGGTATATACACTATATGTATGTTTATACATTCATTTATGTAAAGCTCATTCTGGTTGAGGTCGTCCTGCAGCTTGTAACTCAAACAAAGGACTCTCATCCGATGGTTGGATGAGAAATGCAATGAGATACAGACAGTGCTGTGGGTACTGATTCCTCTCAGTCTCCACCTCGTTACCTTGCCCCAAAGCTGTTCTGCTGATGGTGCCTTCTCTGGGTTTATAAACTCATGGTGGCAACCATTTGGGCTCATTAGAGATTGCCAGGCACTTTAGTAAGAACAAAGGGAGTTTGGTGTCTTACCCAAATTTCAACTTGGTAATTACAAAGTGCCTTTTGGAATACCAGGAATATTGGTGATTCTTCCTGCTTTAGTCTCTCAGTTATTTGGTGTGTGGCTGTTACTGACCCATTCCTTCCCAGATGCTATTGCACCTTCCTTGCCTCAGGCATTTACCCACTGCTTCATTCTTTCACCTGCACTGTAAAGTCTGTAAAGTGCTCTGGGACCTGCCTGTGTAACAGGCCTCACACAAGTGTGTAAGAAGATATCAATGTCAATAAAACAAAGAGGTGTGGGATGGCTGGGGCTATCCCTGCTGTGGGCGAGACAAGTGGGACTGCAGCAGTCACAGTGAGAAATGTGCCCATCTCTTGCTCCCCAAGGCTTCTGCTGGTGCATCAGGCAGTGGGCTGCACTGGCAGCCTGGAGGTAAGGGCTGCATCTGCTCTTTGCTCCCCTGTGTCTCTGGGAAGAGCAGTGAGACTGTTGTCTCCTAGGGATGGGTTCCCCAGCTCAGGGTATTGCTTATCAGTCTCTGCCTTGAGGCTGTTGATTCCTGTTTACCTGCTGATAGAAGTAATCCTGCTGGGAGGAATGTTCCCAGTGCATCCCTCAGCTGAGCACTGATACTGGAAGGCCTGCCAGGCAGTCTGGGGAAGTCCTGCTGGTGCACATGTCTTAGGAAGCTAAAAACAGCAGTTCGTGGCCTTCTGGGGTTGGCCCGTTCCCTTCCACCCCTTTGGCCCATTTGTGGAGGCGGCTGTAGAGGGGGAAGCCCTTGTTCTCTCGGTAGATGTAGACACCTGTGATGGCATTCCACTGGGGACTTGGCTGGACGCCCTCCACTGGGAACTCCTGCACCAACTCCTTCTCCTCCTTGTCCAGTGCCACAAAGCCAAAGAATTGTTTCACATTCTTGGCTGCCAGGATCCTGGAGTGGACCTCGGCCGTGCGTCGGAAGAGCTTGTCCTCGTTGGAGCGGTACTGGGCCCAGTAGGCCTCCTGCCGGTAGCTCAGCGGCGAGCAGCAGTGCTTCAGGCACTTGGTGAGGAAAACCAGGACCGCAACAATGCCGATGAGCAGCCAGCCGAAGAGCTGGGAGAGAAGAGAGAGGCTGCGTTAGGACATGGCAAGGCGGTCTTACCCACTCCCTGTGGCTTCCTCCCTGGTGTGCCTACCTGGGACTCGTATCTCAGCCTCCGTGTCACCTCGTCCCTGAACTTGGTGAGGTTTGCCGGGACGTCTCTACAAGGGATCTTGGCCAGCACCTCGGCCCCATACTCAGCTGGAAACTTGTCCAGGGAGGATGGCTTGACAAACTCGCTGAGGGCACAGATGTAAGCTTCCCCACGTAGCAGCGAGATGACCGACCACGTGATGGGTGCCACGGACGCTCGGCCCATGATGGAGCCGAAGAGTAGGAAGGTGGCGGCAGCAGAAAAGTTCTTGGTCCCACGCTTGTGGCACTCGGCCACCAGGTTCCAGGTGTGGTTGTTCCAGATGACACCAATGAGGAAGAGGGCCAGGGCTGGGACACCAATGGCAGCCAGCCCATAGATGTAGTTGCGGGCAGGGGAGCAGGGGCAGTTGAAGGCAACGACTGAGAAGAGCTCCTCGCTGCCCACCGTGCCCAGGGCCACCAAACCATTGAAAATCATCACATCTTTGCTCTTGAAGAACAAGGAGAGGAAGCGGAAGTTCTCAGCGATGAGAGCGGCCATCTCGTCCGAGGGCTGAGAGGTGTGTGCTGCAGTGGGGGCTGTGCTGGCTCAGCCCCCAGCACTGAGGAACACTCCAGTGGGGGATGAAATGGCCTGGTGCTACCTGAGGTGCAAGGAGCTGTTCCAGGAGCAAGACACCTTCGCTGATGTCCCTTCCTCCCACCTGGTGTCCCAGCCTCTGGAACTGGTTGTTGATACCAGGGATACTTCAAAAAGGGGCTGAAAAGTGACTTCACCTAAGCAATATGTGAAACCTCATCTATTTTAGTTTCCAACTAAGCCCTCCAAAAGCTTCACTACAGCAAAGATGACAGGTGGGGCATCTGTTTCTGTGCCTTTCAATTGCACGTTTGTCCTCTTTCCTTCTGTTCAGTCTTAGTCACCTCTCACAGAGGCAATTATTGTCAGCATCACTGGCAAACCCTTGATGATCACCAAACCTGCAATGGAGGAGGACACCATGTTACTGGGAAAAGTGGACCAGAGCACTGGCACTAGGATGTGTCCCCAGCCCTGCCACTGACTCATGCTAGCCCAGCCACATGTGGCACATGGGTGCTGGGGTTATGCTGCTTTGAAGGTGCTCTGTGTGGCTTTTGCTCCCTCTTTAGAGCTGATGAGTTAATACTTATTAATAGACGCAGGTATGTGATGAAGGCAGCAAGGGGTGCTGTGAGACATCCCAGCAGATTTGGGAGCACAGAAATGTGGCATGGGAGGCCCAGGCAGGAGCAGCCTTTGCTGAGAAGGGTGAAGGAATGCTTGCTGTTGGGGCTGTTGCTACCAGCAAGAGAAGTTACTTTCTGGGAAAGCTTATCCTGATGTCCCAGGATACAAACACCAAATGCTCACAGAGCTGGGACAGCAATTCTGTGTGAGCTTTTGCTAGGATTAGGTGTGTCAGGATGATCTCCCATCCTGCAGCTGATTGACGTAATTGTACTCCCTGACCTGGCCTGCAGTCCCAGCTCAGCCTCTTAATTGCTGCCCTGAGACTGAGCCCCTCAACCTGCAGCCTCAGTGCCAGAGATGCTCTTTGGTGCCCTTTGCCTGTGTTATACCCCACTGACAGGGCTGCAGGCACTGGGGGCCAAGCGGGGAAAAGCATGTTCCCTGATTTTTTTAAGGGCAGGGAAATACCTGGGGAATGTATCCACACTCTCTGCAGCGATGTCCATTCCCCCATCCCATCTTCAAGCTGGATTCAATTGATTTCTTAGCTGACTTTCCATCAGTGCTGCATCCCCACGGGTTTCTCCTGAGGAAGCCTCAAGCACCTTGCAAGCTCTGGGAACCCTCACTCCTGTGACAAAACCCACTGGCCTCAGAGGAACTGCTGTCACCAGGGTTTGCTGGAGACAGGAAACCAGGTCTGTTTCCTGGGTGCCCAACCAACCATCTCTGGCAGCTTGCACAGTGCTGGAAGTACCTGCACACATCTGGGGCTACCTGGGAGCCATGGCCCACAGGGCTGCCCCAAAGTCTTCCCTGGGCCACCTCAACTGCAGGGACAAGACTTCAGGGGCATTCAGGCAAAAGAGACAAAGATACTTTAATCCTTATGGTATTTTGCACAAGGCCTGCTCTTACACTGTGCTTTAAATTACTACTCTGCCTCAGTTCATCTACTGCCTCAACAAATCTTGGTTTACTCCCTTTCTCAATGGGGCAGGGGTGGGGAATGGGCAGAAATTTTGCCTCTGTTCTTTGCTGTGTCTAATCCCTGGCAATCCCTCTAAAGTCACGCTGTGATATTGCTGAGTTCAAATGTAAACAGCCCTTAATGTCTTCCTGCAGCTTCCCAGTTTTCCATATGCAAAACTCCCTCTGCAAAGGGGACAGACCAGCCTAAAACTGCCACCACGTGATGGGGAGCCAGGCCTCCATCTCCATGCTTGGTGGAAGTCCACGTTTGCAGCCAGATGCCAAGTCCACAAACTTGCTCTAGTTCAAGCATCTGTTGTTAGTTACCCACAAACAGCCCTGATAAACACAGCCCTGTAACCTTCCTGACAGAGCCTGGCAAATGGCGAAGCAAAAATCTGAGGAGCTGGCAAAGAGAAGTACTGGCCATTTAGAGGTTACCCTTCCTCTGCTTGGTAGTTATAGTCTGGGAGCGAGGGTTGGGTAGAAGGGGAGGAGAGAAGTTGTTTGCATCAGGTAAATTTTTAAGAAATTTAAATTTAATCTGTGTCTTTCCCCAAAATATATAGAAAAGCAAGAAAAAATTAGGTCACTTACTTGAAAAAGTTGTTGAAACCAGTTCTGGAGCCTTCTCAGCACTTCCTGTGTTTTTTCGCTCAGGCTCTGGTTGTGGGGGGTTTCCAGCAGCACACAGGGCTGTGCAGGAGTTGGGATGCAGCCAAGGCTGGTCTGATGGGCAAAGTGGAAGCTTTGGAAAACAGCCTTAACAGTTTGTGAAGGCTTCCTTATTCAGTTTGAAACATGCTCTCCGCTGTTGGCTTTTGGGAAGAGGGAGGAGGTTGTTCTCAGGCTCTGAGCTTGGGTGGGGCAAAGAACAGGCGCTTGGCTTCTGCTCTGAGCACGGCTGAGGTTGTGCCTTTAAGAACAAAAAAAAAAGGAAATGAAAAGCTGAGAGAATGAGTCACTGGAAAAAGCACATCGTGCTTTCTCAGACTCAGGATGCAGATGTGCAATGGCTGGCTGGGATGGCCAGGAGTTTGCCTGGAGAACGGCAGCGATGAGGCGCCTTGCAGGGGTGCAGAGGGGAAATGGTGGATCCCCCCCAGCCTGGGGCTTGGGTGCAGCCCCCATCGTCCCCAGGGGACGCCGTCATGCCGGTGGAACCACACCAAGCAGGCAGGGACGGCGCGGGAGGAGCCCATGGTCCCACGAGAAGGGACAGAAACTTCTGTTTTAGCACATGGGAGCTGGCTGAGCCAGCGGGAAGGCGCCCGCCTGGGTGGGTTTTTGGGGCATCACAAGCTCTGTGGGGAGCCGGGTTCCGCTTTCCCCCACGCGGGACCGAGCAGGCTGGGGGCTGAGCAGGGCCGGGGCCGTGTGTGCAGGGCTGGGCACAGCCTGATTTTTGGCGAGTGCGGTGCATTCCTGCCTGGCTCTACTTTTCCACTCGCTGCTTCCTCTGCTTGAGCGATGCCTGCGAGGCAGCCGAGAGCGCCTCACTTTCTCTTCGCTGCCTCCTCTCCGCCATCTGTCCCTCAGCTCCAGCTCCTGCCCAGCCTGTTGCAGAGGCCGGAGGCCCCCATCCTCCTTCCCCACCCTCCTTGCCGTCTTGTCCCGGGGGTTAAACGCAGCCCTCCCCAGAGAATGTCTTCAGCACAGGCAAATCTTCAGCGACACCCACGTTCCCCTCTGCCCCGAGTAAATTTAGGCTCAGCCCAGCGCCGGCAGTTCAGCCGATGGGAATTTTGGACCATCATCCCTCCTACCCCCAGATCTGGGGTCCCCGGGCGGGTTTTTGCAGCTCCCAGTTGTCTGGGTGCGGTGCAGCCCTCGGCACTCCCACACCCTCGGTGCGTGCCTGGGGCTGGCTCCCCTGCCGGCTTGGTGGGGGCCGTGGGGCTTGCTCCACGCTCAGAGCACTGCAAACAAGCGGGGTCAGCACCGGGACCACAGCCCGGCTGAAATCCCGGGGGCTGTGTCAGGCTCCCTTGGGAAGCTCTCCTCCCAAAGGCAATGAGCAGTGTCCCCAGATTCCAGCACGGACAGCAGAACCTGCCTGATCTATGAGGACTCTGCAACTGCTCAATTTGCTGCATGGGGGCAAAGCTCTAATCCTAAAAATCTTAGTTAAAACTCCAAGAGTTTCTCATTGCAAATGCATCTAGTTATTTTGATACCTTAATGGCTGTGCCATGGAGCCTGCCATCCCTCTGTGCTGCTCGCCGTCATGGGGGACTCTGAGCACACCTTTGTCAGCGAGCCACAAACAGCACCAAACTGCAAATAATAGGAGTGGAAACCACCTTTATCTTTTAATCTCCTTTGCTTTGTAAATCAGGTTTTGTGCCTATTAATTTCTGGGCAGGTGCATTAATTAAAGTTTGGGTGTGAAGATTAATGACAAAGCTATGTCACACTCCTTTCTCCTGGGAGTTGGCCAGATTCAGCCTGCCTGTGACTATGGGCTTGCTAAGATGCTCTCACAGCAGCCAGGAGAATTTCCTCATCACTTTGGTCCTTTGTTCTCTTCTTCCCAAAGCCTCTGTGGAGTTACACACTGATAATTAAGGTTTATGCAAATGACAGTCACCTCAGTTACTCATAATAAGTTGTTTGAACAAGAACACCACAGCAGAAATTTCAAGTGGATGAACATCTCAGAAGGGACGTGGCAGGGCTAAAACTTGTCCCTCAAAACGGGTTTGCTTTCTGCATATTTGTAATAAAATCAGGGCCACTGGGAAACACTCTTCTGGGCTGTGATTTCCATGGTCACCTCAAGGGCCTGGATCCTGTCATCCTCTGTTTCTGTGGAAGTGGGCAGCCACCTTTCTATGGAAGTGGGCAGCAGTATTGCGTAATGTTGGCAATGACTTCCAGGCTTCTCCTCTGAGGGCCAGCGCTGGCTGCTGCTGGGACCATGCACTGGCAAAACTCTTCAACTCACACAGCCTTAGCACCTCAGGCTTGGCCTGGGGGCTCTTCCAGTCCTTTTCATTGCATCCAAGTAAAGAAGCACCAACAGCTTTTGTAAATAGCTTTTCTAAATCCTGGTGTTTGAACACAGAGCTTGAATGGTAAGCCTGAATTATTTATTTGGCTCCTTAAACAAACACCCAGATGGGTTTTTAACAACAGACTTTGTGTCAGGGAGAGATACAGGAAAAATTGTAAGAACAAATTGTCCTGAGGCAGATTTGTGGCAGGGTGTTGGCCTGGCCCCCTCTCCACTCCCTGCTGCTGAATGCTAGCTGCTTCCCTCAAGGAGCATCTCTTTGGAATCCTCATTTAATGGTACCTGTAACACCAACCACACTGTTTCTGTCACACGTAGTGCGATATGGGATGTCTCTTCACTAGCTCATTGCTTTGGTCAAATTTATTTTAGGGCTTTTCTTGGCTTGGAAGCTGTGTGTCTGTGGGAATGTAGTGTGGAGGAGTAATGTGATCTTTTAGGGTTTCACAACTTGGCAGGAGAAAGGGGCAGTCTCAGCTTGTTTCCCCACCAGGGGATTTTTAATACTGCCTAAACCCACATGCCCTGCTCAATGCTGAGCACGTCATGAAAGAGAGGAAGTTTTGCACATCTGATAGTGTCTGTCTTGGCAATTGCCAAAACACAAACCTGGTGCTCAGTGGTGTGGGACACACGGCACATCTGGCTGCCACGTTGCACCCTTCAGCATCCCTGGGTCTCTTCCATCATGGCCTTGCAAAATTATCCTTCCTGGCACAAAACTCGTTATCTGAATCACCAATGCTGTAGGACTGGATGTGAGAGCAGATGGGATCACACTGGCACCACTGAGCCCGTTGGGTGCCTGTTCCCCTGCAGCTGCTGTGGCACTGGCCCTTGCCTGTGCCCTGGCTTCTGCCCTCTCTGCAGCCCATCTCACAAAAACGTGATTCTGCCTCTGCACAGGCCCGCAGGCCCTCACACCCAGCTGTAGTAGGCAGCTGTCTCTTTTCGGGGCGCAGAGGGGTGCGTGGGTGGCTGCCCTTCTCCTGCCCAGCCATTTCCAGTGGGGAGGGCAGGTGGGTGGAGGTGCAGTGGGGGCTTGCATCTGTGCCAGCTCTTCAGGGCCATGTTCATGGTGCCCTGGTCGGTGATGCCCAGGAGCTTCTCGGCAGCTTCCCCGGCATCAGCAGGGGCTTTCCTGGGCAGGTGGCAGCGAGCAGCCACCAGGTCTGTGCTCATGCCCTCAAAGAACTGCTGGATGCAGACCTTGGCAAAGCTCCTGGCGTGCTCCGCACACGTCTCATCGAACAGCTTGCGCTCAATGTCGATGTAGTGGGACCAGTATCTGCTCTTCAGGAAGGCAGCCTGGCTGAAGCAAGGCCGAAGTGATCTGACCAAGAAAGCCAGAGTGGTCATCAGCAGCACAAAGCACCAGCCCAGAGCCTGCAGGGATGAAGGGGAACCAGAGCTGTCATAGGCAGGCAGAGCACATGCCCAGCAGAACCAGCCAGCAGAACCCCCCTGGTTTGCAAACAAGCCCGACTCCACTTTAGGCTGTTTGACATTTGGCTGTGTTTACACTGCAAACTGGGCGAGGAGGCCCTATGAACCATTTGCACTGGAATTTTGTTCAGTGCATCCACATAGGCAGCACCTCTCACTTCTTGCCTTGTAGAGCATCAGCAGGCACTGACCATAAATAACACCAGGGCTGAATCCTGTGCCCAGCCCTTGGTCCTGCCTCAGATATGACAGTGCCTCACCTAGGTCTAGGATAGCCTGTGTCCTCTGACTTGCAGTATTGTCCCAGGTACTCCCTGGTTTATGCAGCTGTTTTAACTCTTTTTCCAAGCTGAACTTAGTAACATCTACTGTGAGTGAGCAGCAGTGAAAGCTCCCCTGTTCATGGGGTCTGACAGGAAGGGTGAGATGAGGACGGGGCCAGGACCAGTCTGTCTTGTTCACCATCAGTCTTAGCTGAGGCTGCCTCTAGGCTGTACTGGCAGAGCTCACGATGTTCAACCCTCCTGGAAATGCAGCCCCCTAAAAGAGCACCTGGAGGAAGAGGTTCTATGTGGGATCTCTTGTTTTTCAGCTCCCAATGCTTTCTAATTGGGGTCTGCCCAGGCAAATCTGCTTTGTGTCTTTGGAGAAGTCCCTGTGGCTCCATTTCTCTTAAAGGGGATAATCATTCCTGTCTGCCCTAAGGAGGTCAGGCAGAAGGTCTGCTTATAAATGGTAGTGCATGAGTGACAGGTGTTTCAGGTTATCCTGTCTCCAGCATGGCCAGGAGCAGAGGGCTTGAGAGGAATTAAGCACAGGACAAGTGGTTAGTGGCACATCTTCATTTGTGGTTCCCTGGGATGGCTAATAAACACACCCTGGCTGTTCCCATGCAGCGGCAGAGACAAGTGGCATAGGTGGTTATCGGCCCGTTGCTTGCACATGTTGTAACAAGAAACAAGAGCAACTGATGGATTATTGGAGAGGGTGACAACCTACCAGCCACTGAGTAAGATCCATCTCAGCCCCTTCTGAACTTGCTCTGAGTCAATACATGCAAATGGTTTGGCTGTCACTGCTCTGCAGCCCTGGGCTGCCCAGGTGGGAGAGGGGGCCAATTATCAGGATGACCTACAGCTACAGCCTCTGCACCACACTGAAGGCATAACCCCACAGAGCTGAGTCTGAACACCTTGTACCCCTGCGAAATCACCAGTCTCTCCTGCTGCAGCTTGATTTCAACGAGGAGATTCTGTTGAGGGAAGAGCTATGGCCACCAGTGAGGGCACAGCCATGGTGCCTCTTACCTGTGAGATGCAGCGCAGGTACCTGATGGCCACTTCGTTGGCAATGAGCTGCTGCCCATTGTAGATCTCCTTGCAGGGGATTCGGGCGAGGACCTGCTGTATCTCCCCCTGGGAGAGGTGGAGGTGGCTGGCATTGCCCAGGGTCTCCACAGGCACCGAGGTGCAGAAGGCACAGGTGATGCACTTGCCGTCCAGCAGTGTCACCGACACCCAGACCGCGGGGGCGATCATGGCCCGCTGTGCCATGGAGCAGAACATGTAGCGCAGCACAGCCGGGTCCTTCCCCCGCTGGCCCTGCGGCCGCCTCCACTCCTCTGCCAGCATGGAGATGTTGTTGTTCAGCACAAAACCCAGCAGGAACAAGATGAAGGGGGGCACCAGGAGGATGCCCAGCCCATAGGCCAGGTTGTAGTATGGCAGACAGGGGCAGTTGAAATCAAAGGCTGAGTACATCTGGGTGCTGGCAAGGGCCATGATCCCACAGATGCCGTTCATGAAGGACTCTTGGTTGGACTGGAAGAACTGGAAGATCATCCGAAACTTGTCCATCTTCGCTTGATTCCTTCCTCCACCAGGGTCCAAGCTGTGGCTTCAGTCTATTTCATTCTTTCAGATTTCCTCTTCAAAGATGGCATCACTAAGTTTCTGTGCAGTCCACTGTTTCATTCATGCACTCTTACAATCCCACTATTTAAAGCAGAAAATTAACTTTTTTTTCTGCTGATTTTGCTGCCTACAAAAGTTTAGAGTTTGCTTCCTCCTGCTCTTCTTTGGAACTGGGACCTGGGTTGTTTCTGGTTTGCAAAACCTGATTTCATGCTTCTCCACATCCCCATTTCTGCAGTCTCCCAGCCACCAGCTCTCTTTGCTGGAGGGTGCAGGTGTTACCATGGCTGTGTCCTCCCCAGATCACTTTGTGCCCTGGACAGAGTTGGCTGATTGGTCTCTGTGAACCTGCTTGCAAATGCAGGGGGTGGGTGCTCCTCCCAGGACTGAACGGGACACCCCACCTCTGCAGTGCTGGCACACTGGAAAAACTGGATTCCGGAGCTTTCCCCTTCCCTCCGTGTGAGGCAAGCACCTTGCAGGTCTGCCAGCCCCTACTTCTGGACCTGCTTCACTGGGATATACCTCTTCTTTTTTATTCTGCAGAGGGAAGGGAAAATAAAAGGAAAACTAGAGGAAGGAGAGGTAACAGTTAGGCTGGGCTTGGCTTCCACAGCACAAATCTAAAAGAAGTGGATGGTGTTGATGGTGTTCTCCTGCATCTCAGTTCCCAGTTCACAAAGCAGCCTTGGTGCACTCAGTTGCTCCCTCAAGCTGGCCAGAAGATGGGGGATTACTGGGACTACAAGTGGCTGTAAAACAGATGGCGACAATTGCTCAGTCGTTCCTGTCCAGGCACCACCTGAGCTGTTCAGGTGAGGATCAAGATACATCTCACTGGGCACCAGTGTGACTGCAATGGTGGCTGTGGGACATGTCACCAAGGGAAGCTGTACGTAGGTGGGTGGCACACGGAAGACACAGGAGAGGTACTTTCCCCCAGGGTTTTGCAGTGTGTCAGTGCCGAGCTAGGAAGCCAGACCAGGAGGTTTGACCATTAGTCAGTGCTGCAGATTCTGAGTCTGCCCTGCACCAGTGCTGGGGCTCAGCTGATTATGCTGAGCTCACCTTGAGATGCCACCGCAGAGGTGAGCACAGAGCACGTGGGTAATACCTGAGCAATCTTAGCTCTTCCTGCTGTGGAGAGGTTAATTGCATGATCTCATCAAATGGGAAGAGATTTTGCTGCATGAATATAGATGAGGCCTATTCTATTGCTAGCTAAGACCTCAGACTGGCTTCTCTATTCACCTGGCAAGTGGCTTTTTGAAGGGCAGTTCACATCAAAGCCTGCATGAATCAACCCTGTAAAAAGCTGAGAGCTTTTTGATCTCCAGGAAAACCCTGCCTTTTATTAACATGAATGAAGAGCCTGAGCCTGCTTGGTGTACAGCACTACAGCTCTCACTGAAGCCAACAATAGGTCAGTGGGAATCAAAAAAGAGCCCATAGAAGACAATGCCTGGGTCTTTCTTTCCATGTTGCCTTGTTAGGAAGGACTTTGTTTTCATGAACTTCCCAACAGAAAGTTCACTCTATCTGACTTGCAAGGGAAGGCAGAGCTGATGATTCCTCCCAAATCCCAACTTATTTGTGCTGTGGAAACCCTGTCCTGAAAGAGATGGTACATGCCCAAGTCCCTCCCTGGACCTGGTCCTGCACCTACACACCAAGATAGACTCTAAGGTGTGGAGCTGAGGAGAGCTTTGCATGTCCCAGTCAGTGTAGGATATAGAAAGGAGTGATGTAAAAGCAGGAACAATTCCCATCAAGAGAGTTTAGGAAGTGACTGGGGAAGGTGTCTTTGCAGTCAGCTCTGCTGTTTCACAGGCTCTTGGCAGGTGAGGATCCCTAAGGATGCTGGGCATATCTGCAGGTCAGGCATCACAGCAGCCCTGAAAGACTGACAGCCACTAAAGTTTGTGAATGACCCTCTCTGCCCCAACTTCCACAGGAGGGTACACACTTAATAGAGCTGGTGGGAAGAGACCTCTGGAGATTTTTTGGTCCACCCACCACTCTCTGCACAAAGCGTGTTCAGGCTCACATATAATCAGGATGTGACTGCTTCCATAGATGGAGGTGCCATAGACTTTCTGGGCAAGCCTTTCCATCACCCTCAAAATCAATGTTTTCTTCTGTTTAAATGGAATTTTCCTGCATTTTGGGTTTATTGCCTCTTGTCCTGTCATAGGGTGCCAGATACCTCTTTCCACAATGGAGAAGAGTTCTTGGGTTTAGAAGGAAACACAGCAGGAGACTCAGGGGGGCTGGGAGGAACGAACACCCATGGCCTCAGCCAACTGGAGCTACTCCATGACCAGACCAGACTCTCCCAGCAGCATGTTAAACTTTGTAGATCTTCAAAATCCATGGCAGCCCCCTTAAACCCTCCTGTTTTCTATCTCCTGGTACAGATAACAAATCTGTTCCTCATCCCCCTTTTAGTCTTTCATATTTTGTGGCCACACTGGGATGACTTAAAACCTGAGAACATGGAAAGCAGCATGCAAATGGAGCTACAGACCTCAGCTCTGAGCATCTTAGGAAAATACCAAATTTGACTAGTATGGAATAATGAGTCCAAACTGAGCTGCTATGTGATGTCCTGTCTGATAAAAGTAAACCAGAGACACAATTCAAAGTGCAATGCTGATTTCAAAGAAAAGCTCAGAAGCTCCCTGGATCTAAAGAGCTCCTGGGGAGAAGACCACTGTGTTTTTCCCTACCAGCATGGGCCACAGCTGGCTCTGTGCACTCTCCTAGCATATCCAAGGGAGCTCAGGGATTCATCCAGATCTGATTTTGCTATGCAAATAAGAAAAGCTCTGCAGCCTGTCCCTCTGCCCCCTGCAGCTCCTGACTGGGCTGCAAAGGGGTGCAGCTGCCCATGGGTGAGTTATGGAGTTATTTTTGCCTCCCAATGTTTTACCCAGTACATCCTCATTCTTTGGCCTGTGCATACAAACATCCTGGGCAGGAGGTGACCCACCTGCCAGCAGCTTGACAAGTAAATTTGGGGGATTAAGATGCATTTTTATTTTGATCCCTCATTTTGGATTTAGTCCCAATGTGGTGGCAGGTTCCTCTGCTCCTATCCCACCCTCTTCTTTCCTCCTGGAAGCCCTGCTTGCCCCAGCTATCCATGCACGCCCAAGGCGATATTTCTTCTTCACTCCCACCTCCCCCCAGCCCCTCCACGTTGCACCTCTCCCTCCAAGAGACAAAGTAGGCATCAGTGTGAGGTTCAGCCTGGAGGAACAGATGTGTCTGTTCTGGGTTAGTTTGCAGTAAAGACTTTAATGCATCCAAGCAACAGCACTGGACAGAAGTACCAGTCAAACTGGCACCATGTACAGTGGGGGCTGGAAAAGGCAGGTGAGAAAGCAATTATCATTAAAGGCTCAGAGATAAGGTTACATTCAAACAGTTTTGAAACTATGGATGGAAATGCCCAAATAGGTGTTGCAAGGATGATCCTCTGGATAGGTCAGTTTGTACTCAAATCTAGCAGGGGAGTGTCGCTTTGATTTTTTAAGATCTTTTAGCCTTTTGATGTTTTTCATTCTTGTTGCAAACTTTCTCACACACTTACTGTAAACAATTCATTGTTTTGCATTCTTTCATAGAGGTGGAGAAAATTGATGGATTGGTAGCTTGTCCAGTGTCATTGGAGAGGTGGCACTTTCACCCTCCAATCTACTGTCACTTTTGTAAAACTATAAATATTGGAGTCAAAAAAATAAAGCTCTCTTTTTCTCCCTGCAGCTGCAGCATTCACGCGTGTGTTTTCTCGTGTCCTATAGTGACAGGGGAGTGTTTAAAGTCTGTGTTCAGACTTCTCAGGCAGAGTCAGTGTGTCTTTCTGTGGCTTAGCACCAGTGCTTACAGCAGCTACCTAAACCCCAGCATAGCCTCGTGGTTGTGTTTTGCAAAGCCTCCATCTCCTGTTCGTTCTGCAAATCCAACCCAGTCCAATCCTTATTCAGAGGTGTCTTCAATTAAAGTTATGTTGCTCTGTGAATTTCAGTGTGTTGCCAATATTTCATTTTTAAAATGCATGGAAGTATTGATGGGTTGTTAGAGGAAGGCAGAACAGTTTGGCAGCTGGGCTGGGGGCAGCCAGAGCTCTCAGCAGATGGGAAGACATAGGAGGTGGTTTTGCCTTTTTAAGTAAATATGTTGGTGTGGTACTAAGAGAGTTACCAATTAAATAATTTCTGTGTCAGTTCTGATAACCCTTTGAACCAGGTTTCACTGGACTTGGCAGGAGCTCCTCACACCTCTGTGTGTGTATGGTTTGTGTATGCAGCCAGATGTTGCTGCTGTGGTTAAATCCTTCCTCAAGCCAGAACACTTTTATCACAGCTGTAACAAGGTGCAAACTCTGATATGACAAAAGTGCCCCACAGGGCCCTTGGCTGAGAAATGTCATTAACAGTGACTGCATCTGGGACCCTTGGACTCTCAGAACTAGCTGACTTTGGGGGTTTTGCTAGGCATGCCCTGGAGTGGACCCTTTGAGTTTGCAGATTTGGAAAGAAGGTATGAGCACCACTGTCATCTGCCCACTAGTCCTTGCTTTGTGCAGAGGTTTGGCAATGCTCCTTCTGTGTCTGCAGGACAAAGCCCCCTTTACACACTGGTGTGCTGGGGGAATTTGGAGTGGGTGCTGGCGTTGTCTGCCCGAGGCAGAGAGGATCTCTCTTGCACCAGGGGATGCCTCTGGTGTGCCTGGCTGACATCCAGGGGAGGTTTCTCATAGTACCACGTTTTCAGGAGTTTGTTCACCTGGTCCTGATCTGTGATACCCTGGAGAAGATCTTCCCCTCCTTCAGCCCCCTCTCCCTCCCTAGGCAGGCTGTGTAGTTTGATCTCTTGCCGCATGCTTTCGAAGAAGTGGAGGATGCATTGGTGAGCAAAGAGCCGGCTGTGCTCACAGCAGGTTTCCTCAAAAATCTTTTGCTCAATGTCAATGTAGTTGCTCCAGTGACGTGCCTGCAGGAGGGTGGCCTGGTTGAAGCAAGGTCTGAGCCAGCGGGCAAGGAAAGCTGCTATAATAAGGATCAGCAAAATGCTCCAGCCAAGTGCCTGTGTGATAAGAAAGAAGCAGTGAAACAGGAGCGAGACAGACACAAGGACAGGCACAAGCTCTTTGCCTGTATCAGTGAGACAGGGAGTTTGTGTGGCTGGAGGGGAAATGTGATGCATCTGGACTCCTGCTTTTGATCTGTCCCTGTAGTCCAGCACCCCATACTGCACCCAGAGGGTTGGTGTAACTTCCTCCTAGAGAATATGGGATATTTATCTGTGCATGAATCATTCAGTAAGGATAACTGATTGCAAAGTTGCCTGGAGCAGACAGGCATTTGCTATGAGCATAGGAGTACCCTGGGGAAAGAGGACTTTAGTGCTGTCCTTTGGCATTTCCTTATCTCCAGTGATCTTCTTCTGCCACCTACCCTAACTCCAGGGTCCAGGAGTCCCCACAGCAGTGTGAAGACAGCCCAGACTATGGGCAGTTCCCTTTGATAAGAAGGAAGGGCTTGTTTTCAGTGACCTTCCACCAGTCCCAATGCCTCATCTGGCACTTCTATACCAAGAGCTGAGGCTAGTCAGGGCTCCACTCTCCATTGTGCCCTGTTCTATTGCTCCTGAGCAAGGTGTTTTCATCTGTCTAAGCTTGCACTGTCCTTAAAACAGTGGGTCCTGTCTGCAGAGTTAGCAGTCAGAAAGCTCTTTTGACTGAACAGGGCTTTAGGAGACACAACATCTTCTATTATCTGGGTTTAGAAGCTGCTGGTTCTTCTATTAAACCATTCATAATTTCTTTCCTTTACCCTACCTGACTCAGGATTATCACTTAGGATAGCAAAGTTTGGAGGCAAAAAGAAGCACAGAGCAGCCTTGCTCCTAGCCTGACCACAATGAAGTGATGGCAAATCAGGGAAGAGCAGGAGCAGATGCCACATGCCTGGTCACCTCACCGACATGAAAGGCTCTGCCAGCAGTGACCCACCTGGGAGCAGCAGCGCAGGTACCCGGTCACTGCCTTGCGGGACGTGTTGTTCCTCATGAGCTCGTCATCCTTGCAGGGTACCTTGGCCAGCAGCTGCTGCACCTGCACTGTGCTCACATTGGCAAAGCCCACAAACTTCTGGGGATCCATGGAGCCACTGAAAGCACAGATCAGGCATTTGCCATCCAGGAGGGTGACTATGATCCAGACGACAGGGGCAACCATGGCTCGCTGCATGATGGAGGAGCACATGTACCTGGAGCACCAGAGAGAGAGGTGAGTGGGTTAATGCTGGGAACTTTCTCCTCATCCAGAGCCCTGAGGGATGCAGGCTGTCCTGTGCCAAGCAGTCTTTCCAGACCCAGGGAACTGACTCCCAGGGCTGCCTTCAGCATTGCTCCAGCTGATGCTTCTTCTGCTCTGGGATGTCTTTGTTGGTTCTGCCTCTCAGTGAAACCTGCACTAGCACAAGGCAGTGCTCTGTGTGCTGCCTGCACTCAGTGCACAGTCCCCTCACCATGTGCTTGCCTTGACTGTACCCTTATGTCTCCCATGCACAGATCTTTGTCAGTTCTCCCTTGTCTTGCAGATTCACACTTCCTTTTCTCATCAGTTTCAATCTGGAAAATCCCCTTTTTTCTGCAGCCTTTCTTGCCCCTCTCTGAGCCAACCTGTGTACTGCATAAAACTTCACATATATGGAATATTATTCTCCTCACCCTTCTACCAGTACGAATTAGTAAGTGGAGTGAGACCATGAGGCTTTTGATAAAGAATGACCGTGAAGAAAATGCCACACCTTATGCATATTTAAAAGGAAATGCCTGATGTTTTTGCACATGGAAGCCCCAGAAGACACCCTGTGAGTGCATGACTGGGCAGCAGCAATGCAGTTTCCCAGGGTGGTGGCATAAGCCCAGGTATTGAGGCACTCCTGCTTTCCTTATTTGGGATGAAATGAGCCTGCCTTAATTTCTGCTGGATGTAAATGCATTTCCCATACCCCTTCCCCTCCAGGGTCATGGGGAGAGGCCTCAGGAGATAAGCTTACAAGAAAATTAATCTACCAGGAGGATCAAAGCTATGGAGAAAGACAGCTAAACAGGAGGTGAGAAGAGGGATGCCACTGCCACTGCAAACCCCACCTGATGACAGCTAGGTCCTTCTTCCTGCGCCCCGGTGGTCGCCTCCACTCCTCCAGCATCACCAGGGACTGTCTGTTGAGGATGAGGCCACACAGGAAGAGGATGATGGGGGGTACAAACATGATCCCCAAGCCATATGCCATGTTGTACTGGGGCAGGCAAGGGCAGCTGAAGTCAAAGCTGGTGTACATCTTTACACTTGCCAGGGCCAAGAGCCCACAGATCCCGTTCATTACAGACTCTGAGTTGGACTGGAAGTACTGGAAGATCATCCGGAAACGGTCCATCATGTTCTTTTGGCCAGGGGTGCTCCTCCTGGGAAATCCCTGGGCTGCCCAGAGGGGCCTGTCTCCCTCTGTCCCTCCTTCTGCTGCCACAGGGCAGGGGATGCAGCTCAGCTCCCAGTCAGCAGGAGGATGAGGATGGAAGAGAGCTGCTGTGATAGGGGGAGCACCCAGTGCTGGGGCTTCCCCACTGGCACACGGCTCTCACAGGTCTGTCTCTCACCCAATGCAGTTCCAGGCAGTTGGTAGCTTTTCTAGATGAGCTGATGGATACAGCCTCCAGCAGCCTTTTTTATCACCTTGTTTTTAATTTTCAGGGCTGTCCCACATGGCAAGCAGTCACAGCCTCCAGTAGTGCCTGGTCCCTCCCTCCAGGAGATGGTAACTCTCTATGGAGAGCCATTGGTGGATGCCTGCGAGCTGCTCTCTCTGCTGATTGAATCCTGTGGAGTGATTCACTGCCCAGGAGAAACCAGGTAAATCAAATGAGCTCATCTGTGTTCCTGCTGCTGCCCCACTTCTCTTTGCATGTCCCCAGCCCTGTGTGGGGCAGGGGGGAAGGCAGGGAGCACACACCTGGCTGCAAGTGTGCTGCAAGCTCAGATTTCCCTATGAAAATGGGCTGAAAGGACCAACCCTCTAGTCAAGAGGATGTGAGAATCGATAGCTTTCAAAGCCTGGAATGGCACCTGGGGGCAAAGGCTGCTCTTGGCTCTGCATGCTATATATACAGGGATATTTGTACCATAGGACACCCATGTCTGGGACTCTTGCACTGGGGCACTTCTGGCTCCCCATCAGAGGGCATGATGCAATCAGAGCAGCTGGTTTTTTTGTCCCATGGGACTGGGTTATCATCTTCATCATCTTTTTGTCTCAGAAGTTCATTTTACAGATAAATACAAGTCATTGCCACAGAAGGAAGTTCTGAGGTTTTTTCCTGACATATTGAACATAATTTTCCTCTCCCCAGCTTTCCTCTCAAAACGCTTTCAGATTTCTTCTCAGCTCAGGTTTCTAAATGCATTCAGGAAAGGGGGAGGGAAAAAGGGTGTTACTTTTAACTATTTTGTTAAAAAAGAGAGGAATTATCTCCACTGAAGTTTCCTATCTGCCAGCACTGGGGTTTCTGCCCATGCTGTCTCCCACTGCAGGACTGGTTGCCTTGATGGGATCATGTTGAAAGGATCAGCAGGGAGGAGGTACCTGTAGTTGTTCACAGGCATATACAGATGAATCACAGATGAATGTCATCTCCTCCAGTCTGAACAGCCACTCGCAGAGTTACTTTAATGAAATACATTTGCTCCAACCATAATATTTGTGCTCTCCTTTACCTGTGAGTGAATTGCCTATTAATGTTCATCCATCAGCAATAAAAACCCCTGGCTAACCAGCTCATGCTTCCATTTTGCCGTTATAGGACATCAGGACCCCTCTACATTGCTGTTATAGGGCATCATGACCCCTGGCTGAACTCCACAGTTGATTTTTAGCCAGGGTGCAGCCGTTCTCAACTGCTTCAATACTCAGTGGGTTTCTCATTTAATGGCTTACATTTATGCGCTGACTCGGCTTCAGAAAGTTTTGTGCGCTCTCTGTAGAAAAATTACTTTAGAAAAATCATTTTGCCTTTCTAGCTCTCCTGGGCAAAAACATAGTAAAGGCTAAACAGTTCCTTACAGCTCAGGAAAGTAAGACGTAAAAAGAGTAGGAAAAATCCTCTGGACAGGACAATTTACAAGGGAATTTTACTTCTCCCAGGTGCCATGTCCTGACCTGGATGTTAGAGGTCTGTAAAGGATGCCTCAGGGTAATCACTGTGCTCTGTTGTGATTGGGATGTCACCAGAGATTCAGAGCTGAGACGTAGAGTTGTTAAACTGTAGAAGAAAGGGAATATTCCTGAACTTGCAGAGAAAGACATGCAGAGCTTCCTGGGGAAAGAGAGAAAGGCCTGTTGAGGTAAGTAAATTGCTAGAGATGGACAAGGGTTCAAAATGTTTCTCAAAATTTATCACATTTGATTAGTCAGTTCTTAGGGCAAAATTAAGAGGAAACAAGTATTAAAATAATCTATCTCCTGTCCTGCATCAAGTGGACCAACCCAATATCCCCAGCAGTGTAGTCACCCTGCTGAGCCTGCTGTGAGGCTGCCTGCAGCTCTCAAGGGCACCATCCTCAGAGGAAGGCAGCTGCTCCTTGATAGCAAATCTCCAAAACCATGCTGGAAGCTGTTGTTTCTCAGTGCATCTTTTGGAGGGCCATGTTAAACAACCCTTTGCTTCTGCCTCAGCATTGCAGAACACAGTGCAAAGGAGGGAGCCTCCCTGCCTTGCCCCTTCATGGGAGTAAAATACCAGCTGTAGGCTTTTTGCCTCAGGAGAGGGTGGTGGGTACAGGTGTGAGAAGTCCCTCTTGCTCTGGGGACTATCATCTGGGGATGATTTCATCACCAAAACTGGTCATTTGAAATAGGGTGAGTTCAGCAGAAAGGTGTGGTTGGTGCTGTGCCTGAGCTGTGATCCGGAGCAGTGCTGATGCTGTGCAGGTGTGGCTGCTGGGGGTGTGCACACCCAGAGCAAGTCCTTATCCTTGTGTTTTGGTGAGGAGCAGAGGCCAGCAGTGCAGGTCACACTCCAGTCTCCCTTTCCTCTGCTGGGACTGGACCATCTTTCCCACAGGAAAGCCAGTGTCTAGGACCAGACATTTCACCATCCTGAAGCTTGCTCTGCAGGAAACTGGCCTTTGCCAAGAGGACTTTTCCCAGCAATAGGGAAGGACACACAGGGCTCCTGCAGGAGCACTCCTGGCCTGTGGCATGGGAGGTGATGAGTTACCTCACTGGGAGCCATTGGCAATTGTTTATAACTGACAAATTATTTAATTACCTGGACTGAATTTTTTTCTGTCCTGAATATGTGCCTCAGGCAAAACATATTTAGAAAACTGTTACATGGGTTGGTTAACTGTTCCTTAGATGATGTAAGGGCATTAAAAAAAAAGCACACACACACACACAAAGCAAACAAAAAGAAAAAAAGAACTTCTTTTCCCTTTTTAAAAACATGGGGTTGTGCTATTGACCTGAAAATGCAGAGCAACTCTGACACCCACCTAGAGGCACTGTCCTGCTCTTATGGGTGCTGCAGTCAGGGTACCCCTCGAGCAGCACAGGTCACTGAGCTGTCACCCTGCTCATTTTTGTGCCTCTGCTGCTGGATGATAAATTAGGATGCAGAACTGGCCCAGCACATTCACAGACTGCAGGACATGGCTGTGAAATGAGTTTAGTTCTGAATGTGTCTTTTCCCCCAAGGTCTTGGCTCATTAATTGCCACATGGGGATGCCACCTCCACAGGGTGTTTGGTTAAAACAAGCACTGTATGGCCACAAGGAGCAGGTACCAAGCAGTGTGCTCCTTGCCTCAGTTTCCCTTCACAGAGTTAAGAGTGGATCCACATGAACCCCTTCTCTGGGTACTGGAGAGGGTAAGTCACTGGTGAAATATCACATCCCTGTGATGTGGGAGCACCCATGCTTTCCCAGGTCACCATGGGAGGACTGTGGTCACTCTCTGTTTTGGGCACCTCTCAGCTGCTGAACTGGAAAACCCCTTCCACCTGGCTGTATTTATTCAGAGGACAAGGGTTAGTGCTTTTTCAAGGCTTAGAGGAAATTTGTCACCTTGTGTTTGAGTGAAGGCCATTGCCACTGTAAATGGCCTTTCCCAGCAGCAGTGCCTGCAGACCAGTTTGTTGTTCCTCTGCAGCTCAGGTGAGCCTGTTCCTAGCCCTTGGGCCCACAGGGAGACACCCTGAGAGCCTGTCTAAACTTTACCAGCAGGTTGCAACTGAGCTTTATCTTTTCTGGCCTTTTTGAAACAGTTTGGGGACCCAGTCCTCCACTGAGGACAGCAGAGCAACATGATTGCCTTCTTTTTTCTCCAAATCTGGCAGAGGATTTTACTCCTCGCTGCCTGGAAATCATTCAGCATCTTCAATTTACCACAGCAGAAGTCAACTTCCATTTCAACTGCCCATGAAGATGGAAATAGGCAGTATTTCCTCCTATGCAAACTTCTAATGGTCACTGGCAGCAGTGACAAATTACAGCTTTGTTGGCTCCATGGGCAGGGACAACGGGAATCTATGATTCTGTGGGTATTTTTGCATAGCTGTGTACTCCAGGCTAAGTAAATAATGAGTAATGACCATTAAATGATTAATGAGATGCTAGCAAAAATAATGGCAGCATTGTAAAATGTAGTTTATCTTCACTAATAATGTTCTCTGGAGATTACATACTCCTGTGTTCTGCCTTGTAACTTCATTAAAGCACCAACATGCAGCTGACTGCCAGTGAGGAAATATGTGGCTTAGTTATGTGTTATTATTCTTAAGAGCTCATTATATATTGCTGTCCTGGCCATTAACACTTTGCTTTTTGGCTTACTTAGAAGCCTTTTTTAGTGATCTCTGCATTATCCCAATCTTGACCTAATTCACACCATTTCTGACTGAGAGGGAGTTTGTAAGGCCGTTTATCTGCTTGGCTTGAAGCTGATGCTGCAGTGACATCATTTGAGATAGAGTCTCTTCTCAGCTAAGAGGGAATTAGGGAATAAGGTGGAGAATTAAGAAAACAGACTGATCTCAACATTGCAGCTCAGAGATTTTTCAGACTTTTTTTCTGATTTGGTAATGCCCACATATCTACTGATATTTAGCTAGGGGTATTTTTGTGTGTCTGGTTTGGGGTTTTTTTTGGTGGTTTTTTTTTTTTTGTTTGTTTGTTTGTTTGTTTGTTTGTTGTTGTTCTTTTTTTGTTCCTTTTAGACACTCAAAATTAAGGTCCAGCCCTGGGAAATCCACAGTTTACAGGATGAAAACCACTGATAACAAACTTTTCTTGAGAGATCAGTTTGTCTTCAGTTTGCAGAGATGTTATAGAAACTGTTTAGGTGTGTAAAAGGAAATGGAAGTGGAATGACAAAACTCATCTCAGTGCTGTGACTTTGGTTGTCTGCATTTGGATTTAAGGCTGTCTCAGTCTTTGTCCAGTGTGACTACTCTAGGAAGCAGACCACATCCTTCAGTAGCCTTAAAAGATTCATGGCTTTTAAATCAAAATTTCTCTCTGTACTGTGTTATTAATTCACCAAAACCCCTTAGGTAAGTCATATCTAAAAATGGATGTCACAGATCTTTTGTAAGGAGTGATCCTATATTTCTCTAATTTGTGTGTCAGGAATGGAAAAACTTGTAAAGATAGAAAGAGAAATTTATAGGTAAATGTTGCTCTTTTTTTCTCCATTTATTTATTTTTTTTACTCGAAGTATTAAGCACAGCTGACTGTTTTGCAGTCAGGCATAGGGCTGTGAAGCAGCATCCCAGTATCACTGCTGTATCCTGGGGTGCAGGGGCTTTAATACTGGGGAGTGAAAGGTGTCTGCACGCAGAGGGATTAGAGCGGGGGGGAAGGAAGGAGGGGAGCAGAGCAAAGGCTCGGAACGGTGAGGAAACAGCTTCTCTTGGTGCCACAAAAAGCGATGCCTCGGTCTGAAGCAGTGTGTAGGAGAAGAGCGAGCTGGTGTCCTTGTCCTCAACTTGCAGAGGGACCCGCCACCACAGAGCGGTGCTGCGGCTCCTCCGGGCGCTGCCTTCCGTCCCTCCCCTGCGCTTCCCGTAGTACTCAGAGGCAAGAGGGAGATTTTTCAGGAGTGCTGAGCATCCCTGGAAGTGGTGCCGGGCGGACCAGCCCTGCCAGCGCTGCTGTGGTGCGCTCAGGGATCGAGTGCTCAGGACTCCCACAGCACCGATGTGATGCTGGAGGCTGGAGCACAGGCGTCATTCAGGATGCTTGGGCTCATCTCGTGTATGTATCTCTACTACAAATCTTTATGATGTTTTAGCAGATATCAAGGATTTTCTGGGATGAAAATGTGCTAGAGCCATGTTGAGCCTTTCTTATGTGCTGCAAATAAACTGCAGGAGGAACTGAGAGAGAAATAATCCCACTGTCAGGGCTGGGTGGTGGTCAGGATCCACTTCTCTCTGCTGAAAACTATAGAATCATAGAATATTGCCAGTTGGAAGGGTCATTGAGTCTGACTCCCTGCTTCTCAGGATTATCTGAAATTAATCAGGTGTCTAAGAGCATCATCCTGATGCTTGAACTCTGTCAGGCTTGGTGCCATGACCACTTCTCTGAGGAGTATATTCTGGCTGACAACCCTCTTAGTGAAGAACTTTTTCCTAATGTCCACTCTGAACCTCCCTGAGATCTGCCTCTATGTATATCTGCAAATACAGAGGTACCCATAAATAGATCTAGTTACTATGGGGATTTTTTTTGGTAGACCTTGAAAAAGATTTGCAAAGGGGGAAAAGAACCACAACATGGAATCCATGAAGCAGAGTTTCCCAAGAAAAGCGAGGTATGCATGAAGACATCATAAGTAAAACACTACAGGTATTTTCTTGTTGCAAGAAGACCCAATCTCTCGCCACAGGTGTTCAAATTCATCTTGTCTTGGTGTTCCTTGGTGCTCTGAGGTGGGAGTTTTTTTCTTCCAGTGCCTCATGTCTTATGTGAAGTGATGGTTAAAACCCCCTGCCTCTGACAGAAGGAAATATATCAGTATTTAAATTGGTCAGGGTTTTCTCAAGTATCTGGGGTTCAGGTAACAGGTTAAATATTATGGAAGTTGGTAGAGTTTGTTACCCACTGAATGTGTACACACACACACACTGCTGTCTGGCCATTAGTTCCTCTGCAGAGGAATAGGTGACCTCCAGTCCTAAAAATCCATGTTCTGGTATAAAAATGCCATTTCATTTTCCTACTAATGCCAGGGCCACCTGACCTAAAACACACATCCCCTGAAGCATTTGAAGAAAGTTGGTGCTTCACAGTAGCTGCAATTCATCTTCCAGCAAAATTAGAGTCCTGTTTCACCAAATTGTCTTGTCATCTAGCTTTTGTCTTTATCTGTCTTTATAACACACCCACACATCATTAATCTTCCTCTCTGTGTATATTTATAATATTTGTATGGTGTTGGATGTCTCCAGAGTGCTGTGAACACAAATGCAGTTATCTCCAGTTATTCTGACTTTCTCACAGGAAAATACCATCCTGACTTAACCTTTTCGGGGGGTCTCTCACCAGCAGCACATATTCTCTGTGATGGCAAGAGACATGTAGATGATCTCTGTGGCAGATTTCACTTATGCTTAACATGATAAATGGGAAATTAACAAATCGTAGGAATCTCAGGATGTTTAGACTTCAAGATACAGTTTTCCTTTCTCTGCTCAACTCTCACTTCATCTCTCTCACACATTCTGACTTTGGAACTTCTTTTCAAGCTTAAAAGCTCAAGCTCTAACACCTTTTCAGAGGGAAGATTGGAGGAGGAGGTGTCTGCAGGTGGGTTTACTGCTGCATTGCTGGGCTCTGGCAGGTTCCTGCTCATTGCCTCCTGCTACAGTATCATGAGGAGTAATTAATGAATCTTCTTAAAAGAGGCAGTTCCAAGAGAGCAAAAAACTTCCTCCAAAACAGCAGGTAATCTTATAGAAACTGTAGGGTAAAACCCACCAACCATTCCAGCTGCACCACCATCATTACCAGCCCAATCCACCCCTGACAAGCTTTTGTAAAGAGCTAAGGAGAAAAACGTGCCATCATCAGAGACAGATGGTTCATCACAAAAGAGATTCTGTCCTGGTCCTCTGTCCTGGTCCTCCTTGCAGAGCACAAAATACCTTTTAAAGACAAGATTATGGGCTGCAATTTAAAACTTTACTTAATACTAACAATCATGGACCCAGCAGAAATGGTCTTTTGAGGTACACTACAATTTTCCATATCCTCTGTTCCAAGCTAAATTCTTATGGTTGCACAGACAGTAATTACCTGCAGTGCCTTGTGTTCTGCAGAGGATAATCATCTTCTCATGCTGCCTTTGGTAACATCCCTAACATCCCTAACTACTCCTGTCTTTCCAAAGCAAATAGCTAGAATCACACCATGTGGGATGATGAGATCCTGTGGTGTTGTGACAGCCACCCCTCTGCTTCTTGAGGTTTATCTGCTGTAACAGGGCTTTGGGTATGGGCCTTTTCCAAGAGCTCTGAATACCCCTGAACTGTTCTGTGTCAAGGTCTCTTGGGGAACTCAGTGTCTTGGCTTTGGTACACAGACTAAATGTGATTTTGTAAATTAATCCCTGTCCCTTCATCAAGATCTCTCATGGCCAGACCCCCAAGTCCCCCCTCATGTCTTCCCCTCCCTTCTTGTCTCTAAACCTCATTAAATTTTCACTTTTATTTAGCAGAGTCCATCTCTGCAGAATAATATGCTGTAGTGACTCAGGGGCACAGAAAATATTTGGGATCCACATCAGAAACAACGATGGAGTGACAGCATAGGTGAATGAGGAACTTCATGACAGTTCTGATCCCTCCCTGGCTTGGTCTCAGCCAGAGTCCTCAGCAGTTAAAGGCTTTCTTGCCACCAATTTCCCAGCCATGAAGCATCACCTTCAGCCCAGCTCTGTGGCTTTGACCTGTTTCTGGTGTTTACCTGCACTTTCCCAGCCATCTGGCCTTCCCAGCCTCATTGTCAAGGACCACCCTTGCTCCTTAGAAGTAAATCATCTCTGCATGATTGAAGATGATTTTGAGGGGAACCAAGCCAGCACCCAGTGCCTGCAAAGCAACCACAAACTGGCTTCTCTGGCCCTGGGTACATGCAGCACCCAGATTTGACTTCACTCGGGTGCTTGCTGGCTTACAGCCTCGGCTTTCCACCCTGGGCAGCAGAGCAGAACGGTTAAGCCATATAAGCGTAAGGCAGGGATTGCATTTTGGGTTATTTCTCAGTCTCTGGCATGATCACTGCTTTATTGCCCATGTGCCCTGTTAGCTAGACGTGCACTCTGGAAGTAGACAGAAGCATTGCAGGTCCAGCTCTTGCTATTGAATTCCTTCCTAAAATGAGCATAGATTCCACCATAAAGGTTTTTGACTACTGCAGAGATGGAGACAGTGAAGAAAAGAACTGTTAGAATAAAAGCAAAAGAAAAAAAGAATAAAAGCAAAAGCTTTGGCAATTGGCCTTAACTGCTAGCAAGGCTGTAATTAGGGCCTTGACCTGTTCCATTTGTGCAGAAGAAGGATGAATGATGGAACTACAATTCATAAGTATCTACTTTGCCTTTTGGATCAAACGGAAAAGTATCTAAGAAACTCCACTGACATGGAACTTGCAACTCAGCAAATTCAGACTGGAAGTTGTAGGATTTTAACTGACAGTCATTAAAGCATTGCAAAAATTAGCCTAATATTGTAATAGCTTTTCCTTTGTTTTCAGTCTTAAAATTAAAGGGGAATTTGTTCCCTAAATGTCTCAGAGACATTGAAAATATTGTCAGTAATTCAGAGGCAGAGATGCAAAATTTCCTTTTGAATCCAGTAGCTATAACTCATGCAGAAGCTTTTAGAAGAGATAATAATGTCAGGAACATGTTGTCAGTAAATGAGAGCTGAAAATCTATATCTGCTCATGAAATGAATAATGATGGGTGCTGCTCAGTTACTAGGCTGTGATGCTGCCTGCAGGATTTTGGTGACAGCGTGAACAATGCAAGTGGTGCCGTTTGAATTGGAGTATTTATTCATATGGAAAGGGAATATTTAGTCCTTGCATCCCTATTTATCAGAGCCCAGTGACAGTATCTGATTTCGTATTGTGATCTGTTATGCAGACTGGAAATTCTGAGAAAAGAACAGATCTGTCAGCAAGATTATTCAAATAAGTGCTGCTGAGGACTTGTGCTCTCTCCTGTTCCTCCCTGGTTTAGTTGAGCATTTCAAGAGAACAGTTTTGAAACTCATTCTAGCTGATCCTAGCTGTTAAACCAAAATTAAGGCTAATATTTGTCTGGGGGGTTAATCCTCACTGCTGGGACCAGATTGTATCCTTGGAAAAGGAAATAGTTGTGTCTGATTTGCTGAATGCAGCAGTTCGTGACATTCTCCTGATGCGAAGAGCTCCTCATCATGATGCTCTACAAATTGAGAGTCAGTGGAGCTTTATGATACCAAACTTGACATTTCTGAGTTTGTGCTGGCTGGCTCCCATCATTTGCATCAAGGAGCAAAGAGGAATGGTGACTTCAAATGCTACCAGCAGGCTACACATTCAGTGCCACCAGCAGGGCTCTGTAGAACGAGTAGAGAGAGCTATTGCTGCAGTTTCCAGGTCATCTTTTTGAGATTCAGCCAATTTCCTTGCAATGAGCCTGCAACTCCCTGTGTGGACCAGGAGGGAATTAATGAGCAGTCTCAGCCTTTCTGGGGACCTCTGAGGGTGCTGTTCAGCTCCAGGGACTATACAGGGCCTGACTGACTTGGATGAGAGCTCGTCAGGAGGACAAGTACTGAACACATCCTATTTCTATGGCCAGTTTAAGGCTGAGTCAGATGGGGGAAGACCATCTTGATTGGCTCTTTGATACTGCTTGTGTCATTCTCTGTGGTGGTGCTGGCTGTGTGCAGGCTCTGCAGACTGTGGAAGACTGGGAAATCAAAGCCCAGACTTTTCTTATTGCTTTAAGTTTATTTGGAGTTTGTAATCTTTGGCAGCTGTGAAGATACGCTGCTATCCTGGAACCATATGGAGAAAGGAAATACTGACCAAATACACCAAAGCTGTTGGATGCCTTTGATAATCTAACCCACCATTTAAGGTACTGAGGATGTCAAACACATTTAGAGGTTCTGACTAACATCCTTAACATCCTTAATACACTTCCCCTTTCTCTAACTCATCGTATTTAGTAAATATTTGGTTTTTTCCCCAATATTCCTCAAGCATGCTGACTTCTCAGCATGATGTAAAGTTGGCTTGCAACAACCCATTTAGAAATCTCGGTGCCTCCACTGTTAATTTGCACAGTAAATTCAATTAGGAGCAAATATTTAGATGCAGAAATAGGATATGAGATTGACACTGGCATCTGTCATCAAAGTCTTGATATATCCCTCCTTTAACTTACAGCCATTCAGATCTGGAAAGAATGTAGGATCTCTTTTAGAAGGCAGATATCCCTCAGAGTTTGTGCTCTGCTACAGTGGGCTGTCTGCTACCTCAGTAGCAATATCAACCACCTTGACAGAGATATGAAAGTGAGACTGAAAGAAAGGTCCATTGTCTAAGAAAAAGTTTCAAGGGAGAAATTGCCCAAATGTTAAGTGAATAGGAACAAAAACCCTACAACACTGGTCAATCTGTGAAGGTGGCAAACTCACTGTAAAGTGCTAGGGAGAAATCTCTAGCTTCTATTGCTGGAAGTAGGGGTTCAGGCTGTCTGACAGCCAGAGAAACTCCAAAGGGAAGATCAAAGGCTTGACTATTAGCTGTGCTAAATTCCTGTTAGATTTCTCTTTTAGATCAAAGGACCCTTTAAATAGGGAGGAGCTGATTCCCCTGGAAATATCCTCTGCTCAGTACTGGCCTTTCTAGTAAGCCCCAGCTTAGTGGTGAGATTTGGGCCACTGGGATGTGGCACAAATGTGCCCCTTGAAGTTTTCTGCTATGGGAGGAAGCAGATTTGGGGTTGCTCTGAAATACACTTGGGGCTCAACAGGCTTCACTGAGTTTCCCAGTATGAGGAGCACAATAGACTTGAATTAAAAGGTACTTAAACCCTCCTCATGCAGGCATTGCAAGAGTATAATTGTACTTCATGTCAGAGCTCAAAAAATGTGACCAGTGTATGTGGAAGAAATTAATATTTTCTAACCATCTGTTTGTTCTCCCCTGGTTTTTTGGGTTTTTTGTCTTCAGATTGTCTTTGAGCATAGCTCATAACAAATATCTAAGTAGCACTTTGCAAAATGGCTGCTAAAATATGTAAAAGCCTCCTCTCAAGTGAATCCATGGCTGATGAATGGGAGAACTGCAAATGTAAAGGTCAGAAAATAAACAGAATTAATCTAAAGCATCAAGATGGCTGCACAAAGCATTTTTCCCAGTCTGCACACTGTACAGCCAGTATGTCACAAAAGATGCACACTTCTTTCCTGTCCCACTCATACAAAACAAGTATCTACATTTCTTAAATAAGAGATGACATAGGATTTCGTTTTCTCAGGGAAAAAGCATGAAATTGGATGTTCACTTGTCCTGATGGCTTTTTTTGACTGCTGTGTGAGACTAAGCATCTTATGAGGCTTTATATCTACAGATCTTTTTTCCCTTCTCCACTTTAACCTATTATCTCTAGAAGTGTCTTTGCATACTCTTCTGGTTGCTGCTGTGAAATCTGTTGTCCTGTTAGACACAAACACAGTTGTTCAGCTGTGACTGAGAGTGGTCTCTTGTCATCCTGTCCTATTTTAACTCACAAGGCCAAATTTGCTTCTGTCCCATCTGAGTCTTACATCCAGTTTTCATAAGTTTCCAAGGTGACAGCAATGGGGTAAACCTTCCTGATGTAGTGCCTGCAGGGTATTTCATTTTCGTATGATGCATGCCACATCAAGAATGCCTGTCTCATTTAGGCAGTTTAAAATACACAAATTAGGGATTAGCTCAACAATTAGATGCAATGAATATCTCCCAGATGATCTTTTCTCCCTGCAACATGCAGATCTGTACATTTCATGGATAGGTGTGTCTTTTTCTTCCACATCTGTTGAAGTTCTGATGCCAGGCATTTAATTAGAGCAATTAAAGGACAGCTTTTGAGATCCTTCTTCAGTATATAAGGGAAAGAATTAGATTAATGGGTATGTGAAGTCAGCAGGGCTCACTTGGATCAAACCTTGCTCTGGAAGGGATGTACAGCATATTTCCATTCTCAGACCCTTTGTGCTTTAAGTGCCACATTCTCAGCACTCTCACTTGTGTGCCAGTGAGTGGTCCAGGCTGCTGGACCCCATGAGTTTCAATCCCAAAAGGGCCTGGCTAGTGCCCACTCACTGCTTCATGTTTTATCCTGTGACATTTATTCCCTGGGTCGCACCTCCTACTCTGAGCATCCTCTCAGAATATGAATTCTGATGTGTTTGCCCACATTTCAGGGAATGGTGGCTCAGGCTTCATCTCTACTTCTGTTCTTCTGATTTCTCATATTATTCTGTGATTGTGATTACCTGGTTTCTTGTGAAACCCCTTGAGGGCTGATGTGTCTAGAAGGCACAAACATAGGCTTTAAAAAGGGAAATTTTAACTACATTTGCTTCATTGCTGCACAGTGCTTCAGAGTTAGAGACCTTTGCAAAATACCCAGAGTCCTTAAATGCAAGTGCACTCATCTGACCTTGCCCCATTTGCAGTCTGAAAGCACCCCTGTGTACCCAGCCTAGCCAGTTGGTTATCTGCCTGATCATCCAGCACGTAGATCCTGCCCTTCAGCCTCTCACAAATCCTCCTCCACATCCTGTCTCTGTGGTCTTTCACATATGCCTGAGCTGAGCAGCTGCAGCTCATCCTTGCACCCAGCTCTCGGGTGGAGACTTGATGGGTGGTTTCATGACTTTTGTTCCATGAGCAGATGTGGCTGTGCAGAGCCTTTCTCCTTGTGTTTGTCCATAATTATAATCACAATGTTAGCTGATACTAACTTCAGATGAAATTAATGGAGTGGCTGCATTGTCTCCATTGACTTCTAAGCACAAATTACAAATGGGAAGTCAGGTGCCCATGCACAAATTCAGAAAGTGGAGAGGAGTTTTACGTCACTGTAAACTCATCCTGCTCTGTCCCACAGCATGCTCTGCACCAGGTCCCCATTACCTGGCAGGGCTGGTACCAAGGAATTGCATGTCTCTAATTAGCCAATTCAATTGATAACACTAACACACAAGGAAAGTCCTGACTTGCTGGTGTGAAAGCCCTGTGGTTTTGGCAAGCTGTTTCAATGCTCCCTGTTGCTAGAGCACAGGAAAAAGGCAAAAACCCAGAATCAGTGTGATCCTGTTTTGTCTATCAAGGGCCCCTGTGATCACAGAGCATATTTCTCACCCTGCTCAACATTTCTTGCAGAAAAAGCTGACATAAGTTGGCAAGGACAGCAAGCAGCCCCTCCTTCTCACTCCTTCTCCAACCAGTATAAAGAGCAAATTCAAAGACTCTTTGATAAAGTGAACGAAGGTACAATCACAACAAACTCCTGGTGCTGTTTTGCATTCTTCCCCATGGTGTCAGCTGCAGGCTGCTGTGCCAGGCAAAAGCCAAGCCCATCCCTCATGGGCTGAACATGTTGCTAAAGGAAGCCTGTAAGGCTTCCTCCTTTCACTGATGGAACTATGCTTTACCTTGGTTATCCAGGCTGAAGAGGGATGTGGTTGAGCCCAAAACCCATCAGCCATGTGGGGTACAGTTTAATATTCACACTATGGCACCAAGGTTAAATTGGTGCCTGGTATCTAAAACTCAGGGTGGATTTGGTAGAAGCAGAAAGCACATGGTCCTTCTGGGAACAGGTTCCCCACATGGTGAGCTATCATACAAAGCACAGTTAGCAGCCTGCAGTCACATGTGTGAGTGCCTGTCATTTAATGGATGACTGCACAGAAATCTTTCCTGTGCTATTACATGGATGTTCCCTATGCCTCCAGTCCAAAACCGGTACCTTTCCTTTTTCAAGATCTCTTTTATACAATATAAAGATGCCTCTTTCCATTATAATTTGCCTTACATTGACACCTCTTCCTGCCACATTAAACATGAAACTTCCCAGGAAAGTGACAGTCCTTGCTCAAGATCTCTTGCAATTCAAGGACAGGCAGAGAGAGAGATTAGAGAAAAGAAATGGAGAAAGAACAGGTTTTATTTCCTTTTGCTGGTTGGAGACAATTAGGTTCAACAGGATGGAAGGTATTGTATGATGAGGAGGTGGAATTGCCCCTCTAAGTGCCATTCCAGTCTTGTGCCACAAATCACAGAATATTCTGAGTTGAAAGGGGCCCACAAAGTCATCAAGTCCAATTCTTAAGTGAATGGCCCACACAGGGATTGAACCCACAAGCTTGGTGTTATTAGCACCATGCCCTAATCAACTGAGCTCATCTCAGGGTCATTTGTTTCTTTTTGAGCTCACTGTAAAGAGCTTGCTGGAAATATAGTGTTCATGTTCACAAAGGATCTAAACTAAGATGTGACTCAGTCTCTGTCTCTGTCTCACCTCTGCTCTTGAGCTTCCTGCATGTGGAGGCAGCTGGTGGAACAACATGGGGCCAGAGCAGGACCCCATACGCCAGAAGAGCTGAACAGAGGGCTCATGTTCGAGCCAGACTTCAACCCCACTCTACCGTGGCTTCACTCTGACTGGTGTGGTCGTTCCTTTCTACTTCTGAGAGAATGAGAAAGGATGCAAAAAAAAGGGCACATCTCACCTGTAGTGCAATTAAAAGCTGGGCAGGACAGGAATGATTCTTCACCCTGGCTCTGTAGATCATACATACAAAAAGAAATCCTCATCTGGATTTAAGCATCATATTCTGGTTGAAATTCTCAATATTTCTTATAAAGTTTTGTTATTTAACCTTAGAAATAACCTTCCCCTTCTCCTCTGAGAGTTAGATACTTGAGTGATTTCAAAGAACAGGGGGTCTCTTGGCTCTCTGGTTGAGGAAATTGCAGCAGTAACTGTTTTCAGGGTGAAAATATTCATATGTGGTTCTTGACCAGGAAGGGCTTTTCTTACATTTACTAAGAGGAGGGAAAGTGGAGGGTGGAGGCAGATGGATAGATTGGCAAAATCACCTTTTGGAAGAAAGCTGAAAATTGAATTCTTGTTCTACAGGAAGAAGGACAAAGCCATTTTACAGCCATGACATAGCTGAATGGAAGATGCCCTCAGCCCTCAGCATCCACTAAAACTCTAGATGAAGCTTATAACCATGTCTTCAGAGCCCGTAGTCCTCTTAAAAGACAAAGGTAATGTAATTTGCAATAGACAACATCAGCTGTGGGTTGATTTTACTGTGGTATCAACTGAACAGCTCCAGGTCTTGGGGTTGTGGCCGTCACAGGAGAGATTCCCCTGTGGCCAAGGTGCTGCTGCAGTGAGGACAAGGGGAACCCTCCCATCCTGAATGGCCATGGCTGCTTTTGTGGAGCACCTCACTGGCTCCAGGGTGGGCAGTGAGGAGCCACACGTGTGGTAGTGGACAGGTGTGGTATTAACGCAGGACCTTCTCTCAAGGGGCAAGAAAATGAGCCACAAGGGCATGTCCTGGCATGTATGAGTAATTTGTGTTTGTGGCACTGGAGCTGTGCAGAGGCTCTGAGGGCTGCAGCCACACAGGGCAGTGCCAGCTCACGTGGGATGTGTTTGTATGGCAGCAGCTTTCAGAGGACACCTTTAGGCAGTGCCCCATGCTGGTGCTTCACCAGTATGAGCTCCTGACCCTTCACAGATCTGCCAGTGAAGTGTTTCCCTTTATCCCGTCTCTACTCTACCCTACTTCCCTGAGCTTGACTGGAACTTTTCCCTGCTTTGAGCCCCTGGGTTGAGTAGAGTGATGACTGCAGGCACACACACAACTTACGGGGTAGGTCAGGGACCAGAAAGAGACCTACCTGCCCCTCTGACTAGCTGCCTACTTGTCCACTTGCCCTAGGACTGTGCAAGGAGCTGCTTGCCCATCTTCTTTGCCTTCCCGAGTGTGGCTCTGACACGTTTGTATCTATGAGAATCCTAATTGCTTTAGGAGAGTTGCATCCCACCACAGCCGGTCTGCTTGGGTGAGTGTCCATGCATGATGCAGCTTCTTTGAAGCGCCTGGATTCCGGGCTTGGCCACAAATTTCCTCTCTGGAAGAAGGAGGCTGGGGAAGCGGGTTTAGTGCCAGCAGGTGTGAGGGAAGTCCCGGGATGGTAATGGAAGGGAATGATGTCCCTGACCCTGCGTCTGCCCTCGGGGTTTGCGGTCCTGGGGGCGGGGGTCGGGGGAGGCTCCGCGTGTCC